>CM060697.1:63416149-63761149 GCA_030686995.1 Artemisia argyi
TACCTGGTCTCATAAACATTATTTTATCAACCACCTAGCACAATTCATTCAATAGATATAAATTTTATTTTCTCACCGAATTCAATATTGAAACAATTATTATTCATAAACAAACACATCTATAAATCATTTACAGTATATTTTGTGGATATGACATAAGATTCGTATGATAGACTTCTTGTCTTTCAATTATGTACCTTAAAAAGGGCAAAAGATGATAATCAAGTTTTAGAATAAAGCAAAAGCCAATATTTTTGGAGGGTATAAATGTAAATTGAAGAGAAAAAGCCAAGGGGGATTTGAGGCATGAAAGGAACACGTGGAAAGTGTAGGCAGTGTGTGCCAATAAAGAGGTGGCATGTGAGATATCCGTGTTGTCACAAGTACTATGTCACCTTCGTAGCCAACCCGAGTGCAACTTGATGTGGTCACCACCGCGAATAGATAGACGCCAACTTTGCGAATTCATTATATACTTCGACAACTCCTTCATCGGAAATAATGAGTCCTTAAAATGATTGTGTTATGTTAAAATAAATAAATAAATAAATAATGATTTTTTTTTTTTTTTTTTTTTTTCGCGCGAAAAAAGAGATTTTAATCTTCATAAAATGGTTCAAATATCGTATTTCCTATTTTAAAAATAGAACAATAAGTTAGGGTTAAAAAGGAAATAAAAAGAACATAAAGTTGTTGGATGAGATTAATCCCAAAAATTTTAAAAACCAATTTTCATTTTTTTTTCAAATATTAATATATTTCAAATCGTTAATCTTTAAGCAAAAAAAATATTCTGTTATGACGAAAATTTAATTATCTTTCTACAGATAGGCACTTTGATATATTTTCGAAAAAAATCGTTTTTTTCACTTTTTTTTTTGTTACCGAAAAAATCACATGTGATATAGTGTAATATCATATGTGATTTTTTCGGTAACAAAAAAAAGTGAAGAAATATCTTTTTTGTCGAAAGTATGTTAAAGTGTCCGTCTATAGAAAGATAATTAAATTCTCGTTGTGATGGTGTAATTATTTTCGCTTAATGATTAACGGTTTAAAAAATATTTAAATTATAAAAAAATAGTGAAATATTTAAATGTTTTTAATCTCAACCATTGATTTTTTTTAGATGAATAATGGGGATGAGTCTCTATATACAAAAAGTTTGGTATGTTAAATAACTCTCCTCAAAGTTATTTACATAAGTTTTGATCTAAATATAATTTCTCTTTTCCTTAGTGGTTTAAGAAACCCTGCGCGCATTGTTTTAGACAGGTAGTATAATAAACAATAATATTGTCAAACCAATAACAACAACAACAGTACCAACTCGCCAGGGCGAGGTATGGGGTAGATGAGTTGTAAATAGGCACACCCCCACACTAATGTAAAGGGACTACTTCCAGAAAGACCTCCGGCAAATGCACGTGTACAGGCGACCAACCGAAAAGAAATGTGTGAGGAAAGAGATAACAAAGAAATAAACGGCACATATAAGACAAAAACCAAACATGCGAACAGAGACATCAACGAATACATATAAACAATAAAGAGAGCAAGTAAGCTAAAAAGGGGGGAAAGGCACAAAGGGCACGCAAGGGCAAAGAACTCATAGGCGACATAGAAAACTAAAAAGGCAACCGCAAAGGACATACAAGACAAAAAAAAAAAAAAACGGATGCACAAAAGCCACAAACGGGAAACAAACAAGTACGTAGGAAAGGGAAAAAGGGCAAAAGACACACCTAAGCGCCTAAAAGCCATAAAAGCCTAACAACAAAAAGGGCCTACGCTGAAGCAACAAGCCATACTACACCTAAGCACCCTACTCATGTACCCTAATCCTAGTTCTCCACGCGTTCCTATCAGAGGTCATGTCCTCGGACAAAAGGAGCTACTTCAGGTCAAGCTTTAGTCTGTCCTCTCACCTGAGCTTAGGTCTACCCCTTTTCCTCAAGCCATCGACAGTGATAGACTCCACTCTCCTGACAGGTGCTGACTGTGGTCTCCTCTTGACATGCCCAAACCATCGCAAATGTCCTTCTCTCATTTTGTTGATTATATTCGCAACTTGGAGTACTCCTCTAATAGCTCAATTTGGGATCATGTCTAACCTAGTTTTACCACAAGTCCACCTTAGCATCCTCATCTCCGCCATTTCCATCCTATTTGCTAGGTTCTTCGTTAATGGCCAGCACTCTGACCCGTACAACATAGTTGGTTGAATCACCACTCTATAAAATTTTCCTTTTAGCTTTGGAGGGACATTCTTGTCACAGAGGATTCTAGTGGCCGCTCTCCACTTCGACCAACCAGCTTGTATATGATGTGTTACATCATCCTCTAACCTTCTAAATTTGTGGATCATAGAACCTAGATATCTGAAGTGCTCCTTCGGTTGTAAGATGTGATCGCCTATGCGAACTTCTGCTTCCTCGTTATGGGTGTTCACATTCCTGTTGAAGTGGCACTGTATGTATTCTGTCTTCTCCCTACTGACTTTTAGGCCTTTGTCTTCTAGCGCTTCCCTCCACTGCTCTAATCTCCCACTTAACCCCTCTGGCGTTTCTGAAACTAGCACAATATCATCGGCGAATATCAAGCACCAAGGGATGTTCTCCTATATGCCCCGAGATAGCTCATCGAGAATCAAGGCAAAAAGGTACGTGTTAATAGCTAAGCCTTGGTGTAGACCTACTTCCACCGGGAAATACTCTGTGTTTCCCACTTGGATCCGCACAAAAGTCCTCGCCCCTTCGTACATATCCTGAATAACTTTAATGTATCTTACTGGGTTCCTTTATCTCTTAGTGTCTTCCAAATCAACTCCCGTGAGACACTGTCATAGGCCTTTTCCAGATCTAAAAACGCCATGTGCAAGTCTTTTTGTCTCTCTCTGTACTTCTCCATCAAGCTTCTAATAATGTGTATTGCCTCAGTCGTAGACCGTCACGGCATAACACCAAATTGGTTTTCTGACACCGCTGTCTCTCGTCGTAGCCTTCTCTCAATAATATTGTATTAACTTTATTTTTATGTTAAATATTGTGTCAAATTATAATTTTGTCAATTTTAAGATTTAAAAAATATATATTAAAATCGTAATACTTATATAGTTATAATCTCCGTTAACGCATGAGTTTTTATATAATTTTTATATTATTTACTAATACCAATGAATATTTTGTATATATTTATGTTGCATGAAGAATTTGACTTTGTATAAAGTGTTTAGGTTGATCTTGTTAAAATTTAACTATTAATATTATGTTTTAGACATTATGTGTTTTTAGTAGCACATAAATACCTTGAAAAAAATATGTGTAGTTGTTATATGTTGAATATTGTATATTTAATTTCATTTCACGGTAACGTGTGAGGTCGTGTCTTCATTTAAATATTTATATTCATGATAATAATAATTTAAACCGATTTATAAAACCCGTATGCGGGGTAAACTTATAATGAGGAATAACATGAGTCGCATGTATTAATGTTACTAAAAATGTTGTGCATATTTTGTTTGGACGAGTATAAGACTTTCTTTAATGGTATCGTGTTGACATTTATGTTGTTTAATTTTAATTATTGACAGCATGTTTTACATGTTATATGTGTTTTATAGCACGTAATAACTTTTGAAGAAGATGTTTTCCTGAAATATCGTTAGTTAAATGTAGGATACTAACAATCATAACACACAAGAGAAATTAAGTATAGATCGATTCTAGAGAGAGAGGAATGGGAACTTAGTGAAAGAAAGTAAAAATGATAATATGAAGCTCCAACCCTCTTCCTTGGTGGAAGAGGTCTTATATAGTTCTTATAAAAATGCCTCTAGTAGGCTATGGACCGGGATGACAATGGGTAAAGACCCGACCCGACTCCATGGTGATACGATATCTAAACTAAAACGATTAAGCCTACGAGCTACTTAATGCTAATAGATACTCGGGGTGACTGAGTTTTTTATGTGAATATTTATATTCCTAACAATCTCCCCCGAAGGGAGGTCACCCCGAAAATTACAATTTGAGTTCTAGCATTCTATTACATGAATTTAAATTCATAGCTCGTAGTCTTTGATTCTTCATATTCATTAATCTTTGTACTTCAAGCAATGATCTTGTGATCTATGCTCCTTTGGCAAGCGAGATCTTTGAGCTTTCTTTGATATCATCAGCCACCGTAAATCTCCAAGTCATCCTTGTAGCATTGCCTCCATGTGATGCAGTGACCATCGGACCAGCATGCTCACACTCTTTCGGATCATGATCTTTAGCATTAGAGTTGCAAAAGCGTTGTTATAGGTCATTCTTCTATCATGATTTCTTTAAAAGTGAGTGTGGAGTGTGAGCATGAGGTTATGAACTGGCGTCTCATTGGCCATCAGCTGCAACCGTCAAGAGTTCTTACAAGCAGTAGTTAGCAATAAACAAACAAAAGTGTCTTTCTTCACTTTCGTTGAATAGGGGTGCAAGAACCACGGTTCCCCGTTAATCAGTATAAATACTGCATGTGATCAGATAGGATTCCGAAGAATTTTCTTGACAGGGTTTCGCAGCTGTACTAGCCATTCTCAAACCGGAGCATCTCAAAGTAGACAACACGGAGTGAGTGAACCAGTGAATTAGGATTCACTGATTAATGAGAAATTGATTTGAAAAACAATCGCGTATTGCTAGATAAAGGATTTTTGCAATACGACGAAAGTTTTATGAGAAATACCAAGTTTCAATCACAAATATTTTTTTTTAAAGATATGTGCAGTCGATGTGCTCGAAAACAATTGTTGAGCACATCAAACGTTTTCCAAAAGTATCCGTCAATTCATTTCCTAGAACAAGTTTGATTCAAAAGCTAATCGTCCCATCGTTTCTTTCCAGTTGTTGCAAGTCTGGTCCATGAAGGATCTCACATGTTACCCACCAAGAGCTTGTTTGATGTTGGCTCTAAAAGGATTTCCATCTTCATTGTGAATACTTACGTATCACACAGATGTTCTGGCAATACCACGAGGATAATGCGTACGACTCTTAATATATATATTTCTTGCTTTTTACGGTGTATGAAACAACAAGCATATTGAAAGTGTGTCATAATGAGATTTATGGATGATCTCTTGGCTCTAGACTCAATAGTGCGTTTTGATTTAGTAATCGGAGACTGGAGTTGTGTCTCCTGTTTCAATATCAACATGACTCGTAATGAGCAGTCGATAGATAATGCAGGGTCCCCCGTGAGAATGAAACAAGTCCTTTTAAGAGAACTTGAGTGGCAAGAAGGTTTAGTGCAGTGCGTCACTGGGTCCATGACGTCTTGTCTTCAATATCGACATTACCTTAGTAACAGCCAATAGCATATGAATTTGAACCTGGTTTCTGCCATAAGGTTGAATATTTGGAGGGATATTTATTTTCATCATTTATCTTTACATCTCTTTTTTCATTCTTCAACCCCTTTAGTGCTTACCGAGACTTCATCACTAGCACCTTGTTGGGTTTGTTCCAGTACTAGCTCCATCTCAGTCGGCACTCTTCCCTTATTCTCACTTTTCTCTCTTTTTTTAAATCATCCCTAAGGACTTCTAATCTAACTAGAGGATTGTCCCTAGGAAGATCCCTCCAGTTCTTGCTAGATCATGGGTACTAATACTTACCCTAACCATCCTTATAACCCCAGTATAGTAAATAAAATGGTCGGTCTTTGGTGTTCTTCCACAATTGCCATCATAAACCATTTGCTCCCCCTTAATATGTGCATCGATATACGAAAGAGTTTAGCACATATGGGAGAGCCTACACTTGAGTTCAAAAGATCACATTTTTATCAGATTTCCATATTTAAATCACAATCTCTCCCTCGATCAAAAATTTCAAACCTTTTAAGATTTGGGATCTCAATTGATTTAAATAAGTTAGATTATTTGGGAGAAAATGTGGTCTAATTTATTATGATGCTTCCCCTCAATCAATGAGGTAGAATGTTAGTGTCAGATTTGATGAGTTTAAAAATAATTTGGAGTTTAACGAGAAACTCATGAAAAATTCATAATCTGACACATAACAACACATATGTATCCACTACTTGAACCGTACAAAAAAAAATTCATTTTGATGATCTAAAATTAAAATTTGAAATCACTCTCCCCCTCAATCTATGACCCTTTTTCTTTTAAAAATTTTATGAAAAAAATTTTAACATTTTGTCATAAATTGAGAGACAAATTTTATGAAAAAATCTAAGTCCGATTGATTTTCAAATACTTATTTTAAACCACCATTTTAAACACAAATAATTTTCAGAAGAATCATAGACGGAAAATCATTTGGATAGAAAGAAGACTTCTCTTTTATACTAGAAATAATGCACTGAGGCGTACATTGGATCAATAGTGCACAAATGTAAAGTAATCCATGCCCGGATGAACTTCACCCATTGACAGGAACAGTCGTCTTTTTGGCGACGTGCTTCCTTCATTATGAAAACCGGGTTGCGTCTCTGAAGTAATAGCAAGCCATTTTGAAAGACAATTTTGAGAAACGACATGTTTTAGAAAATATTATTAAAAACTATGTGAAAACGTATAGGGGGTGAATGCGTTATCATTTAAAACTTTATTCTTGTTGTATCAAATATCCATTTTATAGCTTGTTCTAATATGAAAGATGTTATCTGTAGTTAATGACTAGCATAACTTAAAACATGTTATCATCCAAGTACAATCGACAAGTCACAACACAAGCAATCACACAATGCAAACATTAACATAAAGCAATAAGTAAAAGAAAGAGAAAACCGAACACGAGGATTTATAGTGGTTCGGTCACGGATCTCCTCTCTGCCCTACTCCACTCCTCGAGTACCCAACTCGAGAGTTACTTCACTAGATCAACAAGCTCCCTTCTCGGTAGAGAAAACCTTACAATCGTTGCTTACACTTTATCCGGTACAAAGCTAAATACCGGGTTCTTTTACAAAGGTACAACCACTCCTATCGTCGCCTGTAATATTTCCGACACTAAGCTAGATGTCGAGTTCTTTCCCAAGAGTACAACCACTCCCACTATGTTTTGTGGCCCAACATAGAAACCTTGTGTTTTATGGCACAAACACATAAACAATCTAATCTATATTGTGATGATACAATGATGATCCAAGACATACATGTCTAATGGATATTGATGCCTAATCTAAATGAACTTCTTGAATAAGAAGTCTTCAATCATTGAGGATGTCAAGTGCCATGATGTCATATATATATATATATATATATATATATATATATATATATATATATATATATATATATATATATATATATATATATATATATATATATATATATATATATATATATATTTCTAGTTTTAGATTAATGTATATATGAAAGTAAACTTGTAGAATGTATATATTGCCTAAGTAATATTGTTTTAGTAAGTTAACGAGTTACTAAAAATGTTTGATTCCTAATGTCATCACATTTTTATCATTTGTAAAACTTACTAATATTACTTTAACACCTATAGTGGCACTTTATTCTATTTTGCACCTAAATTGCACTTTGACACCTAAAATACTTAAAAACTCTAAAAGTATTTTAGTCAATCTAAATGGTTGATCAAGGGGTTTGATCATAATGCCACATAACAAACATGTACGAACCTGTGTTGTAGCATACGAGGACTCGAGACGTTGAGAGGTGTTGAATGTTTATTGAGACAAAATAAGATTACAAGTAACTTGTACATTTTACGTTATGTATCATGTTATATGTTTGTCATCAATCAAAATAAACGAGACTGTATAGATTAAATATCGTAATATTTGCACTAACAATCTCCCCCTTTTTTATGATGACAAAATATGTAAACAAGATAGATAGTAAAATGTAAAAAGTTACTTGTGTTCGTATAACTTACAATACCTTCTATGTTTCCTTCTCCGTTTACACTATTCTCCCCCTTTTGTCGAAACAAAAAGGGTGTTTCCTTCGAGTTAACTTCATTTCTCCCCGAATGGTGAGCTTGCATCGTTCGTAGTGAAGTTAAGTAATCCACTCCAATTTCCTATGGTTGTGGCGTACCTTAGGTTGTTAGCGGATCCATGGATCAAATTATAGCTTAATCCTACATCAAGGTTAGTGTTGTGCAACATAAAAATTATATGAAAAAAGATATGAAATGCATGTTGGACTATGTTGACTTATCTCCTTCTTTTTGTCGAAATACAAAAGTGTTTCGAAGAATGAGAATAAAAATGAATGCGTGCATGTTCCCCCTTGAATGTAGCTCCCCGTTGATAAATACTCCCTGTTGCTAGGGTACCAACGTATATGATGCAAGAAATAAGAAAGCTAGAAAAACAAAGGTTAGTGCATGATTGACTCCCCCTTGATCAATACTCCCCATTGCTAGGGTACCAACGTATATGATGCAAGGATGAAGAATCCTACAAAATAAAGGTTAGTGCAAGATAGTATAACATGCATTCAATAAATGCTTGACGGAAGCTCCCCTTGCTTTAGGGCGTCAATATGAACATACAAACCAAATATTAGTAGACTATAAGCTTTGTTAGTGGAGACGTATGTCATATACAACCAAGTGTATATGATGGTGAACCTAAAATGAAAAGATTAGTGCAATATATTTCATCTTAAAAAAATTAGAAAAATAAGGTGTATTCTTTTAATAAGAATTACAATTAAAATAAAAATGCGAAGATAATATGATAAAATCCCTCAAAGTAATGCCTAGAAGAGAAATTGAAATATTGAGAGCTAAGGTGAGTGGTGCACGTGTTGGTGTTAGAGAGAAAATGCGAAATTGTGAAAAATATAAAAAATTATGCAGGTTACTGGCGGCACCAAATGACTACATGGGCGGAACCCTGGTTTTGGTTCCGCCTGGTCCGCTGGGCCAAAACTATGAATACCCATAAATTACACGGGCGGAACCCAAAATTTGGTTCCGCCACTTCCGCCAGACTTAATATTCTTAACAGACTAGCTTTTCGACGGTCGAAACGATTTTCTAATTCCGTAATTTTTCCTAAAACAGAAGCACAATATTAAATCTGATTGGGAAATGACAAAAAGGCAAGTAAAAAGATACGTATCGATAGAGTTTGAACGAGGGCTAACGATTTTCATTATACTTTTAGTAAAAGTATTGAAAATTTGACTGCATCACAAGATTGATAGAAACAGGTTTTACGCTAATCTATGGTGGTGATGATTAGTGAAAATGTTGATGAAAGGTGGTGGTTAAAATGCATGAATTTAGAAACTCGTATGTATAGCAAATGCTATAACGTATATAAAGATTGAACATATGGAATTATGCAATCTAAAATTCACAACTTAAAGGTATAAAGGAATATGACTTACGTAATTTCAAGAGAAAAGGAAAATGTGAATGGACATTGAAATTCAATGACGGCGGTTATGATTTTATCGATTAGGATTGACGCTAATGAAAACGAAATACATTTAGAAATAATGACCTATATCGAACGACAATGGATAAAAGAGTACTAACATGGTTTAGTCCTACATGACCTTTAATGACATTATCATCTACCAAAGATGATGTATCATTCCATAATGTATGCTTGAATGGATTAAAAAAGAAGTGAAGACAATAAGCACCTAGAAACAAACATTTCATAAGAAATGAATAAAGAATACTAAGAACCTATATGAGGATGAGAATGACACTATGAGATAGGAGAGTGTTGGTTAAACCGATGTGTTGAGAAAGTGTTGGGAATGACGGTTTTGATTAATATATCCTTTGCATTGACAATGACGTGCATGATATGCGTTGAGTACGAAAGGATGAGATCCTATGATGGTGTTCTAGAAAAAGAAGTTGTGAAGTCCTAGTTTAAGAAAGATCCTAGACTTCATTAGTTGTTGGTTGTGGAGATGAAGAACTTTGTTAAACACATGATGTGTTTTTCACTTGATGAGATATTGGTACAAACTAGTGATGTTGGGTTAAAAGGGCTTGAAACACTTGTGGTTTTGTGAACCGATTTTAACTAAATGGTGTGTACCTATGTGTTGGTATTTTAGGGTGCAAGAAACATGAGTAGATGTTCTTTAAATACATTTTGAAAAAATACAAATATGTGAATGAATTTCTCTCCGCCTTAATCGGTGGACATCCAACATATTGTGTAATGCATCGTATAAAGAATGATGATAAAGTGTTTGGGAGGTTGAAGGTTAATGAAAGTGATGAGTTTAGTAATGTTTTTGCGGATGTTGGTTAGCATACAAAGAATTTCATCCATGAAGTCACGTAGCTCTTCTCTATCAATGCAAGATGATCGCATGACGAGGCATGTGGTTTTCTCAGAGGAGGTGAAAAGGATTAGAGTATTGTTATGGCTAAATAGTGATAGAAGTGATTTTTGGAAAGCGGAAGCAATAATGCGATTTGGAAAGAGGTGGATTGAAAGATACCTAAACACAAATTTCAAATCTCTAAGACTTAATCCTATTAGCATTAAAACTATATGCAAGTGAAGGGATTACAGTTATGCGAGATAGGCATATAAAAGCTAGAACAAAGTGAGATGGCAAATGATTAGTTCTCAATCCACTAAAACAAATTTGTTAGTGAGAAAAGATGTCAACAAGATAAAGATCTAAAGATATTATCTTATTTAGACAACACATTTGCCTACTAGACATAGAGTAAACATATGGCTAGATAGCATCAACAAAAACAATCATATAAAGCAAAAGCATGACACAATACGAAATACTTTTCGTGTAAAATTGTTTTGTTGTTAAGCTTAGACACTTAAGTATATAACAATCTATGTGATTAATTTGTATGATAAAACGACTTCTAAATGTACCAAAAGTACTTTGACAAATTATTAGTGCACATGTAGTGAACAAATAGTGTGACAAAGAAACAAGACGAAAAATTTATGCAACCCATATTTAAATGATAACATTTTGGAGCGTGTATTATATAGACTATCCTAAGCATGGATCTAATGAATGACCGAAAAAGGCACAAGTATTCAAATATATAAATATCATATAAAGACATCATGTATCAAAATGACATACCATGAGTTAACAAGTAACACGTTAATCATGCAAAACATCATATACATAAGGAATGAAAATATCATATAAATCATGTTAATATATAGTAACACGAAACATCTAAGCATGCATGCATCATAAAGAAATGACCAAGGTTTACACATGAATCAATCAAGTACTTGTCATGGTTATGTTAAGATGTCCAATCATATCAAACAAATAACATGTAATTGACACATGTATGTGTAATGCAAGAGATTTTAATCTTTGTGTTTGGAATCTAAGATTTAATAATCTAAAGGTTGACATCTTTTATGTTGGGGTTAAGTATGTGTTACGCAAGTGATTTGGTCATCCAAGACCAAGAGATGTGTTTGTGTGTGATAATGGAATATGATAAGAATGTTCTCAAGAAAGCTCTTTGGAACAGGAATTTAAGTGAAGTTACCAACTTAAATAGATCTTATGTATGCTCTAGAGATAGGGTTTGAACTAGGTTATGAGCAAGGTTTGGTTATGATGAACGCTTGAAAGGAAATAGACACATATAGTGTCTTTCAATAAGTAGAATTATTATGTAGAATAAAGTGATCATCATGCTTATGAAAACAAAAATGAAAAGATGATGAGAAAGCTCTAGTTCATAAAACTTGCAGATGTTTATTTAAGATCATTTACCCGATGAGGTAAAATGAAATCTCTTGTAATACAACCGTTCGTGTCGGAAGGAGAGAGTGATGCATAGGATATACATTATCCTTTTAACAAGATGAAAAACTCATGATTACTAGTGCATAATGTTTTTCCAAAACATCATGTTTTTCTTGATGAAGGTATGAAGCCAAAATGTTTGAATCAGATAGAGCTATCCTAAATATACTTGGTCTCAAGATTATACTAGATGATGACAAGAGGAATTAACGTGAGTTTCTTATGTATACTCCTCAAGAGTCATTGTTGCTCGAGGTACATGAGGTTGGCTTTGGGATTGCATTTTAACATATGTTGTTAAGATGTTGATTTAAGGTTTAATGAAACTTATGCAAAAGTTAAAAGTATTACTAATACTTTGATAACTTGTGAAAGTGGTACTACTTAAACCTAGTGTAACCGAATGTGCGCTTCATGCTCATTTGATGGTAAAGGTTCTAATCCTATAGGTGGTAAGGTATGGTTGAGTGTTTAGACAAAGGGCTTTTTGAGCAATGCACTCAATGAATTCAAACAATTGTAAGAATGGCGGATTGGTTGATCTAGGTGATAGGTCTTCTAGTGTGTCTTAATAAATATGTGGTGATGTAGAGGTTTGTTGTGCTATGGAAATACTTAGGTTTCATAGATGTTGAAAGTAAAACGGATGGATACTAAGCCTTGTGGTTTATAACTAGTGAGTGAAGTTCTTGAGGTTTTTGTTATGTTTGTGAAGCTTAGGGGTTGAGATATATCATAGAAGTGAATGAGATGATGGTGAACAAACAAGTGAACTTAAGTGTTCAATGTTCAATGATGAAGACCAATTGACATTTGTTTTACCCCTATTGATTGAGAGAGTGTTAGGATAAGTGTTTTAACATATGTTGTTAAAATACTTGGGTGTAGATTCTTTCGGATGTGACTTTTAATGACTTCAATCGTAAGTCAGGTTTACTTGAATATTTCGGACGAAATACTCAAGTTGTCAATCCTACTTTGTTGAGATTGGATAGTATTCAAGGATAGCAAGACTTGATAATACATCTATAACTTAAGTATAAGTTATGACTTGTTGTAAATCCTTATCGTCTTGAAGGATGACACATTACTTTCATGTTAACCAAGTGAGGTAACATATATAGATACAAAACAATATCTATAGTCACAAGTTAGACTTGTGATTTTGATATTATATGTAATCTTTGAAAGTAACAAGTCCGGATTAGTTAGGAAGTTGTCAAGTCACCAAATAAGTGAAAATAACGGATGAAGGATGAGTTAAGGATGGAAGAATCTAGTAACCGTGGGTAATGATTACAAAACATTTGTGGTTAGGGACTCACGGATGGCAAGGAACCAAATAAAGTGATCCTTCCGTTATGCAAAAGGGTTCCTTGGGTGAGTTTTGTTTAAATTGAATTTTTGGCGGGAAATGGGTTCCTATTGGTTCTAGAAAATGAGATTGATCCTAATGCAGTTATGAATTAATGAGAAATTAGATTCTAACTAAAAAGGATGATTTGGAATTGTGTGGAAGTTGAAATTTTGAAAAGTTTAAAATTTTTCTGCAAGTGACTGGCGGAACCAAACGAACACAAGGGCAGAACCCTGTTTTGGGTTCCGTCTGATCCGTTGGGCCAAAACTGGGTTTACCCAGAAAATGCACTGGCGGAACCCTGGTTTTGGTTCCGCCAGTTCTGCCAAGCCAAAAAAAACTGGATAGAACAGTATTTCGGAGGTCGTGATAAATCCCAAATTTTCCGAAAATTCCCAAAACATAAACTTAAATTTATATCTGATTAGGAAATTCAAAAAGTGGATATAGAAACATCCTTACCGATAGACTTTGACCGGGGGCTAGCGAATTTCACTATACTTAGTGAAATTTTCATAGACTTGAAAATTTGACAATATCCCAAATGTTGTCTACCTGCATATCTGTTAGTACAAGACATTGTCCAAAGATAACAAAAGATCCTACAAGAACATATATCCATTAAACACATTGTTTAACTATCAAATTGTTCAAATTTTAAGTTATGCCAAACACTCCTTAACAATGGACATTTATAGACTTCCCGAAACACATTCAAATATCCTAATTATACTTGGAACATATGCACCTAATTAGATGTGACAGATTAAAACCAAAAACACATATTCTAACACATGTTAGCATATAGATCAAGTTGAGGATTATGAACTTACCATAAATGGAAATTAAGCCAAACACGGAAAATTGATAACATCAAAGTGTTATCAACCAAACATGATACGGTTAGTTTACATGATCAATTAAAGATGAGTTATTGTCTTATAGCATGACACATTCATTAAACATCATAGTAGAAGCATATATACCAAACACCATTTTACATGACTACTATATGTTTAAAAACGTAGTGACTCATTTAGACACTTGATCATATTTCATGATACTTAATTAGTGTTACTTAATTCTCATTCCTAAGTAAACTATGCAAAATAATCACATAACATATGCAAAGATGAAAATCTAAGACTATAAGTAATACAAAAGCAATTTATCAACTTTGTGCACAAGATCTAATCAAAAGTTCTATTGTGCATAAACAAGACATCGACAAACAAGCAAATAGAATATTATCGCAAGATTGACACTTATAAATCACAAATAAACAAGTGCAACCATAACATTCAATAAGCACACAACATATATGCATACAACTAAAATAAGTAGTCATTTAGCATATCATAAAAAGAAAAATACTTTTCGTCACTTTGTGTTTAAATATGACGATGTATGCCAAGTTTGATTAGTTTCCTTTATATATATAGATATCATCAAATTCTTTAGTTTCATAAGAAATTATATCAATGTTCAAAGGATCCTAACTTAAATTGCATAACTCAAAAGTTTGAGTTTCTACGTCAAAATAAAACTTAATATTTTGGACACACTATAGTATTTGGTTTATTCTTTTAACTTCAGATTAGATTTAGGCCATGACATTATTTTTAAAAGAAATTAGACACAATTCCCTTCAAATTGATAGGTGGCGCGACTCTTACGGACTTACGGTTAATTAGTTATGAATTTTTAAAGTTGGACAAAAACTGTGTACTGAACTGACGGATTTCAAAGGATCCTAACTTAAATTACATAACTCAAAAGTTTGAGTTTCTACGTCAAAATAAAACTTAGTATTTTGGACACACTAGAGTATTTGGTTTATTCTTTTAACTTCAGATTAGATTTAGGCCATGACATTATTTTTAAAAGAAATTAGACACAATTCCCTTCAAATTGATAGGTGGCGCGACTCTTACGGACTTACAGTTAATCAGTTATGAATTTTTAAAGTTGGACAAAAACTGTGTACTGAACTGACGGATTTAAAAGAACCTTTTTGAGGGTTCCGCCTGTCACACCCCCAATTTACCTGACTTGTAGCGGAATGGAATACCTGGGGGTGTCTGTCATAGCATCACAGTTACAGTTACATTGAACGACCTAAAGTGTCGTTTGGAAAATATTTCGTTTGATCACTGAAATAATCCAGAGTTTACAATATGAGGTCCCCGAAAGGTGTTGCAAGTTTATGAAAAACAAGTCCTACTAGATCAAACGTTTACATAAGTGCATGAAATAATGGTGAGACGCGTCGACTCCGCGACTCCATAAAGGTCCAAATGCATGTCACATGAGCTACCTTAATAACCTGAAATACATTGCTAAAACGTCAACACGAATGTTGGTGAATTCCATAGGTTTATAAAATGTAAGTATGTACGGCCACCACAAGTATAAGTGCAAGATAAAAATCAAGTAAAATAGTACAATAGACCTTAAGCTCATGACCCCGAAGCTATGACTGATGAAATTATATGCCCCTCCCGAATGTTTTACCAGAACACTCCCAAAATGTCAAAATGAAATGCATCCGCTTACTGTTGGTAATAACTATCACAGATGGAGGCGTCACCCTCGATAGATCTATCCACTCACTCTCGCTTAATCGGCAAATTAACGGTCCATGATAATAAATAGGGGACTTTAACAGGTTGGTAAGGCAACTTAAGCAATGTACATATGTTTTGGTACTTGGGCTCGTACTAAAATAATTGATGCAATGTATTCCCCCGTGGGATTTGAAATCAAAATATTGAATTGAAAACGGGGCTATGAAAACTCACCTTAACTGATGATACTGTGATGAAGTGAAATGAACAACAATGAATGGTTAGTTGCCTCAACCTAATATGAATGATGAACGATCTACTTTAGATCACCAAATGATGTTATGAATGTCCATGCATGTTTTCTATACCACTCTACTCTTTGGAAAAATACTTGTTGTTATCAAAAATATACATTTTCCAAGACTTAGGAAAATAAGACAACTAGAAAAATAAAACTAGTTGAAATATATATATATATATATATATATATATATATATATATATATATATATATATATATATATATATATATATATATATATATATATATATATATATATCGTATGTATCATGTTAGTGTTGAAATAGTCGGTTTGAGATCCATGATATAACGCCTTGTAGTGATAAAAATATACTTGTAATCGCTAATACTTCATTAGTTATGAATTTGGGTACTTGGTATTATTTCTAGAAATCTAGAGTTACTACGTAGTGTTAATATTATTTTTGGTCTAAAAGCTGTCAAAACAATATGAGTTTTGCCGATATTGAAACGTGAATATCTTTGTCGTTATAAGTCCGTTTTACTTGTTCTTTATATCCACGGTTACGTCTTAGTATGTAGTAATATATTTTGGAAAGCTTGGCTCCCCCGGGTTACGTCTATAGCCTCGTTTTGTCCGACGAAAACGTCCAACAGCATGTATTTTCAGAAAATATAGTTTTCGTCAATAAACTTGCAAAAATCATAACTTCTTCGTTATAAACTCTTTTTAATCCGTTCTTTCGCCTACGGATTCGTTTTTGAAAGTATTTTCTAAAAACTTTGCCAAAGTTTCTTTTATGTTTACCGATTTTCCTGGATTTACAAAAATGGGACAGAATGTTTATATACTTGTTACAAATCCATTTTTCATGTTCAAAAACTAGTTTCTACTTCAACCAAATCTCTTGCAAACACCACAAAGCTATGCTAATCCTACCATACACCTTCTTAGGGTGTCATGGGTTCCTAATCACTACTAATCATGTTAATTTAACAAAGGAACACCTAAATCAAAATCTAGGGTTTGTATGTTCAAAAAGTTAACAAAAATAATGTGGTATCGCTAACTTGTACATGAGATTAAGCATGAAAACCATAAGATACAAGTATTAATTAGATGAAATCATGAAAATAAAGTTGATAACTCACTTTGAAATAATGGGTGATTAGATGATGAGAAATCTTGTGTTTCTTGAGTTTATATTTCAAAACTCTTAATTAGAATGATGAAATGAACAACTTTTATGCTTTGATCTTCAAAAATTAATGGATTTTGGTCTTGGATTGAATATGGGTCGTGGGTTTTGAGATGAGGAAGAGAAAAATGGGTTTTTGATTCTTGATTCTAAGTATAGATGTGTAAAAGGTGGTTTTGCTAGATATTTAAGTAAAAATATAAGGTATTATATTATCACATTAAGGCATAAGGTCAAGGGGGTTCATGGCTGATTTTCAAAGGGTTCATAAGCCATAATATGGACTTTGATTTATTTAGGATAGTTAGTGGATGATTTGTAGTATAAGTATAGGTTTTTAGGTGTTAAATTTAGGTAATCGTAGTTAGTTTTTAGTTATCATTGAGTACCGGGTTTGCGAGAAATAAATTATAACAAGTTAGTCGGGACTTAATAAAGTCATAAAAATGTTAAAAATACGTTGGGTACAAGTATTGAGTGTTCGGGTGATTATTGTTTAGTTTTCACGAAAACCGTCGTAATATTTATAAACTTACGTTATAAATAAAATAAATTTCCAAAATACTGGGTAAATGAATATAATAACTTTTATGATGATATAATGGATATAAAAATATGTCGGGACCATTGTGGGAATATTTAGATATATTCGTCGTGTTTATAAACCGGGTGTTAACGTTTATTTATAAATAATTATAAGGAAAACGTTAAATGTATCAAATATATAAATTTGAAAATCCTAATAGTGGTATAACATGAAAATGCTATTATGATGATATGCAGACTGTCTCTAGTCCGTATGCAATGTCCTTACTGATAATGAAATGAATTCGCACCTAAACCAATACGGTTACGCGAATTTTAATACCCGTAAACTAAATTTACGATGAAATGAGTAATGTAAGTGAATAGTGAAAACTTTTCCGGCAATGAATAGTGTTCAGTGAATAGTAAAATTCTCAAATGTTTATCAGAATATCAAATTGACCTCGAAAATGATGAATAGTAAAACGATGAATAGTGTTTTGATGAATAGTATTTTCCCAATGTTTGGGAAATGACCTGAAATGGTGAGTTGTGAATGTCTTCCCCTCTAAAAGGGAACTTCGTCCCGAAGTTCAGTTTATGTTGGTTTCTGAAAACATATTGGTGAAAAGGTGATGATATTCGAGAATCCCAGCGAACTCTAACGATAGAAATTCGACTCTGCTTCAACTGTTCGACCTAACTGTCCATGATTTCTACTTGTTCTCCTGCAAGGTTTATGTTTGACTTTGGGTTGGATTCCTTTCCAAATGGGATTATGAGTGACTAATCTGAAAAGATGATAATACTTGGTTGTGTAATCTTGTTGTTCTCTAACAAGGCTCAAGTCTGACGGCCACTAGGCCTACTCTGTCTGAAATATTACATGGTCCAGTGTATATCGGGTTTAACTTTCCAAGTTTTCTGAATGATATCATGCCTTTCCTAGACAGAACTTTCAACATAACTCTGCCTACCAACTTGAAGTTTTAATGGTTTACAACTTATTGAACTTGTAACTGATTCTTGACTTGTAGGAAATTTCTGGTTATTTCATGAATGCCTACTAGACTAGTATGTTGGGCTTTTCCAAATTTTGATCCGTCAATGGATATTGGCACCTCGACCATAGAGTGCCTCAAATGGTGTAGTCTCTATGCTCGCGCGATAACTATGATTGCAACTGAATTTGGTTTATGTTAACTGGTTAGTCTAACCATTTCTAGGGTCAATCACTCATGCTCTAAGCATACTTTCCTATGTTTGAATTGTTCTCCCGCTTTGACCATCGGTCTGAGGATGATAGGTGATGTTCACATCTAAATGGGTTTCTGAAGGAAATTCTGAAATGATTACCTGAAGTCCAAGGTGAATCGGTTTCCTTAACAGGAATAACTGAAATGGGTACAATAAACCTTTGTGACTAATTCCACAACATTCGGTCCTTTGAACTTGGCGTTATCTGAAAGGGATAGAATATAGGTAACAATTTGATTCCTTGTGTTTTGCTCCAACGGATGATAAGACATGTGTCCTTCTTTGTCTACTGGGTTTGGTCTTCACTACTGAAGTTCGTGATTAATTTGTGATGCCCTTCCTAATTCCTTCATCACATATTCCAAATATTCTTTATTGTCAAGTCACAAATCCTAAATGCATAAGCGATGTTGTAGGGAAATTGGTTCTGGAAATTTGTCTTGCGATTGTGAGTTTTGGTTGAAATCCTTTTCTGAATAAACGAATTTAGAAAATGGAGCAAATGATTTACTAAGTAATATTTTTCCTGATGATTCAAAATTTCAGTAGTTATGAAGTAGAAAAATGTTTTCAAACATGTTGTGATTAAGACTGCTTACCAAAGTTTGATGTTTATGTATATTTCTCATTGTACAATAGTGTTGCTAAAGATTGACCAAAAAGGATCGTACTTGTTCAAAATAGGAATTTCAGAAATCATTTTTCCACAAGGTATGTGATTTATGTAAACGCATCAACTTTATTTAAAAGTGAAAACACTAACAAGGATAAAATGGTAGAATAGGAAATGTTCGCTTAAATGCATAGATGTCTTAACATTTAGTTCCTGAGGTTGGATAATGCCTATAGGTGGTTATCAGGCATAACTACAAGCATAGGTATTTAGACTAACTTAAATCCTGAAATAGTTTATCGTTGTAATTGGCAAGACGAAGATATCACTTGATGTTGTGTCGATGAATGTCTATTCTGTTTTCCCATGTAGATGAGGAGATATGTTCTGGTTTGATCCCTTGCTTGGTATGAAGGTGAGATTATCTGAAATTTCTAGAGACATAATGCCTTAGAGGAATCTACATCGGTATTCTTGATTCAAACAATTGTCCTTTGTGAAAATTTACTGCAGGAAAGTTTATGTATGGATGAGGCCATGTTTAAATGAAATGCTCTACAGTCTCAATTAGAAGCTTGGTTTATTTCTATTGTGTTGTCCTGCGGACATCAATCCTGTAGCTCAGTCTAGCTAGTACTTTTAAATGATAGAATTTGACAACTAAGTCAGAGATGGTGATTCGGATGGTCTCGCGGTATCTTAGAATTTGTTGTTGAGTTATGAATTCTCTCACTATATAATTCTAGTCCTGGTTAGTAGTTCTGTAATCCTTTCGTTGCTTTTATTGTATAGAGGAATCCTGCATGTAATTGATATGGAAAGTCTCTCTTAGGGAAGTCAACGGGAAAATCCAACTTAATGGCTAAGTGAGTGACAGGTGGGGTAAGTATCCAGGGATAGTTCGGCAAAAGGGATGTTTATGAAAGAGTTCCTTTGTTTACAAAACTTTTAAATGAAGATTGTTATTAACAATCCTTTGAAAAGGTAATTATTTCCTTCATGGCATAATCCTTCCTGAATTTTACATAGGTGATCAGGCTATGTACAATTGAGGACTAATGATGCGATGTTAGATTTTGTCAAAATATCATAACTTTTCTCAAAAGTTTTAGATGGTGTTCAACGCATTGTTATTAAAAATGGTATCCTGATGTTTTCTTTCAAATAACATGAAAATTGCTCGCGTAATAATAGTAAATACTTAGTGTAATGACAGAAAATCAATTTATAGGATGGTAATAAAATAGCTTACTTCAGAAATTTTTCTGTAAAACAATTTCCCCATATGATAGTAAAATAGCTTGAATGGTGTATTGGATACGTGGGTGAATCTTGTCGAATGGTAATAGTCTACTAATTCTTCAAAAATGAAATCAACCTAATCCCTAATAAGACAATGATAAATTGTCGCAAAACGATTGAAGTCTGAGCAATTGGGATAGAAAATGGAGTAAACGAAGGTTATGATTATCACAGAGGTAACAAAGATAGATATTACATTGGATAGGAAAGTGCTTAATACAACTAGGTTATGTCATCGTACCAACGGTAAGTACAAATGGAAAGATACAACCCTAAGGGCTCGAACTACGGTTTATATATTGAAACAAAGCTCCTCCTGCTGAAGCATTGTTGTTATCCTTGATGTTGTTAATATCCTGGCGGTTCTCTTTCAACAGCTCACGCTATTCCTCGAGCGATTCAGTCTTGATTCCAAGTTCCTGATTTTCCTTGTTCCTTAGTTCCGGGCAGTCATTCTTGAAATGCCCTAAGTTTCCACATTTGAAGCAAGTCCCTGGGGTCTTCTGATTTGTGAGTTTCCTACAGTCTTCAGTCCAATGACCCCGCTTCTTGCACACTCCACACGTTTTACTGCAATGACCTCGGTGATGTTGATTACACAGGTTGCAGTAAGGTAACTTTCCAGCATACCTTCTCTTTGTGTGCGGTTCTGCAGCAAAGGCTCTATTCACTTCTTGTCCTTTGGGTGATTGTTGAGCAACATTGCAACCTAGATTGTCATTCCACTTCCTTTTATTGTCACTATTGTTTCCTGATGTCTTGGCGTGAACTATGAGTTCCTTTGCTTCGATCGCCATTTTGATAGCTTCAGACATGGTATCGGGTTCCCATGCGATGACCAACATACGAATTTCATGGGAGAGTCCCCCGATGTACCTTTCAAGTTTCTTGCTTTCCGGTTCATCCATTGCAGAACCTAGTCGTGTTAATTCATAAAAATGAGTAGTGTAGTCGTCAACATCATTTCCTACCATGGTAAAGTTTAGTGTTTCTTGTTCCTTTGCTCGTAATTCATTTCCTACACAAAATGTTATACTCATCATCCTTCTTAGTTTCTCCCAAGAGTGTGAGTAGGCAGCATCAACTCCCACCATCTTAATATGTTTGGTCCACCATTCCTGGGCTTGATCCTGAAAAGTGCATGTGGCGAACTTAACCTTGTCTTCCTTATGACAGTCGCCACATCGAAATATTGTTTCTATTTCTTCGAATCATTTGAAAAATTCCTTTGTGTCTCTAGTTCCGCTAAAGGAGAGAGGATTGCACCCCATAAATTCCACGTGAGTAAGTTCCTTAGTGAGGGCGGTGGCTATGTTCTTGGCAATGACTTCTCCAACAGCAGCTTGCATCATGCTTGGAGTGGTTTGCTTAAATCTCTCTTCATCAAATCATAAGAGACCATGAGGATATATAGTTAATCAAAGTCATCATATTCACAACACATGAATATAATACATGAAAATTTCGGTCTACGTGAACCGATATCACAAATAGCACAACCATTTCTTATATAGTAGAGTCACACTTGATATATTTGTTTGTACAACAATCAAAAGACAACAAGTTCTTTAGACTATGTCCCACACTTTCTGTGGCTAGGATAATAGTAAAACCTAGTGAGGATATAAGTTTGGTCTAGGGACTTCCTGGTGTCCCTCTGTGTGAAATCAGGTTTGTGGCATCATAAGGTCGAGATAGTCCTGAAGTGGTGTCTGAAGTTGTGCATCGATCAAATCTTAGATAATGTTGGTTCTGAACCATTCCTGAAGAATCTGCGAATGTTCCTGTTGAGTCCGTGATATTGGTATTATCTACTAGATGTTATCTAGTTCATGGCAAGTGGGAATGGAAAAGGAAAATGACAATGGTGGTACTAGTGAATGGAATACTACCCTCTTTCGCGCTACCTCGCGACATCTAAGAGGTAAAACTAAAGTACGCACTATAGGACGACTAATTGTGTAATAAGTAACTGATGGTGGTGGTAGTACCTGAGTAGTGAGTGCTCTACTAGTGATGGAAAGAAACATACTATCTTCCTTGCAATAAACATCCTAATAAGTCCATTAAGATTAAGTCTGAATACTCTACCAAAAGGTATTCTATGTATGGGCTGAATGATAGAAAAACCCTGTTCCTATGGCAAATCAATAGTGCTAATGGTGGTATAAGTGCAACTGGTGGTATAATGGTAGTGGAAGATGACAAGGCATCTTCAATGTCGGAATCCAATAAAAGGATGTCAGGGTGAGTATCTGAAGACATGTCACTTGTGAACCAGGTCAATAAAATGATATATATATATATATATATATATATATATATATATATATATATATATATATATATATATATATATATATATATATATATATATATATATATATATATATATATATATATATATATATACGAATATAAGTATAAATAACTCGCACAGGGTATGCATGAAACAACATGTATCATGATTATGCACTTATGATGAAATGATGAGATGCTATGATGATGCGGTTATAGTCTAGGGTCCAAGATACATCCTAGTTCGCTATAACCTTAGCTCTGATGCCAATCTGTCACACCCCCAATTTATCTGACTTGCAGCGGAATGGAATACCTGGGGGTGTCTGTCATAGCATCACAGTTACAGTTACATTGAACGACCTAAAGTGTCGTTTGGAAAATACTTCGTTTGATCACTGAAATAATCCAGAGTTTACAATATGAGGTCCCCAAAAGGTGTTGCAAGTTTATGAAAAAGAAGTCCTACTAGATCAAACGTTTACATAAGTGCATAAAATAATGGTGAGACGCGTCGACTCCGCGACTCCATAAAGGTCCAAATGCATGTCACATGAGCTACCTTAATAACCTGAAATACATTGCTAAAACGTCAACACGAATGTTGGTGAATTCAATAGGTTTATAAAATGTAATGATGTACGGCCACCACAAGTATAAGTGCAAGATAAAAATCAAGTAAAATAGTACAATAGACCTTAAACTCATGACCCCGAAGCTATGACTGATGAAATTATATGCCCCTCCCGAATGTTTTACCAGAACACTCCCAAAATGTCAAAATGAAATGCATCCGCTTACTGTTGGTAATAACTACCACGAATGGAGGCGTCACCCTTGATAGATCTATCCACTCGCTCTCGCTTAATCGGCAAATTAACGGTCCATGATAATAAATAGGGGACTTTAACAGGTTGGTAAGGCAACTTAAGCAATGTACATATATTTTGGTACTTGGGCTCGTACTAAAATAATTGATGCAATGTATTCCCCCGTGGGATTTGAAATCAAAATATTGAATTGAAAATGGGGCTATGAAAACTCACCTTAACTGATGATACTGTGATGAAGTGAAATGAACAACAATGAACGGTTAGCTGCCTCAACCTAATATGAATGATGAACGATCTACTTTAGATCACCAAATGATGTTATGAATGTCCATGCACATGTTTTCTATACCACTCTACTCTTTGGAAAAATAATTCTTGTTATCAAAAATATACATTTTCCAAGACTTAGGAAAATAAGGCAACTAGAAAAATAAAACTAGTTGAAATGTATATATATATATATATATATATATATATATATATATATATATATATATATATATATATATATATATATATATATCGTATGTATCATGTTAGTGTCGAAATCCTCGGTTTGAAATCCTTGATATAATGCCTTGTAGTGATAAAAATATACTTGTAATCGCTAATACTTCATTAATTATGAATTTGAGTACTTGGTATTATTTCTAGAAATCTAGAGTTACTACGTAGTGTTAATATTATTTTTGGTCTAAAAGCTGTCAAAACAATATGAGTTTTGCCGATATTGAAACGTGAATATCTTTGTCGTTATAAGTCCGTTTTACTTGTTCTTTTTATCCACGGTTACGTTTTAGTATGTAGTAATATATTTTGGAAAGCTTGGCTCCTCTGGGTTACGTCTAAAGCCTCGTTTTGTCCGACGAAAAACGTCCAACAGCATGTATTTTCAGAAAATATAGTTTTCGTCAATAAACTTGCAAAAATCATAACTTCTTCGTTATAAACTCTTTTTAATCCGTTCTTTCGCCTACGGATTCGTTTTTGAAAGTATTTTCTAAAAATTTTGCCAAAGTTTCCTTTATGTTTACTGATTTTCCTGGTTTTACAAAAATGGGACAGAATGTTTATATACTTGTTACAAATCCATTTTTCATGTTCAAAACTAGTTTCTACTTCAACCAAATCTCTTGCAAACACCACAAAGCTATACTAATCCTACCATACACCTTCTTAGAGTGTCATGGGTTCCTAATCACTACTAATCATGTTAATTTAACAAAGGAACACCTAAATCAAAATCTAGGGTTTGTATGTTCAAAAAGTTAACAAAAATAATGTGGTATAGCTAACTTGTACATGAGATTAAGCATGAAAACCATAAGATACAAGTATTAATTAGATGAAATCATGAAAATAAAGTTGATAACTCACTTTGAAATAATGGGTGATTAGATGATGAGAAATCTTGTGTTTCTTGAGTTTATATTTCAAAACTCTTAATTAGAATGATGAAATGAACAACTTTTATGCTTTGATCTTCAAAAATTAATGGATTTTGGTCTTGGATTGAATATGGGTCGTGGGTTTTGAGATGAGGAAGAGAAAAATGGGTTTTTGATTCTTGATTCTAAGTATAGATGTGTAAAAGGTGGTTTTGCTAGATATTTAAGTAAAAATATAAGGTATTATATTATCACATTAAGGCATAAGGTCAAGGGGGTTCATGGCTGATTTTCAAAGGGTTCATAAGCCATAATATGGACTTTGATTTATTTAGGATAGTTAGTGGATGATTTGTAGTATAAGTATAGGTTTTTAGGTGTTAAATTTAGGTAATCGTAGTTAGTTTTTAGTTATCATTGAGTACCGGGTTTGCGAGAAATAAATTATAACAAGTTAGTCGGGACTTAATAAAGTCATAAAAATGTTAAAAATACGTTGGGTACAAGTATTGAGTGTTCGGGTGATTATTGTTTAGTTTTCACGAAAACCGTCGTAATATTTATAAACTTACGTTATAAATAAAATAAATTTCCAAAATACTGGGTAAATGAATATAATAACTTTTATGATGATATAATGGATATAAAAATATGTCGGGACCATTGTGGGAATATTTAGATATATTCGTCGTGTTTATAAACCGGGTGTTAACGTTTATTTATAAATAATTATAAGGAAAAGGTTAAATGTATCAAATATATAAATTTGAAAATCCTAATAGTGGTATAACATGAAAATGCTATTATGATGATATGCAGACTGTCTCTAGTCCGTATGCAATGTCCTTACTGATAATGAAATGAATTCGCACCTAAACCAATACGGTTACGCGAATTTTAATACCAAACTAAATTTACGATGAAATGAGTAATGCAAGTGAATAGTGAAAACTTTTCCGGCAATGAATAGTGTTCAGTGAATAGTAAAATTCTCAAATGTTTATCAGAATATCAAATTGACCTCGAAAATGATGAATAGTAAAACGATGAATAGTGTTTTGATGAATAGTATTTGATGAATAGTGTTTTTCCAAAGTTTGGGAAATGACCTGAAATGGTGAGTTGTGACACCGCCCATTGAGGAGAAGGGTTCTGCGACATCTGATGACAGATTCGCTAAAACTCATATTTTGACCCAAAGAAAACGTGTAGGACTTACTAGATTTGATATTCAACATATAAAACACGTATTAAACAACATTTCTACAAATGTGACTTATCTTAACATTTTATTTTTCAAGGAAACCTTCAAGCTTGTATGCAAAGTAATATTTAACCACAAAATTTCTAAGTATACTTAACGAAACATTTTTCGTATTATATTTCGCTTCAATGGTAATTTGATACATGGATCGTGCTCCATTTTAAAAACAATTTGTTTTAAAAATAAGAGCTACGAAGCTCTGATGCCAATTGTGAAAACGTAGAGGGGGGGGGGGGGGGGTGAATACTTTACCGTTTAAAAACTTTATTCTTGTTGTATCAAATATCCATTTTATAGCTTGTTCTAATATGAAAGATGTTATGTGTAGTTAGTGACTAGCACAACTTAAAACATGTTATCATCCAAGTACAATCGACAAGTCACAACACATGCAATCACATAATCCAAACATTAACGTAAGGCAATAAGTAAAAGAAAGAGCAAACCGAACACGAGGATTTATAGTGGTTCGGTCACGGATCTCCTCTCCGCCCTACTCCACTCCTCGAGTACCCAACTTGAGGGTTACTTCACTAGATCAACAAGCTCCCTTCTCGGCGGAGAAAACCTTACAATCGTTGCTTACACTTTATCTGGTACAAAGCTAAATACCGGGTTCTTTTACAAAGGTACAACCACTCCTATCGTCGTCTATAATATTTTCGACACTAAGCTAGATGTCGAGTTCTTTCCCAAGGGTACAACCACTCCCACTATGTTTTGTGGCCCAACATAGAAACCTTGTGTTTTATGGCACAAACACATAAACCATCTAATCCATATTGTGATGATACAATGATGATCCAAGACATACATGTCTAATGGATATTGATGCCTAATCTAAATGAACTTCTTGAATAAGAAGTCTTCAATCATTGAGGATGTCAAGTGCCCTTGAATCTTCATATATTGGTATGCTTGAATGAATTATGACTTCAAGATCTTCTAACCTTCTTGGTGGATCATGAAGTATGCTTACAACATAATGAGAGTTAGTAACGTTATGATCATTATGGAAAGGGTGATTCATTGATGTTTCTACATGATTTTCTACTAATCTATATGTGTGTGGTTTTTCATCAATCTATAAAAAAACCATGGGTTACCTATTTATAGGTAAACAAGCAAAGTAGTTTTCCATAACTACTTTCCAAGACTTACAAAAACATAAACCATGGGCTACTAAATCTTTCCATATCTATGCATGTCAAATCAAGATTCTACAAGTCAACACACAATAGGTTGAGTGAGAATCTTTACACATGATGCATGCCATAGTTTGAGTGAAAATCTTTCCATATGTGTAAGAAATCTTACACATGATGCATGCCATGTTGTCATATATATATATATATATATATATATATATATATATATATATATATATATATATATATATATATATATTTCAATTTTTAGATTAAGATATATATGAAAGTAAACTTGTATAATGTATATATTGCCTAAGTAATATTGCTTTAGTAAGTTAATGAGTTATTAGAAATGTTTGATTCCTAATGTCATCACATTTTTATCATTTGTAAAACTTACCAATATTACTTTAACACCTAAAGTGGCACTTATTCTATTTAGCACCTAAAGTGCACTTTGACACCTACAATACTTAAAAACTCTAAAAGTATTTTAGTCATTCTAAATGGTTGGTCAAGGGGTTTGATCATAATGCCACAAAACAAACATGTACGAACCTGTGTTGTAGCATACGAGAACTCGAGACCTTGAGAGGTGTTGAATGTTTATTGAGACAAAATAAGATTACTAGTAACTTGTACATTTGACATTATGTATCAAGTTATATGTTTGTCATCAATCAAAACAAATGAGACTGTATAGATTAAATATCGTAATATTTGCACTAACAATCTCCCCCTTTTTGATGATGACAAAATATGTAAACAAGATAGATAGTAAAATGTAAAAAGTTACTTGTGTTCGTATAACTTACAGCGCCTTATATATTTCCTTCTCCGTTTACACTCTTCTCCCCCTTTTGTCGAAACAAAAAGGGTGTGTCCTTTGAGTTAACTTCATTTCTCCCTGAATGGCGAGCTTGCATCATCCGTAGTGAAGTTAAGTAATCCACTCCAATTTCCTATGGTTGTGGCATCCCTTAGGTTGTTAGCGGATCCATGGATCAAATTAGAGCTTAATCCTACATCAAGGTTAGTGTTGTGCAACATAAAAATTATATGAAAAATGATATGAAATGCATGTTGGACTATGTTGACTTATCTGCTTCTTTTTGTCAAAACAAAAAATTGTTTCAAAGAATGAGAATAAAAATGAATGCGTGCATGCTCCCCCTTGAATGTAGCTCCCCGTTGATCAATACTCCCCGTTGCTAGGGTATCAACGTATATGATGCAAGAAATAAGAAAGCTAGAAAAACAAAGGTTAGTGCATGATCGACTCCCCCTTGATCAATACTCCCCATTGCTAGGGTACCAACGTATATGATGAAGAATCGTACAAAATAAAGGTTAGTGCAAGATAGTATAATATGCATTTAATAAATGCTTGATGGAAGCTCCCCTTGCTTTAGGGCGTCAATATGAACCTACAAACCAAATATTAGTAGACTAGAAGCTTTGTTAGTGGACACGTATGTCATATACAACCAAGTGTATATGATGGTGAACCGAGAATGAAAAGATTAGTGCAATATATTTCATCTTTAAAAAAAAATAAGATAAATAAGGTGTATTCTTCTAATAAGAATTACAATTAAAATAAAAATGCGAATATAATATAATAAAATCCCTAAAAGTAATTCCTAGAAGAGAAATTAAAATATTGAGAGTCAAGTTGAGTGGTGCAGGTTATGGTGTTAGAGAGAATGCAAAATTGTGAAAAATATAAAAAAGTATGCAGGTTACTGGCGGCACCAAATGACTACATGGGCGGAACCCTGGTTTTGGTTCCGCCTGGTCCGCTGGGCCAAAACTTGGAATACCCAGAAATTACACGAGCGGAACCCAAAATTTGGTTCCGCCATTTCCGCCAGACTCAATATTCTTAATAGACTAGCTTTTCGACGGTCGAAACAATTTTCTAATTCCGTAATTTTTCCTAAAACAGAAGCACAATATGAAATCTGATTGAGAAATGACAAAAAGGCAAGTAAAAACGCTTGTATCGATAGAGTTTGAACGAGGGCTAACGATTTTCATTATACTTTTAGCAAAAGTATTGAAAATTTTACTACATCACAAGATTGATAGAAGCGGGTTTTACGCTAATCTATGGTGGTGATGATTACTGAAAGAGTTGATGAAAGGTAGTGGTTAAAATGCATGAATTTAGAAACTCGTATGTATAGCAATTGCTATAACGAATATAAAGATTGAATATATGGACTTATGCAATCTAAAATTCACAACTTAAAGGGATAAAGGAATATGACTTACGTAATTTCACGAGAAAAGGAAAATGTGAATGGACATTGATATTCAATGACGGCTACGGGTTATGATTTGATCGATTAGGATTGACGCTAATGAAAACGAAATACGTTTACAAAATACAAATATGTGAATGAATTTTTGTTAATACAAATATCGCCTAAAAACGTTATTTATATTTTACGATCTTTGCTAAGTTTTGTTAATGACAAAATATGAACTTTAGTTTATAGTAATAACATCACTTTAGTTTTAAGTCTTGTATAACTATGTTTACATTTCTTTTTAAGCAAAACATTGTTTTTATTTCTTTATTTAGAAAGTGTCATGTCACATCACATTTATGGTAAGTTTGTCAATATACATTTAAGGAAAGATTGTGTATTTGACTAACCATAAGTTTTCTTGCACAAGTTTGTGTTTGACTAGTTTTTATTTGATGTGACTTTGATTGGTTTGAATGATTTATTGTAAAACCAACTGCAAGCCTGGCGGAACCCTGGGGGTACACGGGCGGAACCCATCTGAGGGTTCCGCCGTATCCGTTAGACCTGCTGTTTGTTTTGCTATAAATACCAAGTCCCTTGCTAATTTTCATCCATCACTTTAGGAAATATATTTCACATATTTTTTTTACTAACTCAGTAACATTTGACTTGTGTGATCCTCTTTGTAGCAAGGGAGTTCACAAGTTCATCCAAGAAGTTACAAGTTTTAACTCAAAAGTTTATAGACTTGTTAGCTTTGTTATGTATAAGCTTTGGTAGTTTATACTTCATTTGTATTGTGTGTAGAAGTGATCGGTTAGTATTTTAGGCCTCAAAATACAAAGTGTGACGGGAGTTGTTGTACCCTTGTAAAAGAACTAACGGGAGTGGTTGTACCCTTGTAAAAGAACTCGACATCTAGCTTAGTGTCGGTAAAAGTGTAAGCGACGTTGTAAAGGTTTCTCCATCGGGAAAGGAGCTTGTTGATTAGTGCTTATAACTGTCGAGTTGGAAACTCGGGGCGTGAATGTAGGGCAAGGAAAAAAAGTCCTTGTAGCAGAATCACGATAAACAATCGTGTTGTGGTTTGATCGTTTCTTTCTTTGTCTTTGCTTATTACATATTGTCTTTAGTTAGAATTTTTAACTACACGTAAAAGCCTTTCAAAGAATCAAACAAGTAATTTGAGTTTATATCTTTAAACAAACGTAAAGATTTAAAAGATAATCAAGATAAAAAGCGGTAAACTATTCAACCCCCTTCTAGTTTTCCACAATTGGTATCAGAGCTACGTTACTCAAGATCTTTAAAATATATTGTATTTTAAAACTTGGATCGATCCATGGATTTTGAAAATCTCAAAGAATGGCAACCTATTCAAAACCCACCGCTATTTGAAAAAGAAAACTTCCTTAAATGAAAAAGTAAATTTGAAAACTATGTGAAATCAATTGATCATGATCTCTGGCAAATTATTTCTATTGGTGATTTCAAACCAACGATAACAAGTTTTGAAAACCAAGATGACTATCCTAAACTTGATAAAAACACTAAAGGTAAAGCTTTACCAAAGACCGAATATGAAAGAGTGTATTTTTGTCAAACGGCTAATGATATTTGGAAAAACATGTTAAACTTTCATCAAGAAATATGTCAAGTCAAAGATGATCAATTTGATCTCATATATGAATTAGAAGTCTTAGAAAAAAATTAATAGATAGACATTTAGTTGAGATAAATACATGTGCTACTAGTTTAAATGTTTTAAATGAAGGTGTAAGTGAAGATGATTACTTACGTCGAGCTCTAAGTGGACTTGCTTACGCTTCATGGAATGACACGGATGAAGATGAAGCCTACTATCCAGTTTGTGATTATCAACTAGATAAAACATCAAGCAAGGTACAATTTGAAACCAAACACTTTTGCTTTGACACATTTATCCTAGAGTTTTCTAAACTAGAAAATGAGTCTAAACTTTTATGCAACATGGACCTAAAAACTATCTTTAACAATGAACCTTCAAAATCTCTTGTGAATAATTTTGAAAATGAAATCATGTTAGAAGATAAAATGTCTAGACTTGAGAGTCATGTTGAAATTGATCTAGAATGCAAATTATGTCTAGATTACAAACATGAAATTCAAAGGCAAAATGAAAAAGGAAAAATCCTTGCTAAATTTTAAGAAAGTTCAAAAGCTCTTGAAAGCTTTTTGAAAAGTCAAAAGTCATTTAGTAATAAAACCGGATTAGGATTTAGCAAAAATGCACCATCAACAAGTAAAACAAAACAAGTTGTGTTTGTGAAACCTAGAAGAGAATTGTAGGAGTAATTCTATCTCTAGTAGGAGCTCATGATAAAAGGATAAAGATATCATGTTCAATACTTTTATGTGTTTGTCTAACCTCCTTGGATTCATAAGTATTTGAGTTTAGCTCTTCTACAAGTCAAGAAAATTTGCTTAATGTTTATCTTCTTGGTGGCTAATCTATGGAGCTTAAAAGGTACACGTCTCTTCAACTTACCTTTTAGTGTTTCATGTTGATTAGCATTAAGATCTGTCATGGGTGATATTAGTAGTTTTTACTCTAAGGTGGTTATATTGTGTAAGTAACAATAAGGATTAGATCCTTCGTGATTAAAGGATTGACACTACTTCTAGTAGGAGATATAAGGTGTTTTACCTCTTTAAACTTTCGGGAAAAGACACGAGTAACTTTTGAGTGAGTCTCACTTAATACTTGTCTACAAGTGAGCTAACTAAGAATCTCCAAAGTGATAAGACAATCAACACTTTTGTGATGCTTGCAAATCTAGCAAAACCACAACATTTCATAGATATTTATAGTACAACGTCTTTTGACATTATACCTTACATTTTCAATTGTGTCTTAAATTCAACCATTCTTTTGTTAAAGTTTCATATAAGACACACAAAGAAAAATAAATCATTTGAATTCATTAGGATGATTGGGAGAAAATGATTTATAAACATCTAGGATTTGCACATCAAATTTGACCAATAGTCTTATGATGCTGCATCTCTTGGACATATTACACTCATAGTGCTTCAAGTAAATAAACCCAAAGAGTCGAGGAGTCATTGTATTTAACATTCAATGAAAGACCACATCCTTCTAAGATATCATCTTTGGTAGATGATGACTTAGTCGAAAGTCCAACATTGATAAGACAAGTAAGTCAAGATCAATAACAAGGAAGATGAACTATTAAAATTGAAAAACAACATCTTTTCGTCTTGTGTCAAACATTGATTCAAGCAATATTGACAAGGTCATAAAAACTCGAATCATGGGTCATAGTAGTGATCAAAACAAATTTGATAAAAAGTGTTTTTGAACATTAGAGTAAAGCAGCCATTAAAACAAAATAGATCTTTCAAAATAGAAAATAATGTAAATCTATGAAAGACTTTTTAATAACCTATGCAAGCTCCAAAAGCAAGGAATAATCACTCAAAGACATTCCTAGCTATTCACATGTTCACATTGATTAAGTCCTTTATGACCTATCAAGAATGAGATTAGTAAATCCGTAGGTAAAACCAAACATAGAGAAATGTTTGGAAGTTTACTTGTTCTCACAACAAATAAATCCAACATTATGTTTAGTGCTTGTCTATGTGCTCGTTTTAGAGAAGATCCTTAAACAACTCCTTCGGAAGAGCTTGTTTGGATACAACAAAAGGTACTACACAACTAGGAGTATGGTATTCCAAAAGTACAGGAATAGAAACCATAATGTATACCAAATGGAATTATGTCGGTAATAAGTTGATAAGAAAAGCACAAGTAGTACTTGCACTTTTATACTTACTTACCCAATGATTCTCCAAAACGCTTAAGGTTCTCAAATTAGTATCGGATGGAGAAGCACGTCAACAAGCTCCACTTGAACAAGCTAACTTGCGTCGACAACGGAATCCATCTTATCAACATTGTTATCCCCTCAACAAAGGAAGCATCGACTTCAACGACAATTCAATCCATTATGTTCTTAATTGATATATTGTGATCGGTCATCATCGCCTTGGTAAAAATGTTCATTGAGGATCATCTTAACTAAGAAAGTCTTATACGTTAACCATTCTGTCAACGTTTTCGCGAAACCTTTTGAATGAGAAGCATTCATCATCCCTAGACTTAGGTAAAGACTCATAAGACTTAAAACCTTAGTTTAGAACATTAGGATAAAACCACAAAAATCAAGACAAAATCTTTTGAATTTTTCCTCTACTGTACCCACGGAACCCTCAGACCAAACGGGCGGAACCCTCCCTTTGGTTCCGCCTGGTCCGCCGAATCTGCAACATGTTTTATTTTAATTTCAAAACCAAACACCTCTTTACTCACAACTTCAACTTACCAACAGCCATCCTTCACTCACAAACACCTTACCACACGAAAATTAGGGCTCTTACTTACATCTCTTTCAATCCAATCAACTTTGTAAGTATTTTTTATCATAATTGCATTTTCAATCAAAGTCTATCATTTTCATCTACATACATTAACTAGAATCTTAGAGTTTATGCATAAACTTGTTGATTCATGAAAAACCTTGGTTGTAAACTAATCATAATTTCCATTAGTTAGGAATTGTATCCTTTTTTTTTGTTAGTATCATGATTTACCAAACACACCAAGTCCATTGTCTTTCAAAAATCACTAGAACTCCACCTTTCACCACATTGTTAAAATAAATGAAAAACGTCATTAAAACATCACTTGCATAATGTCTCTTTAATGTTAAAGGGAATACATAACTAATATGTATTTTCGGGTACATTCAAACGAAGCTATATTGAACTAAGAGCGTTTGGGTTATCTTTTGTTTTATAACGTAACTTGCATTACAAAAATGGTTCAAACATCAAAATGAGTCAAGATAACCGCACCTCAACATTGTTTTCATATAGGCTTATACTAGAACATCCACATTATAGAAGTCATTAATTTAAACTTAAATTTTGTGTTTTCTACGAATCAACATGCCTCCCGCAACATTCTCCGATCACAAGGAAACTCTTAAGTACTTACCCAAACACCATAGGACCAAAGGCCTTACTAAAGATCAAGTTGAAACCTTTAAGAGTATAGAAAAACGCTACGTGCATGAAGGAATAACCATTGATCCATCCTTCCTAAAAGGAACATCCATTCGCCAAAACTTTGCCGTAATCAACTTTGATTGCCTCCTAGACATAGATGAGCAAATTTGTCCGAGGTTCATCTTAGAATTCTATGCAACCATAAGCCTTTTCTTCGATGACGATGGTGAGCTCTCACTAACCTTTACAACCAATCAAATATCAAACATCATACCCTTGAAAGATTTTGCAACAATTCTTGGTATCCCTAATGTTGGTACATATCTCTACACGGATAAGTGGCCCCTTTCTAGTCTTGATTCTATTGAGCGTTATCATCCATACGACACTCCTCTTGCTAATAAGGAAGTAATTCGTGAGAATCTCTTTGTTAGGACCTCAACAACTAAGAAGAATCATTCGGGAAATGTGGTAGATAAGGACCCTTTTGGTATGGAACTCAATGAGCTTAAACCACAATTTAAGAAATGGGAAGAAATTCTTAGAGCCAACGTTATAAGTTCCATAGGAAATAGAGATAATGTTAACACATGTCTTAGCTACATGCTCTATAGCATTTCCACCGGTCAACCTTTTAACTTAGCCTATTACCTAGCCAAAAGAATGGCCGACATACCCCTGGTAGGAACAACTGCTCTTCCTTATGGAATGCTTCTCACCCGCCTCTTTAGAGCAATCTCACCCATTCCTCCTAATGATAAGGGAATGTGCCTTGACTATTCTCTCGTTCCTCACATTTTCGTCCCTCTAAGTGATAAAAGAGTCTTCAAAGCTAAGGGCAAGCGTACTCGCTCACCTTCACCATCATCATCATCATCATCATCTGATATGAGCGATGACGATAAACTTCCTAACTCTAAGCTGCCCCCTTTAGATTACCTTCAAGAACTCCCCGTCATTTTCTATGCATCCGAAGAATTCAAGCAAACCAAAGGAATTTTCAAGTGCTTTGGAAGGTACCTAAGAAAGCTTAATAAGAAGATTGATCGGTTGTGATATGTGTGATTAAGGAGTGTTTGGCTTATGAATGGTTTAGAACTTTGTATGTGTTAAACTATGTGATTTGTATTGCTTTTCACTTCCATGCTTTATTACTTTTGTCGGATTATATTTTGTATGAGCCTTTATGCATATTGACAATATTTGGAGTGTTTGTCAATTTTTTATGCTTATGGAATATTTCACTAAGTTCAGTGAAAATCGCTAGCCCCCGGTCAAAGTCCTATGATATGAATGTCTACATGTCCAATTTTTGCATTTCCTAATGAGACATGTAATAAATTTTCATTTTTTAGAGTTTTCGAAAAAATTGAAAATCGTCTCGCGGGTCAAAATAGTGGACTGCCTTGTTTTTCAGGCCTGGCGGATCTGGCGGCACCCTCAAATGGGTTCCGCCAGTGTAAATTCTGGGCAACCCAGAAATGGCCCAACGGACCAGACGGAACCCAAAATAGGGTTCCGCCTGTGTTTCGCGAGGGTTCTGCCAGTCACCTGCAGAAAAATTTTGTCATTTTTCTAAATTTCAAAAGGTGTAAAATGTCAAATCCTTTTCTTTAGTGAGAAGCATCTTCCCTTACCTCCAATAACCATATTAGAACAACTCTCACTCACTAAAACAATTAGGAAGTCACTTCCCGCCAAAAATTCAAATTCAAACATAACTAACCCAAGGAACCATTTTAAAGGATCCTTCAAACCATTGGAAAATTTTCAACCAATTCACTTCCCATGATGACAAAGCATTGAGTGCGTATGTTGGTCCTTCACTCCACCCAATTCCATTGGATTGACATCAAATCATTAGAAACCTCAACATTTGTATGGTAAAACATCAAATCCAAACACCCCTTCCAACATTTCTTCCACTCTATAAATTTGATAATCTTGCAACTTTTCAAATCACACCAACACCATTACTTCTTTCAAATCTCAAAATTCTAGCAAACCAAAGAATTGAGATGACTAAATCAAACACCTCATCCGAATCATCGCGAAAAACCACTAGGATTAGTGTAAAACCTTGTTGCTTTAACAAAACCATCAAATCAAGCTCATCGCCACCAAGTGATGCATCACTTGATATTTCTTCACCTATCCAAGATTTCCTTAACCTTACTACCTCAACACCATCCTCAACACCTTGCAATACCAATGTGATCACTATTCAAGATTTGCTTGATCTTGCTACTCCAACACCCTCTCCAACACATTGCAACACCAATATAGCCACTAATCCGCCACCAACTAGACCTTCAAGTGATTCAACATCACCTTCTTAACAAACTCAACCATCAAGAACTCCATCACCTCAATCACCAACACTTACACCAATGGAACTTTTCCATACACCACTAACATCACCACTACCCTATTTGGACACTTTAGAAGACCTATCACCTAAATCATCAAGTCCTCCATCCTTGTCACTCTTTAACACCATTTCTCAAATGGAAACCCAACAACAACCTAGTGAGCAATTAGATGATGAACCCCATCAACCATCATTGGTAGAACGGTTGGCTTACCATTATGCTAGACCATCAATTTTTCCAAATGATCAAGGTCATACACACTCACAATCATTTGTGTTTCACCCAATTTACAAAGACCTTCATGGTAATCCTTCCGGAGAACCAAGCTTCCGCCATTTTGTTCAAAATCAACAACAACAACCACCACAACAAGAACAACCACAACAAGAACCACACACAACAACAACAACAACCACCACCACAAGAGCATTCCCAATACTTTGAATCTTTATTTCCTTCGTATAAGAAAATAGAAGCATCCATTTGGGAAAAATCTCCAAACCTTAATGATGAGATTGACACTCATTTAAACCACCTTCATGCCTTCAAACGTATGGTTGACTCTCAAATCAACCATATTATGGTTTGCAAACAACGTTACACTCATCTAGTAAAGGAACCAAAAACACCTCTCAACCATCCACATTTGCTCCTTCAAGTTCAAACCATCCACCACCAACTGATCAAACCTCTCTTCCACCAAACTTTGCCCGCCATAATTGCGGACATTGCGAAAGAACCGCTCACATTAGTGAAGGGTGTCGAACGGATATTCGCATGCTAACCGAAGAAATGAGGTTTATCCTAAACCACATTTTGGACCGTCTAGAGTCTTTATCTCGCCCACCTCAACTCTAGAGTCTCCAACAACAATAGGGACCCATTCATAATAACACCAAAAACACAAACAAACAAACCAAAACCATATCACTTCCACAACATTCAACATGAAACCCTCTACATCCTCCAACACACATTTTTATCCTTAAACAACCTTAGCCTTGTTTTTCGAAAATGTTTCTCATTAAGGAAAATGATGGTTTCCTTTTATAGATGTAGGATTTTATGTTCTTAGTTTCTTTTTATTTTTCTTTTTTACTTTTAGAAGTAGGATGTTATCTTTCTAATTTCTTGTCTTTGACTTTCTTAAAGTCAAATTTTACATAAAATGAATTTCATTCCACTATAAGGTATGCATTGTTTGTTGACCATTTAGGCATTATGAGTAAAACTATGCCTTGCTATGGTAGCATACATATATTTTGTGTTTTTGAAACTAACCTTCCATTTTGTAGGATCATTATCCATGTTTTCTTTCCTTGATACTCCATTTGGGGGAGTAATATTCAAGGGGGAGCATGAGAATTGCATTATTCCACTTCGCAACTCTTAGTTGTGTTTTAAGACATAAAGTGCTTGTTTTGTGCGGCAAATAACATTTTTTTTTTGTAGGTTCAAAATCCATGTCTCCTTTTTTGGCACTCCATTTAGGGGGAGTATTGTCCAAGGGGGAGCACTTGGATCATTATGTTCTCTTCTTTTTGTTTCGACAAAAAGGGGGAGAATTTATATTAAACTTGTTCTCATTTTTTTTTCCTTTCTAACTCTTGCATATCACATCTTCTTAGCAAAAACAAGTTTTAATACAAACTTTATAAGACTTAACACTAAATCTTGTGGCTTACTTACAAATAAAGTTTATGTTTTGTCATCAACAAAAAGGGGGAGATTGTTAATACAAATATCGCCTAAAAACGTTATTTATATTTTACGATCTTTGCTAAGTTTTGTTAATGACAAAATATGAACTTTAGTTTATAGTAATAACATCACTTTAGTTTTAAGTCTTATATAGCTAGGTTTACATTTCTTTTTAAGCAAAACATTGTTTTTATTTCTTTATTTAGAAAGTGTCATGTCATATCACATTTATGGTAAGTTTGTCAATATACATTTAAGGAAAGATTGTGTGTTTGACTAACCATAAGTTTTCTTGCACAAGTTTGTGTTTGACTAGTTTTTATTTGATGTGACTTTGGTTGGTTTGAATGATTTATTGCAAAACCAACTGCAAGCCTGGCGGAACCCTGGGGGTACACGGGCGGAACCCATCTGAGGGTTCCGCCGTATCCGCCAAACCTGCTGTTTGTTTTGCTATAAATACCAAGCCACTTGCTAATTTTCATCCATCACTTTAGGACATATATTTCACATATTCTTTTTACTAACTCAGTAACATTTGACTTGTGTGATCCTCTTTGTAGCAAGGGAGTTCACAAGTTCATCCAAGAAGTTACAAGTTTTAACTCAAAAGTTTCAAGACTTGTTAGCTTTGTTATGTATAAGCTTTGGTAGTTTATACTTCATTTGTATTGTGTGTAGAAGTGATCGGTTAGTATTTTAGGCCTCAAAATACAAAGTGTGACGGGAGTTGTTGTACCCTTGTAAAAGAACTCGACATCTAGCTTAGTGTCGGTAAAAGTGTAAGCGACGTTGTAAAGGTTTCTCCATCGGGAAAGGAGCTTGTTGATTAGTGCTTATAACTCTCGAGTTGGAAACTCGGGGCGTGGATGTAGGGCAAGGAAAAAAAGTCCTTGTAGTAGAACCACGATAAACAATCGTGTTGTGGTTTGATCGTTTATTTCTTTGTCTTTGCTTATTACATATTGTCTTCAGTTAGAATTGTTAACTACATGTAAAAGCTTTTCAAAGAATCAAACAAGTAATTTAAGTTTATATCTTTAAACAAACGTAAAGTTTTAAAAGATAATCAAGATAAAAAGCGGTAAACTATTCAATCCCCATTCTAGTTTTCCACAAATTTCTCTCCGCCTTAATCGGTGGACATCCAACATATTGTGTAATGCATCGTATAAAGAATGAAGATAAAGTGTTTGGGAGGTTTGATGAGGCGAAAAATGAACCGTTTTTAGGGGGTCATTTAAGCCCGGAATTGAATTTATTTGATCAAATATTGCCCTAAATCGTTCCTTTTGTGATTTTAGGTACTTTGGAAGTGAATTCTGGAAAAGGAAGCATTTTGGACGTTTTTGGAGCATAAAAGTGAAGAAAACGGCAAAGACTTAATTTTCCATGCTGGAAACAGTACCTGACGGCGTCAAGAAGGAAAATGTGACGGCGTCAGGAGTAAAATGCATGACGACCCAGAGAAAATGTGACGGCGTCAGATGTAGGGCGTCAAGAGTTATTTTGGTGACGGCCTGAAGAAGGATTGCACGTGACGGCGTCAAACCCAGATCTAGGCAGTCCGAGAACTTTATTGGAGGCGAGATGACGGCGTCAGAAATTTACTCTTGACGCCGTCACCTCACAAAATCTATATATACTTTTCTATTTTTCATTCATGAAAAGAGGAACTTGTGTGGAGAATACTAGGGTCGAACATAATAAACCCTAGGTCGTTTGTAACAATATTTTCAAGGGTTTTCACCCCTTGAAACATTTCATGTTCAATTAAGATAAGTCCTCTTTCAATTCATTCAATATGTCTATGTGTTGTTTGAATATATCTTATGCTTGTCTTGATTATAACATGCTAGGCTAGATCTTTCATGTGTTTTCTTAGATGTAATGAAACCTAGATGTTAATTATAGGTTGATTTCTTGTTTATAGTTGTGATGAATGAATGATTTCAATGTTAGGCTTAAGAAAACTGGCAGATCTCCATTGTGTAACTTGCTTAAACGTCTTAAGAAACATGAACCGATGTGTACTAGGTTTTTATGATTGTATTTAATGCATGAGTGAATTCTAGTGATCCCATGTTAGGAGCTTCTTAGCCGGCACGACATAGGAGTGAAGTAGGAGCTTATAGGATTGGGGAAGTAAGTACGCCACCCCATGAATGGTATTAAGGAATACAATCCGTCATCCACGCAACTGTAACAAGTAATTAACCTGTAAAAGATATCTAGGGAGTAGTGAAATTTAAGTAAACACAATTTTCCCACATATTGCTCACACCACTAGTTTAATTTAGTTTATTTTCATTTTTATTATTTTATTTTGATTGCATCTTTAGTAATTGGGTTAGTTGACTAGCAAGTAGCAACTAATTCCGCCCACTCTTCCAACAACCGAGATTTTTATTTGCTTTTATAAAACATAAAAAATACAAAAAGAATCATCCCTCACTTTTAGACCTGGTTTTTAGGCTTTCTAATCCTAGCGACACTATTCCTGAGTTGAACGATCAATCCCCCGATACTTGTCACTATACTATACTACAACGATCAGGTACACTGCCTGGCGGGGGTTGTAAGCGAGGTAAAGCCTGGTGCAATTCTCACGCATCAAGTTTTTGGCGCCGCAGCCCGGGGAATAGTTATTGTCTAGGTTAGAATTTCTTTTTATTAGTTCTACTTGCTAGATTCCTTTCTAGTAAGATTTTATTTTTATTTTTAGGTTTTCTTTAGTCTATCTTATTTCTTTGTTTCCTTTGTTCGTAAATTATATCGATGGATAACAATAACATTGATCGTTTGATTCCTGTTATTCATGTTTTTCGTCGTAGGATTTTTCAAATGCCCGCCCCAATCCCTTTAATGGAAAATGAGAACCCACCTAACCTATCGCCTAACCACCACTTTGACAATAATTCTGAAATGGAGGAGTTTGACCACGATGATGACCATAGGGCTAGTCCTTTTTACTATTCAGACTCCGATGAGGATCTAGATGATGGTGATGTGATTAATGAGGATAGGATGGAAGATAAAATGAACCCTATTAGTCATGTCGACCCTAGAACAAGGATTGAGAGTGATAACTCATTCAATATGCAATTTCCTTGTAAGATTGGATTTAGGAGCTTTAATGCCTACCTTAACTCATCTCTCCCAATGAACATAATCTCGCGTAGTGAATATAATAAAATCATGGTAGATGAGTTAGAATACAAAGGAGATAATGTTATTGCTAGGGCAATGTCATTGCATGTGTTTATAGGAAGCTTCATTTATCTTGTTGAGTTCATGGTTATGGAGAATCTAGGAGAATTTATCGATAGTAAGTTGACCCAAGTTGTGTTTGCAAAACCTTTCAAAAGGTTGACCAATCTTGATGAAAAACTTATTGAAGGGTTAATTACATTCTCGGATGGGGATGAAGATTTTGTCTACCAAATGCCCCGTGCACACCCTAGGTTCAAGGATTTTTCCATGGAGAAGTGTAGTAGGTATCCGCCCCTAGAAATGCTAAGTGAGAATGATAAGAGAAAAGGGCTTAAATATACTCATGAAAAAGAATAAAAGGTATTATCGCGGATGTTTAGAGTTAGGTGATGATTATAAGAAAGATGAGGCGACTATTAGATGGATCACCCTTGGTTATGTGAGCATAAGCGACACACGATAGCCCATGACCATGAGTCTAGCTACAAGACTCGTAAATAAAGAAAAGCGCTTTTTGGGAGGCAACCTATGTTTTGTGTGATTTTTATTTTTGTTTGATTGTTATGTGTTTCCGTATGCATGCTTTATTTTTATTGTTGGTAGATCATGTTTCAAACTTAAATGATGAAAATACTTTATTTTGTTGTTTGGCTTAGTCTTAACTTCATCCAAAGGTATTTCGCAAAAGATAAGTGTAAGGGGAAAACCCAAATATGTTTTTAAGAAACAAACTCGATCATGATTCTCCACAATATTAAATGAACATGTATATTCGTATTTGTTATAGTCAAATGCTTGTATCGAGTCATAATGATGTTTTGCAGGATTTTCCAGGAAGTAGGATAAAGTTTTTCCAGAAATTTTCCAGAAACTTAACATAAGAATTTCTGCAGGTCACTTCTGACGGCGTCAGGAAGAAATTCCTGACAGCGTCACGTGTAAAATTATGGAAATTTTACCAGTTTTGTTTTTTAACGGAATCTTAAAGTTTTTGTTAATCCTTTAGTTTTATAATCTCCAGGAAATCTTCAAACATCATTCCACAAGCATTATATCTTACTTTGCTTTCTAGGATTTGTTAGCATATATAGATTGCCGCCGATTTTACGCGAGGTTGCCTTGTTTGTTTTCTCAGGTTTAACAGGTTATGTTTGACAAGAAGATGATTTATATTCTGGAAGGGAAGCTTTGATTGTTCATTTTCTTGGAGGAAGATCTAACCTGGTTACCATATTATCTATACCAAGCGAATCAGGGGAGTATTTGATTCATTCTTTTTACTTATTTCACTTTTACATTCTTTACTTGAACATTGGGGACAATGTTCATCCTAAGTGTAAGGGGAGGGTAAAATGATGATACCTCATAGGAAACACTTTCGCTTGAGTTTGTTTGTTTGATGGTATATGTGTAATAAAACTATGAGAAATACTTGTTAGTGTAATTTTAGTGCCAAATTTAAATTTTTTTACAACATTTAGGAGTGAAACTTTAGCCATAGCAAGCATCTCATGGATAGGAGGTTGTATGACTAGCACAAAACCGTACCACTTAAAAAATTTTCCACCCAAATATGTGAGGTTTGCCTTTAGATTTGATAGGAAAAGCATTCATTATTAGTGCTTATGTGTGTACCGATAGCATTTAGATTCTAGAACTTGCGTTAGTGATGCATCCCGAGACCGCTAGTGAGACTACATTCGTGTAGTAGGATTTACTACATGATAAGAGGCATTAGGATCACCCTTGTGTTAAACCTTTATCATAATTACTTGACCATTTAAGTCATATTACTTGGCTAGTAAAGTCAAGTAATTCTCCCACACCTTTGCGTTGTACTCATTTTTAGTACACGAAACCCCTAGTACACCCCTCCGAGCCTATATTTTCGTTTCTAACTTTAAGCATCTTACTTAAAGGAAGAATTTGTTACACCCCACTTAAATGTACACCCAAATTGCCTTAGCCTTCCATGTATGCACTCATCTTTAGTGCATTATTGTTATTTGTCTAAACCCTTAGTTAATTATCTATTTGATTACTTGGTTGCTAAGACGAGTCATATCCTTGTACATATTGTTTTGGGACGATTGGGTAAAGTACTTGTGTTATGGAGTAATGGGGAAGAACATCATATATTACCCCCATATGTGCGTTAATCTTAAAAGTACTCCAAGTGTTTTGATTTTCTTAATTCGAGTCATTAGATTAGTTTATTGTAAAATATGTAAAAATTCAAGTGTAAGGGGAATGTTCATTCCCTATGATGTAATATTTTGGATGGTAAAGTAAGAGTGTATGCAAAAAAAAAAAAAAAAAAAATCAAAAAAATTAAGAAAAAGAAAAAAAAATAGAAAAAGAGAAAAGAGAAAAACATACGGACTACCATCCCGTTTCATTCTATGTTTATTTTATGTTTTTGTTATTTTTTATTTATTAGCTTAAGTCGAGTCAAGTATTGGATTAGCAACGCCATATTGTACATGTAATTAACCAAGATGATTAACTCGCCACCAGTAAAGACTGCCTATATCCAACAAAACCGTGTATTCCATATCCCTACACCTAACGTTATAACCCTTTAAAAGACCTCTTTGATAGTTTATCCTAGGTGTTACGCCATGTGGTGGAGGTTTGATCCTTTCCCAAGCCTATGGTAATCTATTTTGCCATAACAGGTAGTGAGAGATGTTTTCCATTTCCATATTGTGATATTACTTTATTACACCCGAGAGATGTGAATATCTAAACACTATTTGTGAGGTGCTAGTGTATGACCTCCGTGTTTATCTTTGGTCTTTAGTGGAATGATTGTTTGTTGTAATTATTTTTATATTAGTGTTAAATGACCCCTAACTTGTATTTTGACTAGAATAATTTGCTTGAGGACAAGCAAATCTCAAGTGTAAGGGTATATGATGAGGCGAAAAATTAACCGTTTTTAGGGGGTCATTTAAGCCCGGAACTGAATTTATTTGATCAAATATTGCCCTAAATCGTTCCTTTTGTGAGTTTAGGTACCTTGGAAGTGAATTCTAGAAAAAGAAGCATTTTGGACGTTTCTGGAGCATAAAAGTGAAGAAAACGGCAAAGACTTAATTTTCCATGTTTGAAACAGTACCTTACGGCGTCAAGAAGGAAAATGTGACGGCGTCAGGAGTAAAATGCATGACGACCCAGAGAAAACGTGACGGCGTCAGATGTAGGGCGTCAAGAGTTATTTTGGTGACGGCTTGAAGAAGGTTTACACGTGACGACGTCAAACCCAGATCTAGGCAGTCCGAGAACTTTATTGGCGGCGAGATGACGGCATCAGAAATTTACTCTTGACGCCGTCACCTCACAAAATCTATATATACTTTTCTATTTTTCATTCATTAAAAGAGGAACTTGTGTGGAGAATACTAGGGTCGAACCTAATAAACCCTAGGTCGTTTGTGACAGTATTTTCAAGGGTTTTCAGCCCTTTAAATCTTTCATGTTCAATTAAGATAAGTCCTCTTTCAATTCATTCAATATGTCTATGTGTTGTTTGAATATATCTTATGCTTGTCTTGATTATAACATGCTAGGCTAGATCTTTCATGTGTTTGCTTAGATGTAATGAAACCTAGATGTTAATTATAGGTTGATTTCTTGTTTATAGTTGTAATGGATGAATGATTTCAATGTTAGGCTTAAGAAAACTGGCAGATCTCCATTGTGTAACTTGCTTGAACATCTTAAGAAACATGAACCGATGTGTACTAGGTTTTTATGATTGTATTTAATGCATGAGCGAATTCTAATGATCCCATGTTAGGAGCTTCTTAGCCGGCACGACATAGGAGTGAAGTAGGAGCTTATAGGATTGGGGAAGTAAGTACACCACCCCATGAATGGTATTAAGGAATACAATCCGTCATCCACGCAACTGTAACAATTAATTAAAGTGTAAAAGAAATCAAGGGAGTAGTGAAATCTAAGTAAACACAATTTTCCCATATATTGCTCACACCACTAGTTTAATTTAGTTTATTTTCATTTTTATTATTTTATTTTGATTGCATCTTTAGTAATTGGGTTAGTTGACTAGCAAGTAGCAACTAATTCCGCCCACTCTTCCAACAACCGAGATTTTTATTTGCTTTTATAAAACATAAAAAATACAAAAAGAATTATCCCTCACCTCTAGACCTAGTTTTTTAGGCTTTCTAATCCTAGCGACACTATTCCTGAGTTGAACGATTAATCCCTCGGTACTTGTCACTATACTATACTACAACGATCAGGTACGCTGCCTGGTGGGGGTTGTAAGCTTCTCGAGATCCCTTGAGAGGTAAAGCCTGGTGCGATTCCCACGCATCAAGGTTGAAGGTTAATGAAACCGACGTGCTTAGTAATGTTTTTGCGGATGTTGGTTAGCATACAAAGAACTTCATCCCTGAAGTCACGTAGCTCTTCTCTATCAATGCGAGATGATCGCATGACGAGGCATGTGGTTTTCTTAGAGGAGGTGAAAAGGATTAGAGTATTGTTATAACTAAATAGTGATGGAAGTGATTTTTTGAAAGCGGAAGCAATAATGCGATTTGGAAAGAGGTCGATTGAAAGATACCCAAACACAAATTTCAAATCTCTAAGACTTAATCCTATTAGCATTAAAACTATATGCAAGTGAAGGGATTAATGTTATGCGAGATGAACATATAAAAGCTAGAACAAAGTGAGATGGCAAATGATTAGTTCTCAATCCACTAAAACAAATTTGTTAGTGAGAAAAGATGTCAACAAGATAAAGATTTAAAGATATTATCTTATTCAGACAACATTTTTGACTACTAGACATAGAGTAAACATATGGCTAGATAGCATCAACAAAAACAATCATATTAAGCAAGAGCATGACATAATACGGAATACTTTCCTTGTAAAATTGTTTTGTTGTTAAGCTTAGACACTTAAGTATATAACAATCTATGTGATTAATTTGTATGATAAAACGACTTCTAAATGTTTATCATACCAAAAGTACTTTGACAAATTATAAGTGCACATGTAGTGAACAAATAGTGTGACAGAGAAACAAGACGAAAAATTTATTCAACCCATGTTTAAATGATAAAATTTTGGAGCATGTATTATATAGACCATCCTAAGCATGGAACTAATGAATGACCGAAAAAGACACAAGCATTCAAATATATAAATATCATATAAAGACATCATGTATCAAAATGACATACCATGAGTTAACAAGTAACACGTTAATCATGCAAAACATCATATACATAAGGAATGAAAATATCATATAAATCATGTTAATATATAGTAACACGAAACATCTAAGCATGCAGGCATCATAAAGAAATAACCAAGGTTTACACATGAATCAATCAAGTGCTTGTCATGGTTATGTTAAGATGTCCAATCATATCAAACAAATAACATGTAATCGACAAATATATGTGTAATGCAAGAGATTTTAATCTTTGTGTTTGGAATCTAAGATTTAATAATCTAAAGGTTGACATCTTTTATGTTGGGGTTAAGTATGTGTTACACAAGTGATTTGGTCATCCAAGACCAAGAGATGTGTTTGTGTGTGATAATGGAATATGATAAGAACGTTCTCAAGAAAGCTCTTTGGAACAGGAATTTAAGTGAAGTTACCAATTTCAATAGATCTTGTGTATGCTCTAGAGACAGGGTTTGAACTAGGTTATGAGCAAGGTTTGGTTATGATGAACGTTTGAAAGGAAATAGACACATATAGTGTCTTTCAATAAGTAGAATTATTACGTAGAATAAAGTCATCATGCTTATGAAAACAAAAATGAAAAGATGATGAGAAAGCTCTAGTTCACAGAACTTGCAGATGTTAATTTAAGATCATTTACCCGATGAGGTAAAATGAAATCTCTTGTAACACAACTGTTCGTATCGCAAGGAGAGAGTGATGCATAGGATATACATTATCCTTTTAACAAGATGAAAAACTCATGATTACTTGTGCATAATGTTTTTCCAAAACATCATGTTTTTATAGATGAAGGTATGAAGCCAAAGTGTTTGAATCAGATAGTGCTATCCTAAATATACTTGGTCTCAAGATTATACTAGATGATGACAAAAGGAATTAACTTGAATTTCTTATGTATACTGTAACAATTCGCATTTTCAGGATAATTACTATTCCCGAAAAATTTCACTATTCACTTTTACTATTCATTTTCCCGAAAATTTTCCCGAAAGTTGATTTTTATTTGATATTCTCAAGTGATAAATCATTTCCATGGCAAATTAAATGTTTGACATTCGTCAGATCATTTTCGTGAAAGTTATTAAGGAATTACACGGAATTACACGTTTTAGGGTAAAACGTCATTCAGAAATTCTACGTACAACGAAACTCGACCGCGTTAAGTGACCCCGCATCAGAAAAATGTTTGACACACTCATGATTTATTTGAGAATTAATCGTGACTGAGAAAAATATGACCAAAGACTTCCCGGCAGGTCACCCAAGCCTGTACTACTCTCGCATAAGCACGCTTAACCGTATGGGCGATTAACCGTTAGACCACAAAACGTTTTTCTAAGACGATTTGAGTTTTCAACTTATTAGAAAAAGTCAACATATTTTTCCCTCCTCCATTGACCAAAAATCATCCCTTGATGTTATAAGTCATTCCTTGATTTTTAGGCTTACGGTTTGATGTCTAAAAGACATTTAATACCAACCGACACTAGACTGAGCCCAGTCTAGACATTATAAGTCATTTTAAATCATTTTTATCACATTATAAAAGTAACATTTTACTTTTCTCAATTTTACGCAATATTCGTACGTTTTACGTATTACGCGTTTTAGACCCGTGTTTCCAGTTTTTAGCAGGGTTTTACCACTCAAATGGAACCTACCACTCATTTTATATTTTATTATGGGACATATGGACGTGTCTAACAATACTTTAAAGTTCCATAATTTTACGACACCCGGTTTTACGTTTTGAGGCCTAATCATTTACGGTTGTCATTTCCCGGAGTCAAAACTCTTCCTAATACTTGGATAATACCAAGCAAAGTCCACACCTTGTCCCCCAAGCTTGTGAACCGCCTAGGAGGGGGGATTCACCACCCATGTGGCTTGATCTTATGCCTTGTGTCATGAGATGTGAACATGTGTTCAACTTGGCCTCCAAGTGTTGACTAGTCAACAATGTAACCTCCTCATTTGCATATAAATGCTTCTCCTCCCACTCCTTGACCATATGAACGACCCACACACACAACACCCTTCATTTTACTAGTTTACTTCAAGTTCCATCCAAGAAATCAAGTGCAATATCCATACATAAACCCTAGTTTAGTTTTGATTCATCAAAACTACTTCAAATCTTTAGAACTTTGGTGATTCCTCTTGAGTTTGAATCCACTCAAGTCACCTCAATTTTCATCATCTCTCTTTCAAGATTACAAGAGTAGAAAGATTGCATGAAGTGAAGTGGGTTGAAGCAAGTCTATCAAAGTCCTATCCTTACATGTTAACTTCCTTTCATCTTTGAAAGCCAAAAGTTGTGAGCCAAACCCTAACTTGATTCTTATTAAATAATCATGTTCATGTTATTTACATATTATTTGTGCTATATTATGTCTTGTATTAATGTCCATGATGTATAAAAGTGAGCAAAACAAGTTATTGTTATTGATTGTTACAACAAGTTACTAAAACAAGTAAACTAGTGACTTTCTTGGTAAGACCTGATTAAAATGGTAAAAATATGATGTCGGATCATTACATATTACAGTAGAGGACCTAACAAGGAAACCATAGCAATTTGAACCACCTAAAACGAGTAAACGAGTCAAAAGTTATGGCGATTTGAAGTTACCAAAGATTTCCGGCAAAACTGCCAAATACCATTCTGATCAAATTTGAGTTTTGAAAGTCATACTTCTGGTCCGATTCATCAAAAAGTTAAAACACGAAAGTTGTCCGGAACGACGTTTTCGTTCAGGAACAAAGAAGCTCGAGCCCTGAAAACGCTTTTTGAGTGATAAATTCTTCAAAATCTTAACAGCCCATTTTTAGACCAAATTCATTACATATAAGTTATGGTTTATGAAGACCAAAGGGGTCTTATGACCTAAATCAAGACCACAACCATGGCTAGAGCCAAGGTTGAGTCTCAAGACCATGGAACAATGACCAAAGGTCATGGCTAGGCCATGACGAAATGACCATACAAGCTTACCAAGGCAAATACATGAATTAGAGAAGTTGGCGATAACTTGAACATACAATTTGGATCTACTTCATCTAAAGGAAACCATGAGATTTTACCAAGAGAAAATGGTCATTCAAGACTTATGAAACTACCCCTAATAACAATCTTCATGTACAAATAAACTTTCCTAAGTTTATTCAAATATCGGACATGTAACCTTTCGGATCAAAACTTATATCTATATATTTCATCAACTACTACAATAGTAGGGAGCCTCATGTGAGGAGTTCATTATGTAAGCCGTCGAGTTGAGTTGTGGATTTACGAGTTAAAGTGTCCTGGCTCCTCGAACGCTTACTAACATGACTTCTGAATTATGTCGGCCCGAACGGTAGTAAACGATATACAAAACATACATGTTTCATGAATCTTCTCTTTCAAAGACTTACACTATACATCATACCACATCATGGACTAAATGCAAGATATATATATATAGGCATTCCGTTATATTCTTTACTCCGATCCTAAGTCGCAACATTCTATTATAGGTTGCTCGTAGAAACCTTCACGATTCAACCGTTACATTCATTACTTGCTATCTTACTTAAGGTGAGTTCATAGCCCCACTTTCGATTACTTAATTGTTTTACAAACCCTTGGGGGGAATACATGCTATTTATAACCGAGCACAATGTTTTTAAATTGTATGCTTACCTGATTGTTTTATTATCACTAAGTACCAACCTTGCTAAACCGAGATCCTTTATTATGAACCATTTAGTCACTAGCAATAGTGAGCGCGAATATTATTAATAGGCCTATTGGGATTGACGAATCCCATTTGTATTGACTAAGTTCAAACAAATGCAATAATATTTGAGATTTAGGTATGTTAGCAAAGTACCTACCGGGATAAATCTGCCGATCGATATTGGTACACGTTAACGTTATGGTGTCATAAGCTTAGTGTATAATACATGTTCCGGGCGTATAATAACGTAGCCTACCTGTTTTGTTTTCCAAACATTGGTGTGAGCCTATAACTCACACTACCAACATATTGTGTTCAATCGATTTAACAAACTCTATGAATATCACTCAACCTTTGTGTTGACCTCTCAAGCATGTATTTCAGGTTCATGACGATCAAGGATGGCACGGAAGGACACGGATACTCAAGAGGGCTATAAATTTTATTATCATTCAAAACTCATTTATTATACATTGTAAACATGGAACCAATTGGGACCTCATTTTGAAATCTCTGATATTTATATAATTTGAATGATACATCTTTTAAAACGACTCAATTGGAGTTCGTTTTCTATTATTGTGACTATTGTGCCGTCGAGTAACACCCAGTTCGAATTCCGCTGCATCCATGAATTGGGGGTGTTACATATACTCCTCAAGAGTCATTGTTGCTCGGGGTACATGAGGTTGGCTTTGAGATTGCATTTTAACATATGTTGTTAAGATGTTGATTTAAGGTTTAATGAAACTTATGCAAAAGTTAAAAGTATTACCAATACTTTGATAACTTGTGAAAGTGGTACTACTTAAACCTAGTGTAACTGAATGTGAGCTTCATGCTCATTTGTTGGTAAAGGTTATAATCCTATAGGTGGTAAGGTATGGTTGAGTGTTTGGACAAAGGGGTTTTTGAGCAATGCACTCAATGAATTCAAATGATGGTAAGAATGGTGGATTGGTTGATCTAGGTGATAGGTCTTCTAGTGTGTCTTAATAAAGATGTGGTGATGTAGAGGTTTGTTGTGCTATGGAACTACTTAAGTTTCATAGATGTTGAAACTAAAATGGATGGATACTAAGCCTTGTGGTCCAAAACTAGTGAGTGAAGTTCTTGAGGTTTTGGTTATGTTTATGAAGCTTAGGGGCTGAGATATATCATAGAAGTGAATGAGATGATGGTGAACAAACAAGTGAACTTAAGTGCTCAATGTTCAATGATGAAGACCAATTGACATTTGTTTTACCCCTAGTGAACTTAAATGCTCAACGTGTTATACCACGCCCTAGGTGCCTGCTTTAGCCCAAAAAGAGCCTTCTTCAAACGATAGACATGAGTAGGATGATCATGATCCACAAATCCTTCCGGTTGACTAACATAGACTACCTCTTTCACATCACCATTTAAGAATGATGTCTTTACATCTATTTGGTAGACTGTCATATTCTGACTGGCGGCATTAGCGAGAAGGATTCTGATGGCTTCAATTCGAGCAACTGGTGCGAATAATTCTTCAAAGTCTATGCCATCTTCTTAACGATATCCCTTTACAACTAGCCGTGCATTGTTTTTCAAAACGTCACCATGCTCATCAAGTTTCACTTTGAAGATCCACTTAAGAGCGATAATCATTGCACAGTCTGGAGGTGGTACCAATTCCCATACATCAAGTCGACCGAACTCGTGAATTTCATCTTGCATCGCGTTAAACCAACAATCTTTAGTGATAGCAGTCTTGAAATCTTTAGGTACGACCTTAGATAGTACTGAGTTATAAAAGTACCACAAGGCATCTATGGCTAGTTATTTGCCGGTGGACACCAGACGAGAAGGATTCTCGATGATGTTGCCAATCGGATGATCATTGGTCCATTTTCTGAGATGTTCATGTGGTTGAGGGTAGGGAACTGATGCAACCGTGTGAGTATCTTTTAAAGAAGATGCCTCAGATGGAGATTCAGGGGCGAATCACAAACGGAGCATTGTCAGAAAGGGCAAAAGCATCCACTTCTAAAGAATTTTCAACTTCAATCTCTTGATGTACAGAGGGAGATTGAAGATTTGATTATGAAGGTGACTGATTGACGCTAAACCACCAACTTATATTGACCAAGTAATGGTCAACAAAGTCAAATAGCCTAGATCAATGCTCCGGGTAATATAAGGTATCACCAGGTCGTTATGTCCCGTTGAAGTGTGAATTGTAACTTTAGCGTATTCGTGATCGGGTGATTATTCACAGAAAAGGGTTATGATCAGAATTATTTGGAAATTATTAACAAATATAGCTTAGGAAAGCTATGTGATTGATTACGGGAATTTGGATTACGAGGATTTGAGATAAAACCTAAAAACGTACGTTTTAATTAAAAACGTACACAGACAAACAAATTGAAAAGTATAACTGATGGACTGGAAAGGTTACAAGTGTAAAATTATTATTTTTACAATCCTATTAATTAAAGAAAATTTTAAAAAAATTAAAAACTATTTTTACACTATTTAATTATTTATTATTAATTAATTACTAATTATCTATTTATTACTAATTTAATTAATTAGAATTATTAAAAATACTAAAAAGACTTAGAAAATTAAGAAAATTTTTATAAATCTAATTAACCATCATAGGAATCCTAAAAAATTATAAATAGTTTATTTTATGTATTTTTAAACTAAATAACTAATTATTAATCTAATTACTTATTAATTTCTAATTAAACTAATTATATTATAAAAAATAGAAAATGAGTAATATAAATTCTAGAAAAATTTGTAAAAATGTTTTAACTTAAATAAAAGCTAGAAAAATTATAAAAACTAGGTTATACTTTATAAAATCTAATTATGCTATTTAATTACTTAATATTAATTAAAACTAAATTAAACTAAAATTAATTATAAAAACCACTAAAAGACAAAATAAAAATCTGGAAAAATTTGTAAAATTACTTTAACCTAAAAGAGAATTTCTAAAAATATCAAAATAATATATTGCTTATAAATAAGCTAGAAAAAAAATTAAAATGATAAATCCTATTAAATAGAAGCTATCACTAAAATTAAAGTTTGTTTTTTTGGTTTTTTCTTTTTCCAAACTGATTATACACTAAATACTAAAACTTTTTATGAAATCACTTTTCACACAATCCATAAATAAGCACTTTGAGTGCTTATTTGTCCACTCAGTTGACTTTTGTTGAGTGAGGATGGAATTAAGCTCAAATGAAGAGTGTGGGGTCCACAATGATAATTTTGGTTTCTCTAAGTTAGTTGAACTTGAATAAGCAAAAATTAACCAAATAAGTGGCTTCAATAAGCCATAAATCACCAATAAGCAGTTTGCTTATTGAGTTTCTGAGGCAGATTGGGGACAAGGTTTGGGTGCAAAATTAAGTGGGGTCCACTGGTCTTAAGGTCAAATAAGTGGTCAACCATTACTCCCTGGTAGAAGGGGGTTGAATGATGCCAAGTTGGAGGTGTGGGACCCACTGGGTCAGTTACAAACCACCTCCAAAGTTGGGTGGGTGACCTAAGTCTGCTGAGACAGGGCAAGAGCTTGCCCTGCAGCTCACTTTGAGCTTATACACAAGCTGGTAGAACAATCACAAAAATAAAATACCCATAGGATCTTATACTTCTACTGACAAACTATCACCACAATAAATTTCATAGACTAATATCAAACACAAAAATCTAGAAAATTCATGCCATTTTTGGTTTTTCTGAGGTGATGAACTTTTGACTTTTAACAAAACTTCGAGATTTTGACTTTTATGAAACTCAGATCCTATTTGTTGCTTGAATCTGTTATATTGATCTAAAAGACAACCATTTTAAGCAAAAACACAAACTTATGAGTTGATTTTGTGAAATCTCAAACTTAAATATCACCACAGTTAATCTGTGGTGATGATTTTGGTTGTGGTTTGACTTCTGAGTTTGTGACCACTAAAAAAGGCTTTGATTTGGTGTATTTAGGACTTAGGTGAGCTGAATGAACAATAAGTAACAGCTTAGAACAACCACAATGCTAGAAACAGTTCAATCCAAACACCCCTTTTAACACACAGATAATTGCTAAACTAGGTTTTAGTGAAACAAAAATGCAAACTACTAGGTATCACTAGTCCAATAAGCTATAATTAAGCAGAGTAATCAATAATAAGCAACAATGAATACAACAACACTTAAAAGAGTACAAATAAAAAATTGAGCTTACAAAAGCCTTCCAAGCCAACTGCCAAGGAACAAAGATCAAATGAACCAATCCTAATGCCCTCCCATGAGGTACCTAACCCACAGCCATCCTGAATTCACTGTGCTCCAAGCTTTTTCAACCAATGATCACCACTTTTTTATTTATTTTTGATTTTTCTTAATTTTTTTATAATTATTGAAAACTGAGTTAGGGGTGTTTACACAAGCTTATAAAGCTTTTAAAACCTTGTTTCTAAGTTTATATAAGCTTATGAATTACTTGTACTCACATTAGAAACCTTAATTAGAACTTGAGAATTTGAAATGGAACTTTGAAAAGTGAAAATGAGAATCAAACTTTAAATCAGACTTTCATTGATAAAAAGGGTTACAATACATTCAAAATAAACTAAAAAACATAAAACTAAAAAGATTACACACATTCAAGCTTCTATGAGCTTAATTATATATAACGAGCTACAAAAACTAAGACTAAGTCTTCCACATGGGTCCAATTTGAATTCTGAGAGACCCATGGTCTTTGTGATGACCCTTTGACCAAATCCTCACCATTGAATTGCTTTGAGATCATTTCTAGCCTTTGATCATGATTTTGGCGCCAAAAGGATACGGGGCAAAAATAAGTGGAACTGGTGGGGGGTTGGTGTGGGGAGTTATTGTGGTGGGATAGTTTGGTATGAGCATTAATTATGGGGTGCTTTTGGGTGAAAAAGGTGAGGAGGGGGGGGGGGGGAAGTATTCCCTGGTTTCACGCTGGCATGTTGGGGGGAAGAAGGAGGGGTTGACCGGTCTTTTGACCGAGGGTTTTATATTTAAAAGGGAGTTCGGCTAAATGGTTGGGCTGGGTAATGGGTGGACTGGATGGGGCTTTGGGATGGATAAGGGTTTGGTTTTGGGTTGATAATATAAACAAGGGTCCGGTTCTGTAGTTAATAACCATAGGGACCATTTTTGCAATTTGACAAAACCAAGGGACTAAAAGTGTAATTTTCCCACTTGTTTCCAAGGACCAAAACATGATATAATTCCAAAGTTCCAAAACCATTTTTCCATTTTTTCAAATTTCAAAATTTCCTAGGGACCTATTTTACCATTTTTGGATTTTCAGGGACTAAACTTGTAATTTTTGGAAAACTTGCAACCCAAGTGTAATATTTTGTGAAATTGACTTTCAAAACCTTGGGCTGACTTTTCCTTTCAAAATAAATGCATAGGGACTAAAATTGACAAGTTTTGAAACTTGGGGGGACTGAAACTGCCAATATTTCAAACTTTATACGTTTTTCCTTTGTTTTTGCACATTTGGCATTTAAAACACATAAAACACAATCCCTGGGATAATTTAAGTATTTTGATATCTTTTTGATTGTTTTTGTGCGTTTTGGCAGTTTAAATATATCAAAAACGATGAGTGTTTGAGCACTCATCAGTGACTGACTTACAGATGGCGCATCTTGATCGATTGAAACTGAAACTCACTGACCATTTAAGTTGTTTGGAGTAGGAGCTACAACCACTTGTGGTTCAGGTGTATCAATAGTGACTGGCTCAAAATATTTGTCAAACATTAGATCAGACAAAGTCTTCAACTCTTCACTAGTAGGGGGTACATAAGGAACTGTAGGAGTAGAATGCTATACAAGACCTGAACTAATTGGTCTAGGAGTCTATAAGTTAGGTGCGGGTCCAGAACTTGTGTGTCCAGGAGCCGTTTGCTCAGTCAGCTCATCGAATGTCACGTGAATAGTTTCCATGATTTTTCAGGTTCGTTTGTTGTAGATTTGATAACGCTCAAAATTAACATGTTTTTATGAGCGTTATTGTGGATTTTATGATCACTTTTATGAACTTATGGTAATTAATTGAGTATAATTCGTGTTTTAGGTTCATGGAAGCTAAAGTACAAGAAAATGATGAAAAAGACGAAGAAATGAGTAAAAATGAAGATTTATGCATGTACGAAGAATTCCCAACTCATTCAAGTCTCTTGGAGTATGTTCGAGAAGATAAAATTCATGAAGTTGTCACTTCAAAGATTCAAGAATAAAGTGCAAGAAGGAAAACGAGAAAACAAATGAAGAAAATAAGCTAAAACGAAGAATTATTGGAAGACTCGTTGTTCCCGACACACCTTCACCATTTTGGCCATAACTTGAGCATACGGACTCCGTTTGACCCTCCGTTCGCGGCCACGGAAAGCTAAGAGAAAGATCTACAACTTTCGTGTTTATGACTTTTTCCCAACCGATCAGATGGAGGACCAACCGATCGGATGGAGCTCTCGTACAGATTTTGCAAAAACTCATTCTTCCTCATTCTACCCGATTCTAGGCCATTCTTTTTGGTATTCTAGGTCCTTCTAAACTACTTGGAGGCCAAGTTGATGTATTAATGAGCCTAGGCCTTGAGAGGAGTATAAATAGAGAACTTTGCAAGCATTTCTAATCACCACTTACCAATTCTCTCTATCATAACTTGAGAGAACACTTCTCTTACCCCCATTACTCCCTCTCAATACCAAAATTCGTCCATAAAATCCCAGGAAACTTTGGAGGTCCAAGAAAAGAAGTCATCATTCGGAGGTCAAAACATCAAGAAGTCATCATCAATACTTGAGGCATCATTACTACATCATTTGTTATCTTATTTCAATCATTGTAAGACTTTTAATTATGATTTCTAATGTTCAAAATTCTGAGTTTATGTTCATGTTTGCTATGAGTGGCTAGTGCCTTTGTGCACTTACTTAGATGATGTTTATTATTTAATGGTTTGCTTATGATTGTGATAACATGTTTTAATTCAATTTCAAGTCAATCCTAAGAACCAATTATACCTTAAGTTTCATAGTGACATTTGTTGAGTCAAGGTTAACTAATTGATAATAGTTTCAAAGGTCGAAAGATTTGTTATTACTCAACTAGTTATAATCATTTGTCTATGAATGATTGTTTTTCACCATAATTATTCTTGACTAAACAAAGAAACAAGAAGTATGATTGTAATGAGAATGCTTTTATAACATCAAATCGGATTGTTTGTAAACCTTTAGTAGGACAAAAGTTTAAATGTTTATAAACAATTGTAACCTTTTTGTCTATGAAGAGGTTACCTTTTGTATTGACCATTTCCTAAGAGTATTTGATTTGTAATAAAAGTTTGTCTTGTGTTTAAGATATCCATCATACCTTATGAACCTTGGATAGATCTTGAATTGATTAGTTTACACCTAAGGCTTGTTTTTATGAACTAAAATCTTGACGAAGGTTTAACTTGTAGAAACAATAGATTAGATCACCATCTAATTATCCCAACCAACATGTTATCAAAAGTTATTACAATCATGTGTGTCATTAAGTAGTAAACTAGTCTAAGCAAGTGTAGTTTTTAATCTTATTGAATTTACATAACCATCATTTTCGTGTTATTTATTGCTTATATGGTATTTTGGATCGTGACAACTAATTACCATCTTTTTATTGCTTACTATTACATAGATTCTTCACAATTGAAAACACCCAAATCCCTGCGAACGATCCCGACTTACCATCATATCTTGCTATAACGGACGAGTACACTTGCTCGTATGTGTTGTTTCTAGATTTGGTAATTCACCCTTATAAATTTAAAACTTGCACTAACAAATAGCACATCAAGTTTTTGGCGCCGTTGCCGGGTATTTGTTTGTGTTTTTGTTTGCTTTGAATCTGTGCTTTAATCATTCCCTAGTTGTGTCGCTTTTACTTTCGAAAAAAAAATCCGAGCCATCCAACCGATCGGTTGAACATCCATTCGATCGGCTAAACCAAAACATTTTTTTTACCGAGCCATCCAACCGATCGGTACGAACCCGTATCCGATTCGGTTAGACCAATAACCCAATCCAACCGATCGGCTTGTCCACCAAACCGATCGGCTGAGCCTTTTCTTTTTACAAAAACCCATTTTTTTTCAAAACCCATTTTTACCTTTTCACCTTAGTTCGAAACAAATACCACCCAACCCACCCTTAAGAGTGATTTATTTTTATTGTGTTCTTGTTATTTTCTTTTCTTATTTGTTTATTTAGTAAATTATTTTATAAAATTGTCTTTTTAGATTTTTGAATGTCTTTTAAATAAAAGTCTATTAAAAAGTTTTGTCGTAATTAGTTTATTTTTCTTAAACTTCTAGTAGTTATAATAGTAACGGTTTTCTTATCTTAGTTAAGCTTAATTTTGTTTACTTCAACTTAAAAAAATAAATACAAAAAGATTTTTCTTAGTGTTCGTTTTCATTATGTTTTTATTTTTTACTTTTTGTGATATTTTAAGAATCGCTCCGGGTTTGTATAAACTCACACTCATGGGGGAAACAACTTGTTAGTCCACTTTACGAGCTTAAACGTAAAATCAAAAAGAGGATTCGTAAACCCGATAAGACACCAATCTTACCCTTAAAGATCGAATCAACCGAACTTTATCCGAAACCACCATTCATCGAGGAATTTTTTGTGGTAATCGACATAATCGAAGAGAAAGTTGAAACTCAACCCGATTCCCTACCTGTAACCGTCGTTGATCCCGATGACCAACCCATGTGGTCAAGCACTAGGACCGTTGCACCAACACCTAGTTCCGCTATTATTCAAGGCCCTTTTCCAAACAATTTCCATATCAAGGGTACCCACATGCAAATGATTCGGGAGAATCAATTCGATGGGAGAATCCGATCCGATCCTCACCAACATATAGCTGATTTTCTTGAGATTAGTAACCTATTCCATTATGGTGAAAATCAAGAGGAAGCGGTTATATTGAGGACTTTTCCTTTCTTATTGTCCGGAGAAGCCAAGAATTGGTTGAATGAATTAAATGAAGGAACAATTACTACGTGGGAAGAGATGAGAGAAGCTTTTGTTAGCCGATACTTTTCTCCCACAAAGTTTAAACGTCTCCTAAATGACATTCACAACTTTCATCAATTCAATCACGAAACTCTCGTTGACGCTTGGATCCGTATGAAAGATATGCTTCGCACTTATCACGGACACGGTCTAACCAAAGGATCGATCATTCAAACATTCTATCATGGTTTAGATAATCCAACTCAAGGAATTCTTGATGCCAGAGGAATGTTCCTCTACAATACTCCCAACGAAGCATTCAAAATCCTTGAGGACAAGGTCCAACTCAAGCTCGATTTCTCAGAAAATTCTCTAATCGTGCCCAAACCAAAAACCGTTGTTTCCGTCGGTGGAAGCAACACCAATGCCGATCATTCCACATTGATTGAGAAATTAGAAGCTCTCACCAGACATATTGACGTTGAATTCAAGAAGATAAGGCAAGAACTGAAGGAGATACGAGACGCTAGTAGAGATGATGAAGATGCCAATGCTTCAGAATACCACACAGATGATGACATGCTGATGCTTGAACCTAATGAAGCAAGATACCACGACGGATATCACAACCAAAAGCTGAAAAATTCATACTCCTACTCAAGCCAAAACCCAAACCATAACCATCCTCATTTCTGGACACCAAATGAAACACCACTTTCATCACAATATTTTGGACAAAACAAAGAAACCAAAACCTCACCGGAGGAGATGATGAGAGAATGGATGGAAGCAAATGAGAGTATGAAAAACCATGTGGTAGAAATGGAATGACAAATCGATCAAGGAAAAAGGAACCACCAAGCCATAATCCAAGACATGGAAGAGAAGCAAGAAGTCCATCATACCAAATCACTACCTCATACAACAGATTCCAATCCAGGACATGAATTTGTCTACAAAACACCGTCAATCCAAAATGAACATGATAAGGGTGATGTTGAATTTATCGAGGAGGATGAAACTGAATCTATTCCAACCATGCCTAGTTCGAGCCAAATCATATCTAGTTCACCAACCGTTTCACCTTTTCTTGAGGATTGCACCATGCATATCCCATCCACTGAACGCTTAGTGAAAGAGAAGATGTTTACACACAATGAATTGTCAAATCATGTTGGTAACAAGGAACTCAATACAATTGGAGACGTTAGAAATGAAGTCTTGAAAGAAAAAGAGATTAAGAAGCAGGAGAAAGAAGTGTCAAAGGTACCCAAGAGAAATGGAGAATGGGAAAGGAGATAGACGAATGGTCTAAACCACAAAATCCAGTTTCTTCAAAACAAAATAGTATGACTAACCCACCTCCTCCAGCTCACATTGAGAACGTGAATGACATATTCACTAGGAGTGGAAAGTCTGATGAACCTTCGAAAAATCAAAAAGATTCACCACCTGTCTTCGTTTCTAATAAAATCGATGAACCATTCAAAATAACGAAAAGGGATTATCACGTGGTCAAATCCAAAGAATTTCCATCACTTGTGAAGTACATACCAGAGATCCCATACCCTCAACAGTTAAGAACTAAAATTCCCCATTTGCACCGTACCGTCAAAGTATCCTGATCCGGGGAAGAGTCTAGCTAATGACTCAGAAATAAATTAAGCGCTACTCGGGAGGCAACCCGAGCTTTTAATTGTTCGCTTATTTTTGTTAAAAAAAAAGTTATCTTCATTTTTTGTATTGTGTTTTTGTGTGTTTGCATTTAGATCGAGTAACTTAAGATGTATTGCAAGAATCTCATTTCTTATAATTCTACTTAAACTCGGTTTTTCCATTTTTAATTTTAGTACGTTGTAAATAAATAAGTACATGTTTTTAAAAAAAAAAATAAAAATAAAAATATTTTGAACTTTTTGGGTATGTTCACTGGAAACCCTCACGAGACTTCACTCGTCCACTCGGGCCACCGAGGGTTTAAAAGGCTTGTTGCATACGCTAAATGCAACCGTGATGCCTACAAAAGTGAGTTTTAGGATTTTACACGTTTTTGTAGTTTAGTTTGTTTTTGCAGATTTAATAAGCTCTTGGAGATTGGATTATTGGTGACATTGTACTTGGTGTGTTGATGTTTTGTTGGAAGCGAAATCGATTGATCTCACATGCTTAGCATCTTATCATTTGGAGTTCGATCGCGATTTTTACTGCCCGGAAAGTTTCGTTTCTCTTGGACTATTTATTTATTTATTTATTTTCCCTATTTTACATACTTTAAATTTTATTTTTCACATTAAAGACAATGCATTACTTAAGTGTGGGGGGAAGTAAATAGTGAAAAACGAAACTCATTTTTATTTATAATTTTTGGGCTAATTTGAAAATAATTTTTGTAAACGTGTTTGCCCTTGTGATCTAGTTGTTTTCACGCTTTTAGGAAAATATATTAGAATAACTGGATAATCCACTGGTGAAATCTGTAATTTTTGAAAAATTTGAGATGTGTCCCGATTAATATTGCAATCCATTCTGGGATCGATAACATTTGCTAGCACATTTTATAGCCCATTTCCACTAAATTGTGAGGATTTGAGCCTATTTCATATATAGCATACATTTTTTATGCTTGGATCTTTTGCTATGAGTGTGCCGGTGATTTTATTTATTCTAGAACTTGTACTTGTAAATCATTACCAGACCGTTGTAAGATCGCATTCATGTGATATAAGTGTATTCGTGTGATAAAGAGGCAACCTTAGGAATAAAACCAAATGGCCATCCGTTTACAAAATAATTTTTGCTAACCACATCGGTTAGTTATCCTCGTATTTGGAACCCATTTGTTAGCGTTCATCTTTAGCGCTAGATACCCCTAGTTACACCTTTCGAGCCATCCTTTTCATTTTTGTTACATCCAGAAAAATACAAAAAGATTTTACACTTTTAACCTTAGCCTAACCCTTAGTCAGAGTCTAAATGGTGGGTTGCTAGTTGCTTGGTTGTTGGATTGTTTTTGATGATTATTAGTTAGCCACTCTTTGTCATTCGTGTGTGCCATTCCGATAAAGATGGAGAGGGCCCTCTTCATGTTTTGTATTTTTGTGGTGATGCTTATGCGAAGTGTGGGGGAGATGTTATGTATGAAAAAAAAAAGAAAAAAAAAAGAAAAAAAAAGTGAAAATAAGTCATCGCAACTATAAGGTGACAATTATAGCCAATGTGATATATTATGTATGGAGATGAAAAAAAGAAAGTTATGTGATATGTTGTTAGCCACTGTGCTATGTATGAAGAATATTGTTATGGCAAATCAATGTATCGATATTTGAATAAGAGAAGATTGTAGCTATAATCATTTACGGGTTCGTGGATTGTTTGGTGACTAGCAACAATGTACTTAGACTTGATTTTATTTTTCTTTTAAAACCAATTTCATAAATATTCTCATGCCTTATCCCTACCCTTACCAAATTACTTTATCTCTACGGATATTGTAATGGCTTTGTGAGAATATCAAGTGCATGAATATTGTAGTGACCATCCGGTTTTTGAGTAATCAAGAATTCGCGCAAGTGATCTATTATGTTTTTGTTTGAGATGTTTGAATATAAGCTTGGTATAAACCCTTTAGCCTTACGTTACAACCCAAATAAAAGTCCTCTTTAGATGTTTACACTTGGTGCTTACGCCATGTCGGTGGAGTTTTGTTTCTTGTACAAGCCTATGGTAATAAACGGATCATGACTGAGCAATGAGTGTGATTTCTCTTATGTACTTTACCACCACAAATAAATGAGTGTAGAGTGAATTATACTTCGTTTCTTTTTCGTGAGGTGTTTAGAAGTGTTAATCAAGCAAGAAAATCATTGGGTATTGTCAAACATCCTGATTTTTCACCACTAAAGCTTAAAAACGATGAATCGTATCTCGTACTTGTACTTGGTAGATTTGCATCACATTTTTCTAAACATACTTGTGCACCATGTGGATCTATTTTACTTAATTTTTGCTTGAGGACAAACAAAACCTTAAGTGTGGGGGAGTTTGTGCTCATGTTAGCTTATTCAAAAAAAAAAAATAATAAAAAAAAATATATTTTTCAAATTTTTTGTAGTATTCAAAATTTTCTTTTCGTTTTTTTTTTCATTTAGGTGTGGTTTCGATTTTTCTTTTTCTAGATTTGCTTGAGGGTAAGCAAAGTTTAAGTGTGGGGGATTTGATAACGCTCAAAATTAACATGTTTTTATGAGCGTTATTGTGGATTTTATGATCATTTTTAAGAACTTATGGTACTTAATTGAGTATAATTCGTGTTTTAGGTTCATGGAAGCTAAAGTACAAGAAAATGATGAAAACGACGAAGAAATGAGTAAAAATGAAGATTTATGCATGTACGAAGAATTCCCGACTCATTCAAGTCTCTTGGAGTACGTTCGAGAAGATAAAAGTCATGAAGTTGTCACTCCAAAGACTCAAGAATAAAGTGTGATTCCTCCCAAACCAACCAGGTTTTATTTCCCAACCACTTGTGAATGGTTGGTACTAAAAGCCAGACAGCCCGGGAGGAAAAGCAATTATGAACGAGGAGTATAGAATGTTCCTAGGTCGTTATGTCCTAACGAGGTGTGAAATCTGTTATATAACGAATGTGTGTGATGTTGAAATTAAATATAAAAACAGGAATCTGACTGACTAACACTAGCAATGTGAATAGTAAATAGCTCTTGTCACAGCTATTTCAGTAAAAACGTACAATCAGAAACCCTAAAATGTTAAAGGATTTACAAACGTACGTTTAGTTTAAAATAAACGTAAACGTACTAAAATAAAATTGAAAACTGATCAATACAAATCCCACAAATGTGAAATTTATATTTTTGTGATCCTAATAATAAAAGAAAATTAATTATAAATTAAAATGATTTTTACAAGTATTTATGTAATTATTATTAATTAAAAACTATTTATTTATTATTTAACTAATTAAACTGATTTAAAATATTACACATACTAAAAAGACTTAGATAATTAAGAAGATTTTTGTAAATCTTATTAACCATCACAGGAATCCTAAAAAATTATAAAAAGTTAGTTTTATGTATTTTTAATTTATTTTACTAATTATTATTCTAATTATTAATTAATATCTAATTAAACTATTTAATTACAAAAAATAGAAAATGAACAATAAAAATTCTAGAAAAATTCCTAAAATTATATTATACTATATATAAGCTAGGAAAAATATAAAAACTAGGTAATACTTTATAAAAACTAATTATGCTATTTAAAACTTAATTGTTAATTAAAAACTAAATATACTAATTTTAAATCTAAAAATTAGAAAACTAAAAGTGAAAATTGCAAAAGTATTTTTTACATATGCTAAATAACTTAATAAAGTTATAAAAATTATAAAAAATTATCTGGAGTAAAATTTAAATACTAGAACTAATTTATTTTTGGCTTTTTCATTTAAACTAATTAAATTAAAATTAAATCTAAAAACTATCTAATGAACAGTAAAAAATGTGAAACAATTATGGAAAGTAATTTACATAGTAAAGAAGCTGGGAAAAAATTATGAAGCTCATAGCTTATCCAGATAAGCTGTAATAAGCCAAATAGCTCGTATAAGCTTATTTGAATAAGCTAAGCTATAAGAATAAAAATGTGCAAATGATAACTGAGAAGTGAGCTAGCCTAGGTGGGTTATGCAGTGAACTTGTCACCAAGGGAACCTAGGTTCGAATCCATACACAACCTTTTTGCACTTTTATTTTATTTTTCATTTTTCTTTTTGCAAAACTATATAATAAGCTAATATATGAAACTTTAACAAAGCTAACTTTTTCAAAACTTGGAAATAAGCTGTGTGAGAGCTTATTTCCTGAACAGATGGCTTTTAAGCCTAAAGCTTCTTAAATAGAAGCTATCACTAGTGTTAAAGCTTTGTTTTTGGTTTTTCTGTTTTTTGGATTTACTTACTAGTTATATTAAACATATTTTAAGAAGATGGGACTTTATATACATGGAAATAAGCTGTTTCAAACCTATGGGCTTATAAGACCAACAGTTAAGCTTTTGGCTTAACAGTTAGGTCTGAGCTTAGCATAAGCTTGGGAAAAGCTATAAACATGAAACAAAAGGCACAATAAGATCTATACAAGTCCAATGCACAAATATAAACAAGAAAATGGACTGAGATAGTGCAAATTGTGTGAGCTTAAGGTTTAGACAGTTTAGCTTTTTGGCTAAACTTGGATTGAGTGAAAGCTTGTAAAAGCTTGGTATAAGTTCCACACAGAAAACAAAAGAGAAAAATATATTTGTACAAGCTTTATAAATAATTATACATAAGCTAGTGCACTGGGATTCACTAATAAGCTTGTAATAAGCAAATAAGCTATTACCAATACACTGCAGTCCCAAACACCCCTGCAGCCTTGTTATTTGGCAAATTAAGCTTAGGAAATAAGCTTGAAAAAACAAGTTAAGAATGTAGGTTGCAAGATGGGCTGGTAAGGTTTCCAAAAAGCCCAAGTTCACTCTATGGGGTTCATAGATGAGCTTGTGAGAAGCTTATGAAAAACCTCCATATTCACTGTGTATACTAGGTTGACCAGTACACACAACAATATGGGACAAACAAAAAGCTAGTTGCAGCCCTTATTAATAAGCTGCAATATAGAATTTAAGCACTGGATCACTTAGATGGGTAGATAAGCTCCACAAGGAACCAATTTTTACCAGCTAAGTCCAAGGAATAAGCTTTTTGTGAGCTTATGAAATAGGCTAGATTATGGTAAGGTATGCTAAGGACTCAGCATAGCTTTTCTTATGGTGATAAGTCTAGGATACTTGCAGCCCTGGTTAATAAGCTACAAGATGAATTTTAAATGTAGGATCCTAAAGCTGGGTTGCTAAACTTCCTAAAAAGCCAAGCCACACAAGCTTGTGATCACTAATGAGCTTTTGAGAAGCTTGTGGAAATGGTGTAATACCACTGAATGCTCAGGGGTATGTTGTGAGTGGGCAAACAACAAGCTCTCATTTGACTAATCAAATAAGCTAATAAGAGCTCACCCAGCATTGAGACATTGAGTTTGGTTGCTAGGCTTTGTGAAAAGCCAAAGCTTACAAGCTCAAGCTTAGTGAGGAACTTTTTATGAGCTTAGGAAATAGTACTCACCTTCACTGTTTGCTTCAGTGAAGGGAGTAGGGTGCACAAAAAGGTGGGGTGGTTTAAGCTATCTAAATAAGCTAGAAATAAGAAAATAAGCTTACACATAACAAACATGCTACTAAAACATCACAAAGAAGCCAAGTGCACAGAATAAGGTCAAGTCATGAGACTTATGTAAGCTCATGAACTTGACAGACCATTAGTGACACAGGGCAAAAACAAGCTACAATAAGCATTAATTTAAGCTATTAAACAGCTGAACTAAAAATTGACAAAAATCATACATAAAGATGAGCAACAAAACTAAAACATACTACAAGCACAAGTTCTAAAACTAAATAACAAGATCACACTAAAATCAGACATTTATTCAAAAACCTGAAAAACTAACATTTGACTTTCTCTATTTTATGATCAAAATTGACTTTGATCAACTTTGATCTGAATTTAATGAACAAATATGACATATTAGACCATGAGAACATGAAACTAACAAATATTATCAACTTTTAAACAGATTTGCAAGGTTTTAGGTTATGACAACCTCAGAATACTCATAATGAAACAGTCAAGTGTCAATTTGACTTTCTACCATGCTATACTCTTTAGTTAATGTTTCCCTGAGTCATTTAGGTCATATAAGGCATACATCAAACAAGAACAACACAATACATGGCCTGTAACACAGTTCATCTATCACATCCAAACAACCTTTTAATGGAAATTAATTGAGCTTTTCACTACAAATGACTGTGTAATCCTATTATATCAAATCCAGAGGATCCAAGATGTCAAAATGGACCTTTTTCAGCATACACAAGTAGTCACAAAAGTATATACCTATGATTCTCAAAAATAGAGCTATTGACAGTCAAAATGGAATATTAAAGCATAATCAAATTCCAAAACATACATACCTAATTTTAAGCTATATTAACATTAACTAACAATAATTAAACACACAAACATGAAAATTAAAGCAGAATGATAACTAGATTAATAAAAAGCAAAATTGGTAAAAATTGACTTACATGGTGAATAAGTTGAGACTTTGGAACCAAGGACTGAAACCATTACCTATAGCCTCCCATGAGGCAACTAAACCATGGCAATCCATAATGCACCATGCTCCAAGCTGAATCACCCAAGAACAACTATTTTTGATTTTCTTTTCTATTTTCTCTATTTTTTATGATTTTTTATTTTAAAAGATTAAGCTGAGTAATGTTTCTAAAAGCTTTCATTAGCTTTGTCAGGAGCTTATGTGACTTAATAGAGTCCAATAACAACACTAATCAAACAGAATTGTAAATGACATGAAATTAAAGGATAAATATGAAAAACTTGAAATTAAAGATAACTTGTAATTAAACTGAGAGATAAGTTCCATTACACTAATTGAGTATCATTACACTATTAAAAGCTTATAAATGACATTAATTTAAAGGAAAGCAATAAAAATTAAGCTAAGACTATGTTATTCTAAGATGACAATGGCAGAAGGCCAAGGTGAGTATTCCTATGCCTTTCTTCTTTCTTTTATAGCCTCTTGAGTCCCTTGGTGATCACTCATAAGTCCTACATTTAATCTTGACCCTTGAATCTTTGTATTCAATCTTAACCGTTTAAGTGACTTTTGGCGCCAAAAGTCTTATTGACAGTTTGAGGCGGTTTGAGTTCATTTAATGAATCTTGTACACTTGTAGAGGTGGAGGGGACAAGATTATGTTGCTTTTGAAGCTTGGAAGTCAAGTTGGGAGAAAAACAGGGGAAAGGAGGGGAAGGTTGAGTGTTTGAAGGTGGGGAAGCATTAATTGCTTGTGGGCTGAGGTGAGGTGGAAGGTGATGGTAGGGAGAGTAGGTAACAGCTGGGGGGTTGAGGTGGAGAGGTGGTTAGTGAAACTGTGGGTGGGATGGTGGTATTTGGTTTTGCAGTGGTGGAGGAAGGAGAAGGAGGGAGTGGTATTGGTTGGGTTGACCGTGGGTTTGACCACGTTTAAATAAAACGGGGTGGATTTGGTTTTTAGTTGGGCTTAGGTAATGGATCACAAAAAAGGGGTAAAGGGTGGGCTTTTTATTTGGTTTATGGATTGGTTTGGTTTATAATAATAACATAGGGTCCGTTTGGTTTGTAAGGTTATAAAACCCAAGGACCAATGTTGTAAACTGCCAATACTTGAGGGGCTGATCTTGCCACCTTTCCAAACTTCCTTTGAGGACCAAACCTACCAATAAAACATAACACAGGGACCAAAAGTATATAATTATTTCATTTTAGAACTTAGGGACCTTTTGTGTAATTTTTGGATTATGAAGGGTAAGTTTTGTAAATTCCCCAAAAGTTATCAAATTGTTCCATTTTGTATATTCATGAATAGTACCAGAGTATTTTGTGAAATTTCAAGTTTTATAACACCCATGGACCATTTTTGCCAATTTTGATACTTGAGGGGTAAAAGTTGCCAGTTTGTGTAACCTTTTATACAGGGATCATTTGTGAATATTTTTGGTTTCCCAAGGACTTAAGTTGACTTTTATTCTATTTGAAACCTTTAGGGACTAGTTTTGACAAATTTTGAAACTTGAGGGACTGAAACTGCCAATTATGCAAACTTTGTACGTTTTTCATCTGTTTTTGCATATTTTGCATTTGAAACATATAAAACATACTTCTAAGATATTTTGAGTATTTTGATGCATATTTGAGTGTTTTTCTATGTTTTGGCAGCTCAGATTGGTATAAAATGATGAGTATTTAGCCACTCATCAATCTCCCACACTAAACTATTGCTAGTCCCTAGCAATCTTTTGAAAAAAACTTAATGGATTTGAAAAACTCTTTACCAAAAGTCATCACTTCTGGAGTAGCCAGGTGTAAGAACTTTGGTACACCTGATAACCGTGTGATTTTGAGCAAACCACCAGCTGTCAACGGATTTGATTTGTCTTTACCAAAAGCCGTTTGCTTCTGGACTAGCCAACTCTTGATGGAATAGTCAACAACTTGGTGAGCTGATTACCAATTATGGCTTTTCCACTGCCTTTACCACAAGCCATAATCTTGCGGGCTAGTCAACTCATTCATTTTTTAGGATATGGCGAGTTGAGGTACCATACAATTTTGGGCAAATTGCAAGCCATAAACGGATTTGAGATATCTTTACCAAGAGCCGTTTGCTCCTGGATTAGCCAATCCTTATGTGTGTTAGACATGGTGGATTGATTACCATTTGTTGTATTTAGTGCAAAACACTAATACCAAATGAAAATTTTTTAAATTTTGGCCATTTTTGGGAAAAAGGGCATACAAGGGTATATAAGTGATCAAATTCGCCAGAATTTCCCCCCCACACTTAGAAATGAATATTGTCCTCAATATTCAAAGTCCCGGCTATTATGCCGAATCCTTGAACGTAAAAAGATAACATTTAAAACTAAGTGGGGTAACACAACAATTATTTTATTTTTCTTTATTTACAAATTTTTTTATTTCATTTTCAAGATATATACAACATGCGGGGTATACCCCCACACTTAGGTGGTACACACGGGTGAAAACCCATGTTTCTGCTATTGTTTTTTATTCCCGAGTCGCTAGCTTGACTCGACCCCGAATTAAATTGTCCATGGGGAAGTGGAGTGGGATTGCCACTCACAGATTGGTTGAGAAATTGGAGTGGGGTCCACTCACAGAATTATGAATATTTAAGGTTAGGAGATTATTTTTGATTTTTTAACTTTTATAAATGTTTTTGTATTTTTAGATTTTTATATATATGTACAAATAAATCCTAACAACCGCCCCTCGAAAGGGAATCTGGGTCTGACAGAGCTCAGTAACTGTAAACAGCCAACAACCAAATGTTGTAACTGAGGCACTAATCAAACTGGGCAAGTTGTGTGCAAAGGAAAAATGTTTTTGTATTTTATATTGTTTATGAAATGAAATATGATATAGTATATGTAATCACTACCTCCCAGGCTAGTGTCAGGTTTACCACGCTAGCTAACCACTTGTGAATGATGAACTGTAATAAATATGCCCTGACAGCCCGAGAGTTGAATGATAAAGTATATATAATATACATACAAGGATAGATATTTGAACAACACAAAAATTCGTTATACGCAGCACAGCCTCCCCGGTAGCGGCGCCAAATTTTGATTCCTCCCAAACCAACCAGGTTATATTTCCCAACCACTTGTGAATGGTTGGTACTAAAAGCCAGACAGCCCGGGAGGAAAAGCAATTATGAACGAGGAGTATAGAATGTTCCTAGGTCGTTATGTCCCAACGAGGTGTGAAATCTGTAATATAACGAATGTGTGTGATGTTGAAATTAAATATAAAAACAGGAATCTGACTGACTAACACTAGCAATGTGAATAGTAAATAGCTCTTGTCACAGCTATTTCAGTAAAAACGTACAATCAGAAACCCTAAAATGTTAAAGGATTTACAAACGTACGTTTAGTTTAAAATAAACGTAAACGTACTAAAATAAAACTGAAAACTGATCAATACAAATCCCACAAATGTGAAATTTATATTTTTGTGATCCTAATAATAAAAGAAAATTAATTATAAATTAAAATGATTTTTACAAGTATTTATGTAATTACTATTAATTAAAAACTATTTATTTATTATTTAACTAATTAAACTGATTTAAAATATTACACATACTAAAAAGACTTAGATAATTAATAAGATTTTTATAAATCTTATTAACCATCACAGGAATCCTAAAAAATTATAAAAAGTTAGTTTTATGTATTTTTAATTTATTTTACTAATTATTATTCTAATTATTAATTAATATCTAATTAAACTATTTAATTATAAAAAATAGAAAATGAACAATTAAAATTCTAGAAAAATTCCTAAAATTATATTATACTATATATAAGCTAGGAAAAATATAAAAAATAGGTACTACTTTATAAAAACTAATTATGCTATTTAAAACTTAATTGTTAATTAAAAACTAAATATACTAATTTTAAATCTAAAAATTAGAAAACTAAAAGTGAAAATTGCAAAAGTATTTTTTACATATGCTAAATAACTTAATAAAGTTATAAAAATTATAAAAAATTATCTGGAATAAAATTTAAATACTAGAACTAATTTATTTTTGGCTTTTTCATTTAAACTAATTAAATTAAAATTAAATCTAAAAACTATCTAATGAACAGTAAAAAATGTGAAACAATTATGGAAAGTAATTTACATAGTAAAGAAGCTGGGAAAAAATTATGAAGCTCATAGCTTATCCAGATAAGCTGTAATAAGCCAAACAGCTTGTATAAGCTTATTTGAATAAGCTAAGCTATAAGAATAAAAATGTGCAAATGATAACTGAGAAGTGAGCTAGCCTAGGTGGGTTATGCAGTGAACTTGTCACCAAGGGAACCTAGGTTCGAATCCATACACAACCTTTTTGCACTTTTATTTTATTTTTCATTTTTCTTTTTGCAAAACTATATAATAAGCTAATATATGAAACTTTAACAAAGCTAACTTTTTCAAAACTTGGAAATAAGCTGTGTGAGAGCTTATTTCCTTAACAGATGGCTTTTAAGCCTAAAGCTTCTTAAATAGAAGCTATCACTAGTGTTAAAGCTTTGTTTTTGGTTTTTCTGTTTTCTGGATTTACTTACTAGTTATATTAAACATATTTTAAGAAGATGGGACTTTATATACATGGAAATAAGCTGTTTCAAACCTATGAGCTTATAAGACCAACAGTTAAGCTTTTGGCTTAACAGTTAGGTCTGAGCTTAGCATAAGCTTGGGAAAAGCTATAAACATGAAACAAAAGGCACAATAAGATCTATACAAGTCCAATGCACAAATATAAACAAGAAAATGGACTGAGATAGTGCAAATTGTGTGAGCTTAAGGTTTAGACAGTTTAGCTTTTTGGCTAAACTTGGATTGAGTGAAAGCTTGTAAAAGCTTGGTATAAGCTCCACACAGAAAACAAAAGAGAAAAATATATTTGTACAAGCTTTATAAATAATTATACATAAGCTAGTGCACTGGGATTCACTAATAAGCTTGTAATAAGCAAATAAGCTATTATCAATACACTGCAGTCCCAAACACCCCTGTAGCCTTGTTATTTGGCAAATTAAGCTTAGGAAATAAGCTTGAAAAAACAAGTTAAGAATGTAGGTTGCAAAATGGGCTGGTAAGGTTTCCAAAAAGCCCAAGTTCACTCTATGGGGTTCATAGATGAGCTTGTGAGAAGCTTATGAAAAACCTCCATATTCACTGTGTATACTAGGTTGACCAGTACACACAACAATATGGGACAAGCAAAAAGCTAGTTGCAACCCTTATTAATAAGCTGCAATATAGAATTTAAGCACTGGATCACTTAGATGGGTAGATAAGCTCCACAAGGAACCAATTTTTACCAGCTAAGTCCAAGGAATAAGCTTTTTGTGAGCTTATGAAATAGGCTAGATTATGGTAAGGTATGCTAAGGACTCAGCATAGCTTTTCTTATGGTGATAAGTCTAAGCTACTTGCAGCCCTGGTTAATAAGCTACAAGATGAATTTTAAGTGTAGGATCCTAAAGCTGGGTTGCTAAACTTCCTAAAAAGCCAAGCCACACAAGCTTGTGATCACTAATGAGCTTTTGAGAAGCTTGTGGAAATGGTGTAATACCAGTGAATGCTCAGGGGTATGTTGTGAGTGGGCAAACAACAAGCTCTCATTTGACTAATCAAATAGGCTAATAGGAGCTCACCCAGCATTGAGACATTGAGTTTGGTTGCTAGGCTTTGTGAAAAGCCAAAGCTCACAAGCTCAAGCTTAGTGAGGAACTTTTTATGAGCTTAGGAAATAGTACTCACCTTCACTGTTTGCTTCAGTGAAGGGAGTAGGGTGCACAAAAAGGTGGGGTGGTTTAAGCTATCTAAATAAGCTAGAAATAAGAAAATAAGCTTACACATAACAAACATGCTACTAAAACATCACAAAGAAGCCAAGTGCACAGAATAAGGTCAAGTCATGAGACTTATGTAAGCTCATGAACTTGACAGACCATTAGTGACACAGGGCAAAAACAAGCTACAATAAGCATTAATTTAAGCTATTAAACAGCTGAACTAAAAATTGACAAAAATCATACATAAAGATGAGCAACAAAACTAAAACATACTACAAGCACAAGTTCTAAAACTAAATAACAAGATCACACTAAAATCAGACATTTATTCAAAAACCTGAAAAACTAACATTTGACTTTTTCTATTTTATGATCAAAATTGACTTTGATCAACTTTGATCTGAATTTAATGAACAAATATGACATATTAGACCATGAGAACATGAAACTAACAAATATTATCAACTTTTAAACAGATTTGCAAGGTTTTAGGTTATGACAACCTCAGAATACTCATAATGAAACAGTCAAGTGTCAATTTGACTTTCTACCATGCTATACTCTTTAGTTAATGTTTCCCTGAGTCATTTAGGTCATATAAGGCATACATCAAACAAGAACAACACAATACATGGCCTGTAACACAGTTCATCTATCACATCCAAACAACCTTTTAATGGAAATTAATTGAGCTTTTCACTACAAATGACTGTGTAATCCTATTATATCAAATCCAGAGGATCCAAGATGTCAAAATGGACCTTTTTCAGCATACACAAGTAGTCACAAAAGTATATACCTATGATTCTCAAAAATAGAGCTATTGACAGTCAAAATGGAATATTAAAGCATAATCAAATTCCAAAACATACATACCTAATTTTAAGCTATATTAACATTAACTAACAATAATTAAACACACAAACATGAAAATTAAAGCAGAATGATAACTAGATTAATAAAAAGCAAAATTGGTAAAAATTGACTTACATGGTGAATAAGTTGAGACTTTGGAACCAAGGACTAAAACCATTACCTATAGCCTCCCATGAGGCAACTAAACCATGGCAATCCATAATGCACCATGCTCCAAGCTGAATCACCCAAGAACAACTATTTTTGATTTTCTTTTCTATTTTCTCTATTTTTTTATGATTTTTTATTTTAAAAGATTAAGCTGAGTAATGTTTCTAAAAGCTTTCATTAGCTTTTTCAGGAGCTTATGTGACTTAATAGAGTCCAATAACAACACTAATCAAACAGAATTGTAAATGACATGAAATTAAAGGATAAATATGAAAAACTTGAAATTAAAGATAACTTGTAATTAAACTGAGAGATAAGTTCCATTACACTAATTGAGTATCATTACACTATTAAAAGCTTATAAATGACATTAATTTAAAGGAAAGCAATAAAAATTAAGCTAAGACTATGTTATTCTAAGATGACAATGGCAGAAGGCCAAGGTGAGTATTCCTCTGCCTTTCTTCTTTCTTTTATAGCCTCTTGAGTCCCTTGGTGATCACTCATAAGTCCTACATTTAATCTTGACCCTTGAATCTTTGTATTCAATCTTAACCGTTTAAGTGACTTTTGGCGCCAAAAGTCTTATTGACAGTTTGAGGCGGTTTGAGTTCATTTAATGAATCTTGTACACTTGTAGAGGTGGAGGGGACAAGATTATGTTGCTTTTGAAGCTTGGAAGTCAAGTTGGGAGAAAAACAGGGGAAAGGAGGGGAAGGTTGAGTGTTTGAAGGTGGGGAAACATTAATTGCTTGTGGGCTGAGGTGAGGTGGAAGGTGATGGTGGGGAGAGTAGGTAACAGCTGGGGGGTTGAGGTAGAGAGGTGGTTAGTGAAACTGTGGGTGGGATGGTGGTATTTGGTTTTGCAGTGGTGGAGGAAGGAGAAGGAGGGAGTGGTATTGGTTGGGTTGACCGTGGGTTTGACCACGTTTAAATAAAACGGGGTGGATTTGGTTTTTAGTTGGGCTTAGGTAATGGATCACAAAAAAGGGGTAAAGGGTGGGCTTTTTATTTGGTTTATGGATTGGTTTGGTTTATAATAATAACATAGGGTCCGTTTGGTTTGTAAGGTTATAAAACCCAAGGACCAATGTTGTAAACTGCCAATACTTGAGGGGCTGATCTTGCCACCTTTCCAAACTTCCTTTGAGGACCAAACCTGCCAATAAAACATAACACAGGGACCAAAAGTATATAATTATTTCATTTTAGAACTTAGGGACCTTTTGTGTAATTTTTGGATTATGAAGGGTAAGTTTTGTAAATTCCCCAAAAGTTATCAAATTGTTCCATTTTGTATATTCATGAATAGTACAAGGGTATTTTGTGAAATTTCAAGTTTTATAACACCCATGGACCATTTTTGCCAATTTTGATACTTGAGGGGTAAAAGTTGCCAGTTTGTGTAACCTTTTATCCAGGGATCATTTGTGAATATTTTTTGTTTCCCAAGGACTTAAGTTGACTTTTATTCTATTTGAAACCTTCAGGGACTAGTTTTGACAATTTTTGAAACTTGAGGGACTGAAACTACCAATTATGCAAACTTTGTACGTTTTTCATCTGTTTTTGCATATTTTGCATTTGGAACATATAAAACACACTTCTAAGATATTTTGAGTATTTTGATGCATATTTGAGTGTTTTTCTATGTTTTGGCAGCTCAGATTGGTATAAAATTATGAGTATTTAGACACTCATCAAAGTGCAAGAAGGAAAACGAGAAAACAAATGAAGAAAATAAGCTAAAACGAAGAATTATTGGAAGACTCGTCGTTCCCGACACACCTTCACCATTTTGGCCATAACTTGAGCATACGGGCTCCGTTTGACCCCCCCGTTCACGGCCACGGAAAGCTAAGAGAAAGATCTACAACTTTCGTGTTTATGACTTTTGCCAAACCGATCGGATGGAGCTCTCGTACAGATTTTGCAAAAACTCATTCTACCCGATTCTAGGCCATTCTTTTTGGTATTCTAGGTCCTTCTAAACTACTTGGAGGCCAAGTTGATGCATTAATGAGCCTAGGCCTTGAGAGGAGTATAAATAGAGAACTTTGCAAGCATTTCTAATTACCACTTACCAATTCTCTCTATCACAACTTGAGAGAACACTTCTCTTACCCCCATTACTCCCTCTCAATACCAAAATTCGTCCATAAAATCCCAGGAAACTTTGGAGGTCCAAGAAGTCATCATTTGGAGGTCAAAACATCAAGAAGTCATCATCAATACTTGAGGCATCATTACTACATCATTTGTTATCTTATTTCAATCATTGTAAGACTTTTAATTATGATTTCTAATGTTCAAAATTCTGAGTTTATGTTCATGTTTGCTATGAGTGGCTAGTGCCTTTGTGCACTTACTTAGATGATGTTTATTATTTAATGGTTTGCTTATGATTGTGATAACATGTTTTAATTCAATTTCAAGTCAATCCTAAGAACCAATTATACCTTAAGTTTCATAGTGACATTTGTTGAGTCAAGGTTAACTAATTGATAATAGTTTCAAAGGTCGAAAGATTTGTTATTACTCAACAAGTTATAATCATTTGTCTATGAATGATTGTTTTTCACTATAATTATTCTTGACTAAACAAAGAAACAAGAAGTATGATTGTAATGAGAATGCTTTTATAACATCAAATCGGATTGTTTGTAAACCTTTAGTAGGACAAAAGTTTAAATGTTTATAAACAATTGTTACCTTTTTGTCTATGAATAGGTTACCTTTTGTATTGACCATTTCCTAAGAGTATTTGATTTGTAATAAAAGTTTGTCTTGTGTTTAAGATATCCATCATACCTTATGAACCTTGGATAGATCTTGAATTGATTGGTTTACACCTAAGGCTTGTTTTTATGAACTAAAATCTTGACGAAGGTTTAACTTGTAGAAACAATAGATTAGATCACCATCTAATTATCCCAACCAACATGTTATCAAAAGTTATTACAATCATGTGTGTCATTAAGTAGTAAACTAGTCTAAGCAAGTGTAGTTTTTAATCTTATTGAATTTACATAACCATCATTTTCGTGTTACTTATTGCGTATATGGTATTTTGGATCGTGACAACCAATTACCATCTTTTTATTGCTTACTATTACATAGATTCTTCACAATTGAAAACACCCAAATCCCTGCGAGCGATCCCGACTTACCATCATATCTTGCTATAACGGACGAGTACACTTGCTCGTATGTGTTGTTTCTAGATTTAGTAATTCAACCTTATAAATGTAAAACTTGCACTAACAAATAGCACATCAAGATTCTGTATCCCTTGTGATCTGGTGCATACCCAACAAAAAATCCAACGTCTGCTTTGGCCTTTAGTTTTCCCAAATCTTGACTGTCATTTGTTGGATAGCATAGAGCACCGAATACTCGTAGGAGTGAAAGATATGGTTTTCTACCATGCAGCAGCTCATATGGAGTTTTGTTGTAAAGAGTATGTATCAAGGATCGGTTTTGGGTGTAACAAGCTGTAACAATCACTTCCACCCAAAGAAACATCGGTGCCTTGGAAAATATTAGCATGGTTCATGCAACTTCCACAAGAGTACGATTTCGTCTTTCAACAACGCCGTTTTGCTAAGGATTACGTCGAACACTTTTTTGGTGAGTGATGCCAATACTTTCATAAAATTGAATGTGTTGTTTGTTAACAAACTCAGTTCCATTGTCTGTGCGGATGATTCTGACGGTTTTGTTGAGTCTTACTTGCAGCTGTTTGATAAGTTTGATGATAACCTATGGAGTCTCATCCTTGGTTCTCAAAAACTTCCCCCATATAAACCGAGAGTAGTCGTCGACTATCACAAGAACATATTTCTTCCCATTAATACTCTACACTCTCATTTGTTCTCATAGATCCATATGAAGGGTTTGAAGAACTTCCATGATGGTGTTGACATTTTTGGGTTTGAAAGTATGCTTCTTTCTTTTACCAAGTTGACAAGCCGAACAAAGATGATCTTTTTCGAACTTTATTCTAGGAAGCCCTCGAACTAGATCCTTTCGAGCAAGATCATTAATGGTACCAAAGTTCAAGTGATTTAATTGATGGTGCCATGGCCAAGATTTGGTCTTTGAGGCCTTAGATAACAAGCAAATAGGAGAGGACTGCATCATGTCTTCAATAGAGATGATGTACAGATTAGTGCCACGAGAACCTTTAAGAAGAACAACACCATCCAATTCTCTGACGAAACATGTATGCTTTCTGAAAGCAATTTCTAGATCGGAATCACAAAATTGGCCAACATAAAACAAATTGTGACCAAGTCCTTCAACGTAGTATACCCTGGAGATTACACTGTCACCAAAAACATAGTCTCCATAACCCATAATTGCCCCAAAATGGTCGTTTCCGAATCTAATTGTCCCAATAAACTTATTCACGAAATTCCTGAGCCATGAGCGATCCCTAGTCATATGTTTTGAGCATCCTGAGTCCAAATACCAAAGGAGTATTTGTACGATCTGCATTTGAAAACAGACAACGATGGATGATTGAAAAAATTGGATCCCCACGTGCAACTGGGGTCCGTTTGGTTAGCACAAACAAATTCTGGAACTACAGATGCCATGGTATTCATAGTGGAAAATTTACTAGTAGATGCAATGGACCTAGTTAAAGGGCATTGAGTCTCTAAGTGGAAAATTCTACCAGTTGGCTTCCATTCCTTAACAGGCACTACTTTGGAATTAGTTAACCTAGTTAAAGGGCATTGTTTTCCTAAAGTGAATCTCCTTCCAGTGGGCTTCTATTGATAACGAACATTAGTAAACAGATTTCCTGTTGCTTTCCAAATTTGTTTAATTCGTTTTGCTCTCCAAACCTTATTAACAAGGGATTGTCTTAAAGACATCAAAAATGACACAACACATTGATCATGATTCCCAGATATTAAGCATTCATTACATGTCTTACAAACAACATTAGAATTCGAATTAATTACAGTACGCTTAGAGCTAATACTAGAATCAACACGATTCTTTTTGTCCAAATCTAATTTATTGTTCCTAAGGTGGTCTTCTACTTTCTTCCCGTGAGCACTCTTAGCTGGCGAAGTCCTATCTTTCCTTGTATTGAAACTAGGCTTTGACCCGCTAGCTTTAGTGTCAATGTTTACTCCTGTAGAAGTAATGATGTGAACATTAGATTATTTCATTGCCATTTGTTTTTCTGGTTTTGATGTGCTGGGTTCTAATGTTCTCGAAGGTAGGTCAAAGGTTACATGCTTGTTCTTAGGCATTGAAGATGATGCAATAAACCTATCTCGCTTATTATCGGTCTTAGGACATGTGCCAATGACGTACTCTAAGAGTTCCTGAGATCATTTAGTGAGGTAGCAGGCATCTACAACTGCATTATCAAGTGGTTTATATATTATATCCTCTTCTACAATCTCCCGAAGAGTGTCAAGACTATCCCTAAGGTGTGTAAGATAAACATGATGAGCTGACCTATTATTCCTAAGGGGAAGCAGAATAGTCACAGCATCAAGTGCATACTTATTACAAGCAGAAACCTTTCGAACAACAAAATCACAAGTGGTATTAGGCATTTTCTCTTTCACCTGAGTCTTTAGATTCTCAATCTCTTTATTCAAAGAAGTTATCTTCTCATTGTGTTTATCACGTGTGACCTTAATTGAGTCATATAACTCTTTGTAAAGCATTTTAACATTTGAATTTTTAGCTTGAAAACAATGATTTTTATATTGCAGTTTGTTGATGATGTCTTGAAATTGAAAATTATGAGAATCTAGAAACTGTGGGATTTGGGTGCCAATCACATCGTTCTTATGTGACTTGAATTGAGCAATTTGTGGTTTCAATTTTTGAATCGTGTTCATATGAGCTTGAATCTTTCATCACGTTTGCTTATTTCAAAATATGCATCAAATTCAGGAGCATCCAAAGATGTCTTGGAATTTGACGTTTTGTTTCTTTCTTCAAGGTGTTGATATTTTAATTGCAAATTAAGATTATCAACCTCTAATTTAGACAAATGCCTGACCATGTTATCATGATCATCGTTTTGGATTTTCTCAAGCAATTTTAAATTCTCCACTCAAGCTCTATAACACGATTCTGGGTAACACTCAATGCAATTGACAAATCATGAAACTGAAAAGCAGTTAATGCAAAATCAGTAGCAGTATAAAAGACATCCTGAGCAATACATCTAGCAATTAAGTTCTCATTGGTGATGAGAATATTCTTTCTTTCAATCTCACAGCTTTTAAGTTCAATAGCATTTTGCTTTCCCACATTTTCCATATCTTTAAACACTTCTTTCATTTCTTTTAATTTCATTTCAAGGGTTTTTTGAATCCCTTAAAAATGTTCTTTGAGTAGTTTAAAAAGTGGAATAACCTCAGTTAAGTAACACCATTTTGTTTGTTCAAATCCCCTTTCCCCTTCAGTGATTCCCGTAGGTGTGATTCTCTTCTTACATGTTTTATCAAAATCAACAAATAGTTGACAAAGTACATAAATGCTAATAAGATTTTTACATTCTATGGGAAGAGTTAAAGGGACTAAGTGCATGGGTGTATTGGGTGGATACACCTTTGCAGCCGCAATTTTTCTAAGGGTGGAGTTTTGTCTTTAAGTTCTTCGGCTTTCCTTTTTTCTAAGTCTAACGACCAAAATATTTGTTCTTGAGTCAACTTAGTTTGAGGTGCAAAAATAGCTAATCGGTTCTCCTTAGATTATTCATGGGGTTTGATTATGACTCGATTTGTTATACATTCGGGAGCATTCATTTTCTCAGCTAACTTTTTCCTATTCACATCTTCAATCTCATTACCCTCTTCAGATGACGGTACACTAGGGGGACATGACCAGGTTTAAGGAGTTCATTACCGTCATATAAGGCAGGTTGGGCGACTTTAGCACTCCTAAGGAGAACTGATTTAGGTTTATATAGATTTTTCTCACTATGTTCATCACTTAGCTTTTTATGCTTTTGCATCATTTGAGCAGTTTGTCTGGTTTGGCATTATGCGTACAACTTGTTTTCAATCTTATTCTTTAATGTTTTTAGTATGGAAAAAGCATTTAAGAGTTTTGTTTCTTTTTCTTTGAAATCTTGTTTTTGTGTATTTACACCTTCTTGAATCTCCTGTTTTTGTTTAACAGTATAATCGAGTTGCCTTTGTAAAGAATATAACTCCTTTTTCAATGTTTCTTCCCTTAAATTGCGTTCTGTTATAAATATACGCATTTGACTATTCATTTTCTTCTCACATTCGTGAGCTCAAATTTTGCACGTTGTTCATATATGGCCACCTGATCTTTATAGATGTTAAGTCTAGTGGTAATAGTATCATCAGGGATAACACACGGTGTTCTCATGCAACTCACAAACATTATCTACAACAGAATATGCACTACTAGGTACAACTGACCCTTCTTTGTGTTTCACATATTTTTGATATGGAATAACATTGTTATTACCCATATCAGCAGTATCTGAATCGACATTGTTTGTCGGTTGTACTTCGTTAGGAATCTTTTGTTCCTCAACCATGTCGTATAGTTTGAGTACCTCAGATATGACTGATGCAATTGAGGGACCAAATTGTTGAGGAGAGGAGACTGTAATGGACATATTTGCCATGAAAATGGTTTGTGCAGTGGGTTCATCATCAACATCCGAGTCAAAAGCATCACAGTCATTAGCCTGAAAGATGTTGGGATCATTCTATGCCAAGTCATAAACTGGTTGGTCATCAAGATCAGCATCAAACGTGTTTGCTCCCTCTCCAGCAAGAAACAAGAACTCCTCTTCATCCAGTGTTGCTCCATTATCTTGGCTTGCATCAACAACATCTTGTCCTTGAAGTATTCAGAGTTATGTGGATGCTTTGGTTGAGTGTAGTTCCTTGCAATGTGACCTAAACCACCACAATTATGACATTTGGTTGCCTTGCCTGTCCCTTATTAACATTCCCAACTTTATTCTGCACACCACCGTTACCAGCTGCACCGTTACCCCTAACAACATTCCTTTGATTAAGATTCTGTCTTCCCTGAACATTCTGTACTACAACTCTTCCATCTTCCACAATTGCTTGATTACGTATATTTGATGAAGTTCTAAGTTGGTTGTTGGTTTGAGGAAGTGTTGGTCTGAATTGTTGAACAGGAAATGCAACTTGTTTGGACAAACTGTCAATCATCATATCAGTGTGAGAGTATCCTGAATCCAGTTGGGTGTTCACAGCAGATGGTGGGTATAAAGACGATTGGACAAATGAGTCTGATTTTGTGATGAAGAAGGATGATGATAAACTTGATCAAGTGATGTTTAAGTGATTAGCTGAACATTAGAGACAAGCAAATGTGGATCATTTGTTGTTGTCGGATTGAATCTTTCCCTCAACTGAAGATCATATACAACATACTTTTCGTGTTGTTGTAAATAAGCAAACAGTTGTTCATAGTTTATGTCTCTCAATCCTTCGTTGAGCTTCACTGCTGTGACAAATCTATCCCACTCGGGTGTCATATTGTTCACAAACTTATAATTGAGTTGGATGTTTGGCATTGTCATCCTGATGATCCTCATGTCATTCACAAGCTTGTGAAATCTAACATAGTAGTCAGTGATGTTCTCACCAGGATTCATCTTGAAGTATTTAAACTCATCATACAACTGAGATTCTCGATCTTATTTGGTCAGTTCAGATCCAGTAAGAAGCATTTTAACATTGTCCCAAACAGCTTTGGCTTCAGTGTTGAAGTTGATAAGCTTGTAAATGTCTTTGAGAAGCCCTTGAATCACTATATTGGACACCCTGATATCAGCATCAAACCGCTTTTTCTCTTCTTCATTGAGATCATTGTAAGTACGTGGTCTATCAATTCCAAGAGTGACTATTCCATTCGTAGCGGTAGAGATGCTATCTCTGGTAGTGCCCATCTGAAAAGGTCCTTCATCAATAGATCGAAGAATGTTGACACCATTTTCCTTACCGAAGCAGTAAAGTCGAACTCTTTGTCCCCATGATTCATAATCCATCCTATTAAGCATGGGAGGGCGTGTATCGGACCCGACAGCTTGAATGTCATCAGAAGTGCTTGCCATGATGTTCACTCTCATGGGATTTTACAACTCTTATGATTTAAACCGAGAAATCAAATCTTTCGCGGGATTTTACAAAATCAACAAAAGAAACCGTGAGATAATGATTACTTAAATGTGTTATGAAAGTTGTTGGATCGGTTTAATGATTAGTGATTGCATGTTAGGAGTAGTGATAGTTGGTTGTATTGTGAGGTTTGTTGTTTAATTGTGAATTGGTTTACTTGAATTGAGTTTACGTAATGGTTTGAGCAAATCACAATGAAGAAGCTTGAGCAAATTACAGTGAAGAAGCTTGAGCAAATCTCAATGAAGAAGCTTGATCAAATCTCAATGCTCAAATCGCAATCTTGATCTTTAAAGAGCAAATCGCAAGAGTCAAATCTCAATGATCAAATCTCAGAAGTCAAATCTCAACACCAAATCGCAGACCTCAAATAGCAACCTCAAATCACAGACCTCAAATCGCAACCTTAAATCGCAAACCTCAAATCGCAACTCACAAACAGACAAACAAGTCACTTTCTTCCAGTTTTGTCTTTTACCCTTTTCAGTTAAAACCAAAATCACAGATCAAGAATAGCACAAATCGCAACACAATCATTCCAAACACACTCAAATCGCAACAAAGAACAAATCACCGAAACCCAAATCGCAATGAAGAAAAAAATCTTCAACTTCCAAATAAATCACCAAGTGAACCGTGGATTAGCTAGAAATGATACTAGAGACTTTTGTGAAAATGAAAGTACAAGATTATAACAATTGTAACCACAAACTCGTGAGTGTTTTTGTATTTGTATTCGAACCACATAAGAGAAAAAAGAACAAGAAACAAAAACTAACCATGATTTCGTACACACAATCTAGCTAGTCAAAACCATGGCTCTTGATACCATTTGTAGGATACTAACAATCATAACACACAAGAGAAATTAAGTATAGAACGATTCTAAAGGGATAAAGAGAGAGAGAGAGAGGAATGGAAACTTAGTGAGAGAAAGTAAAAATGATAATATGAAGCTTCAACCCTCTTCCTTGGTGGAAGAGGGCTTATATAGTTCTTATAAAAACGCCTCTAGTAGGCTGGACCGGGCTGACAGTGGGTAAAGACCCAACCCGACTTCATGGTGATACGATATCTAAGCTAAAACGATTAAGCCTACGAGCTACTTAATGCTAATGGATACTCGGGGTGACCGAGTCTTTCATGTGAATATTTATATTCCTGACATTAAACTTTAAAAGATGAATTACATGTGTTGTTGTTGTGTAAAATATCGTGTATTTATTTTTTATCTCACAGTAACTCATGGGCCCATGCATTCATTTTGACATTTATATTTCTGTTAATAATATCTTTAGCTGTATTCAATATTTAAATCCGTGAACGAGCGGGTTAAACTTATAGTTAACATGAGTCGTCATTGAACGCCATTATTAAAAAAAAAAAAAAGGTACTCTTGCGGATATTCTTACTTAATCTCATAAATAAATAACATGAGTTATTCATATATGTAAAATCTCGTGTATTCATTTACATTTCACAATACTCTTGCTTTTAATATTTATAATTACTTGCAAATGCATTAATTTAATATATAATGATAACCTGATGGCACAAGTTAGAAAAACCCTTATTAAAAACAAAGTATATATATTTTTTAAATATATAAATTATTGTGGGTTTTTATTAAATTTAATAAAATTATAAAATTATTTGATAAGTATATTTAACTTTTTTATAACGTATATAAAATTTAACAACTAAAGTTTTATTAGTTATCTATTTTATTTTTAATTTATTTATTTATTTATTTTTTATTTTTTAAATGGACACATGAAATTTGTATGCATATTTATTTTTTTAGGTTATTTAAATGAGTTTTACCAAATTAAAGTTAATTTTGACTTTGGTGGACCAATCTAAATGTTCGAATTCAAAATTAAGCTTTTCTATTGGTCTATAGAAAGAATCAATTTTTCTTTTTTCTTTTATTTTCCCCTTAATCTACCGGAGATGTAACATTAATGTCAAATTAAACCAGTAACTAAATTAGGTTTTGCTCATTTTAAACGTGTACGAAGTCATATCTCACAATTATACATTAATATGTATATGTGAAGTACGTTAATATACAAACTTCTTTTAAGACACAAAAGAGTTAGGAAAATTGAAACGATAATAGATAACAAGTTCATTTTTGCCGCAACACGAGGATTCAACTTACTCGTTCATATACAAAAAGGAATGAGTTAATCAATCATATTCCATTTTAACTTTTACTTATCCGATAGCATACAATCTTCTAATATTTGCATGGACCATATATATAATATTCGCAGCATGTTGCATCATGAAATGTTGATACTTGAGTATTTCATGGCTGAAGATGCCACAAGCCTTAATGAACCATTTGGTTCGTCGCACACTTGTTCCACATGTTAGGCGGAAATTGTACGTATACGTGATTACAAGTGCAGCACTCAACTTAAAGTGATGCTTAACTAAGTTGATTAACGATATTATTGTCAAAAAGTAAAGGTTATTATTTACGACAAAATGCACACTTTCTATCTACCATTGTGTGATCGTGATCAATAAAATGGGGAGCTCCCGCATGTGGCCAAAATTAATTTGTTGGAGGTCTTTCAGGAAGCAGTCTTTTTACATACCTTCGGGTAGCCGTAAGAGTGTGAGTGTGTGACTGTCTACATCCACCTCATTCATATTTCTCTCTGGCTAGATTGAGTATTGCTGTTGTATATTCTTGAAAAGGTATTGCAGAGATCATCTTTAAATATTTTGGAATGTAATATCATTTTATTTCAACAAACTAATATTATTTCTTGTCATATATCTTTCTTGCATTGCTTTTAGTTATCCTAACTTTTTTAATTTGGATGAGTATGGCCTAAAAGGTAGGAAAAACATTCTTTCTTCCAGAGGCCATGCAATACTGCCCTAATATAGATGTTCTTTGGAAAAACATTCTTTCTTCCAGAGGCCATGCAATACTGCCCTAATATAGATGTTCTTTCCTTAGGTCATAGAAGCATCAACCATGAAATTGAAAGAATAATCAGTGGAGCAAACACGACATTTTATATTCGAAGAACTCAAATGCCGACTAGTGAAGTTGGTGGCAAATAAAGCTGTATATTTTGCAAAAATACAAGGACTGGCTTCACTTAATTATCAATAATGTTATCATAAAAGAGTTAGCTTATCAACATGTATATTATTAATATAGGCTATATTTGACAAAAGTAGCTGTGAGCAGTAGCATTGAGCAGTATCAGTGAGCAGTAGCTGTGAGCTGTGAGCAGTAGCCAAAAAAGCTCACAGCTTCATAAAAAAGCATTGGGAAAATGAGCTTTCCTAAAAAATAGCAAAGCCCACAGCTCTCGTGCCAAACTATCATCAAAAATAAAAAAGCTCATTCTCACCGCTCATTACCCCAAAAAGCTCCAAAAAAGCTCCGCTCCAAACATAGCTATAATCAAAACCAACTTCAATTCTTTGCTATGTGCTTTCAAGGTTATAAGTATAACATATTACAATCCACTTAAGCTTTAATGATTATACCCACTTGAATATATACTTTAGATATTGTATATTTCCACTACTACTTTCCACCATTTAGACCACCAAAAATAGATAGAATGTACTATATATGTAATGCGAATTAACTAATGGACATTCACGAGTTTTTTGTTGTCAAATTCGACATAATGGCATAGCCAAAACCTTCACGTAACCTACCTTCTATTTATTATATAAAGGATAAAAGTATATATGTGTCTCTAATGAGGTGTGTGATCACCATTTTTACACAAAATTGATATGGCACCAAAAGCACACACACGTACAAAGTTGATACGGTACCAAAACATATATATTCAGAAAGTACATACGTTGCAAATAATTAGTATAAACATTAGTGTTTTTCTTTGACTATTTAATAGAAATAAATCTTGAACTTGGTTCAAGTATAAACACCTCATTTTCCTTTTACATTTTTCAGTCACATCATTACAAAAGAAAGTATACATAAGATATTGTCATTAACAATTTAGCTATTGACTAGCTATAACCATACAAATTACACATCAGTTTTTTGAATAAAGAATTACTAAATCTTCCATTAACGAATTGCGACATATAAACAATGAAAAGTAAAGTTGAAATCCTTAAAAATTGATTTATGAGTAGCTTGACAAATCCATTTAGAATTACTAAATCTCAAGGCTTGTGGAATGCTTATGCCCTCCACACATTTTCCATTAAATTATAGACGCCACTTTCCATGACAAATCAAATTAAGGTCAATTTGGTCATATAATATACTTAAACTCGTTATGTTATCACCCTTTTTATTTTCCACTCATAAAGCATAGATAATCTTCTACAAAAAAGAAAATTGTAATCTAATATACCTATGAAGATCTACTTAGTGATCAATTAACTAATGTGTGTGGATGTTTGTATATTAATTAAATAAAATAGATGATCACCACCAAGAAAAGCGTGCTCCTTTTGTTCATGTATGGCTTATAATATGTACTTAGTTAGGCAAAGCAATGGTGAATACAAGTTTAATAATTATACAAAGTCTTAATTTCATAGTGTGAGCAAATTCTTCTTGAACCATATGAACTGCATCACACTCTTGAAAGCCTAAACACAATACTTTCTAACTAACGAGGTGAACTATAACGGTTCCATGTAAACTAAAAAAGATTATATCGCTCTTTAAGACAATCTAAGATGGTCAAAATCCACCCAATGACATATGAACTGCTGGACTACAAATTTGTACCTTGTTGCGCTGCCTTATTCAATAATTGCTGTAGTACATTAGTAATAAAATGTTACAATCGTATAAATTTCTTGATTTCTTCTTACTATTAAGAGCATTAGGTATCGTGGTGCTATCCCGCTGGTGCCGTGGAGAAAAGTGCTGCCACATCAGCATTTTTTTCTATAACACCAGAATTCATCACAAAATCAAAAACACCCCTCCCTCCCATCACACCACTTTCTGGTGCCATCATGCACCCTTAGACCCCACGTTATTTATTTTTCTTTTTTCATTCATTTAAATAAAGTAATAAACCAACACACTCAACCAGAATTAAATTTCATTAATAAATTACGTTTAAAAAAAAAAAAAAAAAAAACTGTATAAAAGGTAAACATCATCAAATATTTGAAATATATTGTCAATAAAAATTAACTACATATGTCTAACTTATCGGTTCCATTCAAATTTTACAAAAAAACACGAATATTTTATCATGTCAAATAAAACAATCTAATAAAATTATAAAATTCCTTGTTAAAAGTATATAATCCTTCTTTGATAAATTGGTACATACGAATGTTAAAACAAGAATTTGGTTTTTAATAAATTCCCACGTGACAACTCGAAGGATGTGCAAAAGCATAAGTTTCTCTCTCCACCTTATTTACACCAATCAAAATCCATCATTACTGCGTCTTCCTTGTTTACCACCATCTCACCGGAAATTTTTTTACAGTAAAACATAAACTTCACACCGGAAATTTGATGCCCTCGAATTATTTGATGCCCTGGGCGGTCGCCCAGCTCGCCCAGCCCCAGGGCCGGCCCTGTCTAACATCAAAACTAAACTAAACGTTCCACTTTAAAAAAAATACGGGGAAACGCGAAGAAATACGGGAAAACGCAAGCCACGGTACCCATCTTGCGCCGTCCGGTTGCGTTTTCCGGGACCATCTCGGCTGGTCGTGATGGCTCAGGACTCGAAAACGCGAGGGACGGTACCGTCCTCGCGCCGTCGGGTTGCGTTTTCCGGGAAAACACTAGGGAAAACGCTGGGTACCCAGCCCTCTAAGCATGGTAAAAGTCGAATACTTCAAAATAGTTTTTCTGGGATCCTAGCCCAGTACCATGGATCGTGGATAACTGGGTATGATTATTATAATCCAAAGTCTGTTGGGGCAAATGGCTGATAACCAATATGATCAATGTAGTGCAAAGTCTGTTGGGCATTTGGCCCATAACTAATCTCAATAGTATTCTAGACGAACTTTCAGTTTTTTTGGGCTCAACACGTATTTTGATCTCACTTACTCACTATACTACTATAGGATAAAGATTATTACCAAGGTGAATTTCATGTCTATTCTATTTCGAGTTCATACTAATTCTAATAACTTATTTGGAACTCCAATTCTCGTGCAATATACGCCATGACTGTGTTGTTCTAGTTTGTCTAGAGTTACTTGTGTAAACAAGTGCAATGTCGCAAAATACTTGCGAGGTAACCTTTAGCGACTACACATGGAGTCGCTAAAGGTCCATTACACGACCAAAAGTCAGTTTGGTGGTCTCGCCTTTGACCAAAACCTTTAGCGACGATATTTCGTCGCTAGTCGTCGCTAAAGGTGTGCTAGACGACAAAACTCGTACTTATAAAATTGTTGACTTTGACTATAACCTATAGCAACGACTGTGTAGTCGCTATAGGTTTTCGCGACGACCAGATTTACCGGTTGAGGGGAAATTTTCCGCCAAACCTATAACGACGACATGTGGTCGCTATGTGTTTGTGCAATTTAATTTAATTGTTTAAATAAATTTAAATTGATTATAAATTATTTAAACTAATTAAAAATAATTTAAATTAATTTATAAATGATTTAAAAATAATTTAAATTAATTATAAATTTAAAAATAATTTTAAAATGATTTAAATTAACCTAAAATGATTTAAGTTAATTACAAAAGAATTTAAATTCATTATAAATTATTTAAATTAATTAAAAATGAACCTGACAATATATCACTTACATAAAATCAATAAAAAGATAGACAAATCAAAAGCAGATTTAACACTTTCCATACTTTAATTCTTGTTTTTTACAATTATCCTCATGAAACTTCATCGATAATTCCCTACTATTAATAAAAAATCAACAAAATAAATAGCGATACAGGACATAAAGAGATAAAATTTTTGATATTTATCGACAAAATGAATAACATTATAGCACTTACTTATTGAGTATGTTATAAACCATAACAAAACTCAAAACATGATCACTAGGATCCAACTTCAATATCTCACGATGATGTTTCTTAAATAACCTTTTTGCACCCTTGTTAGGACGTGGTTTCTCTGTGGGTTTACGACTAGGAACAACACAGTTTCTTGGTCCAGTTGCTATCAAAGAGTCTACGGACCACTTCTTGGTACAGTTAGTTATGCTTGCACGATGGTGGTTAAATCTTGATGGTTAGTTGCTATCGGAAAGTGTACGAACCACTTCTTGGTACAGTTAGTTAACATATCGTGATAATATTAACTGATAAATGTAATAATCTCGTATGGTAGTTAATCTCGTATAGCACTTACTTATTGAGTATGTTATAAACCATAACAAAACAAAAAACATGATCACTAGGATCCAACTTCAATATCTCATGATGATGTTTCTTAAATAACCTTTTTGCACCCTCGTTAGGACGTGGTTTCTCTGTGGGTTTACGACTAGGAACAACACGGTTTCTTGGTACAGTTGCTATCAGAGAGTGTACAGACCACTTCTTGGTACAGTTAGTTATGCGTGCACGATGGTGGTTAAATCTTGATGGTTAGTTGCTATCGGAAAGTGTACGAACCACTTCTTGGTACAGTTAGTTAACATATCGTGATAATATTAACTGTTAAATGTAATAATCTCGTATGTATCAGAAGATATCTTCTTCTTCATTACCTATAGCTTTTGTTGCTTTCCCTAACTGAAAAACTTTAGCATTGACACACTAGATAGTTATATCAACAGTTGAGGGATATTAACATCAATCTGAACCTGTCCGCCCAGCTTTCCCCATTCAATTCATCAATGATGTTGAAGATGATGACGACGTCCTCGGAGATAAGTAGGTCGGGTTGTACTTGTTTAGGTTGGTTTGTTGAACAGTATTTTTTTATAGCATTGTTGTGGAAGGGTTTAATAGAAACACAATCTTGGTTTCAGCAGGTAAACAATTTGTATAAAAAATATGTTAATTAAATTAATCCAATTTTTAACAAAAAGTGTTCTAATGTTATTACATAGAACATGTTTTAAGATTGTAAGGAAATTGTTACACTTTTATTAATAAATCATATTACAAATAACAACAATAAAATTAGCATAAAATAAATGAAAGAAAATTAAATAACAAAGAGAATGAAGTAGAAGCAGAAGACAGACTTTTATTGAAACGATAAATAAAATAAAGTGGTAAAGGTCGAGGCTCTAGGCTCGTGTCTAACACGATTCCTTTAAAACTAACACGATTCCTTTAAAACAGATTCGTCGTCTGTTTCCTAAGGTACAACGTCCAAAGCAAGTGTACTGCCGGATGTGACAAACTTTCCTTAGATTTTACAAAAACGTTGCGTGTTCTTGATCGAAAGAGTGCTGGAAAAATTCGTCCCTAAGGAGCTGCATTTTTGGATGCTTAAAACCGAATGAGGTAATGCAATATTATAATGAAGACAAGGTAAAATTTTAGCTATATAGAATTTTTTTTTAAATAAAACAGACTTGTATATTTTTTTAATTACACAATAATATTCTGTATAACTTAGTCAATAAGTTAAAATCTATTCAATCTGCAGCAAAAAGAATCGTGTATAGGCGAATTTTTAGAGCACATTCGTGTTTGAGGAAAACTCAAACCCACTAACTTACACAAAACTATATATAACATACACATATATTAAACAGTATTTGTAACACCCCCAATTCATGGATGCAGCGGAATTCGAACTGGGTGTTACTTGACGGCACAATAGTCACAATAATAGAAAACGAACTCCAATTGAGTCGTTTTAAAAGAGTTATCATTCAAATTATATAAATATCAGAGATTACAAAATGAGGTCCCAGTTGGTTCCATGTTTACGAATTAAATGAGTTTTGAATGATAATAAAATTTATAGCCCCCTTGAGTATCCGTGCCCTTCCGTGCCATCCTTGATCGTCATGAACCTGAAATACATGCTTGAGAGGTCAACACAAAGGTTGAGTGGAATTCGTAGAGTTTAGTTAAATCGTTTGAACACAATAATCGTAGTGTGAGCTATAGACTCACACTCATAGTTAGAAAACAAAATCGTTATTTATTTCACTAAGCTCATACAACCAAAGCGTTAACATCGAACCAACAAAATTGGCATTATAGAAGCCCTATCAAGGTACTTTTGCCGTTTATACCGCTAAATCTCAAATATAGTGCATTTGTGTGAACTCGTCGTTGTTCAACACAAATGGGATTCGTCAATCCCAATAGATCTATTCACAATATTCGCGCTCACTAAAGGTAGTGACTAATGGTTCATGATATAGGGACTTCGAACATGGCAATCGTTACTTAGTGATAATAAAACATCGTCGTGAAGCATACATTAGAAAGCATTGCGTTCGAGTAGAAAAATAATAGCATGTATTCCCCCCATGGGTTTGTAAAATAGTTAAACAATAGAAAGTGGGGCTACGAACTCACCTTAAGTTATGTAGTGAGTAATGAATGTGATGGTCGAATCGTGAAGGTTTCTACGAGCAACCTATAATAGAATGTCGCGACTTAGGATCGGAGTAAAGAATATGAAGTAGTGCCTATATATATATCTTGCATTTAGTCCATGATGTGGTATGTTGTATAGTGTAAGTCTTTGAAAGAAAAGATTCATGAACATGTATGTTTGGTATATCGTTTACTACCGTTCGGGCCGACATAATTCAGAAGTCATGTTAGTAAGCGTTCGAGGAGCCAGGACACTTTAACTCGTAAATCCACAACTCATCTCGACGGCTTACATAATGAACTCCTCACATGAAGCTCCCTACTATTGTAGTAGTTGATGAAATATATAGATATAAGTTTTGATCCGAAAGGTTACATGTCCGATATTTGAATAAACTTAGGAAAGTTTATTTGTACATGAAGATTGTTATTAGGGGTAGTTTCATAAGTTTTGAATGACCATTTTCTCTTGGTAAAATCTCATGGTTTCCTTTTAAGTGAAGTAGATCCAAATTGCTTGTTCATGTTATCGCCTAATTCATTGTTTCATGTTTACGCCTAAGTAAGCTTGTATGGTCGTTTCGTCATGGCCTAGCCATGACCTTTGGTCCTTGTTCCAAGGTCATGAGACACAACCTTGGCTCTAGCCATGGTGGTGGTCTTGATTATAGGTCATAAGACCCCTTTGGTCTTCATAAACCATAACCTATATGTAATGACTTTGTCTAAAAATGGCCTGTTTTGAATTTGAAGAAATTTATCACTCGGAAAGCATTTTCAGGGCTCGAGCTTCTTTGTCCCTGAACGAAAACGTCGTTCCGGACAACTTTCGTGTTTTAACTTTTTGATGAATCGGACCAGAAGTGTGACTTTCAAAACCCAAATTTGATCAGGAAGCTATTTGGCAGTTTGCCGAAAAGTTTTGGTAACTTCAAATGGGCGTAACTTTTGACTCGTATACTCGTTTTAGGTGGTTCAAATTGCTATGGTTTCCTTGTTAAGTCCTCTACTGTAATATGTAATAATCCAACATCATATTTTTACCATTTTGGTCATGGTTTTCCAAGAAAGTCACTAGTTTACTTGTTTTAGTAACTTGTTGTAACAATCAATAACAATAACTTGTTTTGTTCATTTTTATACATCATGGACATGCATACAAGACATAATATAGCATGAATAATAGGTAAATAATATGAACATGATTATTTAACAAGAAGCAAGTTAGGGTTTGCTTACAACTTTTGGCTTTCTACAAGAAAGGAAGTCAAGTATGGAACTAGGACACTAAACCTAAGCTTGTAAACCCTTTACCACAACTCTTGTAACCCTTGCTAGCCTTGATCTAACCCTTGTGAAAATCATTTAACTTCAGCCCTAGTAACCTTGTGTAGCTCCTAAATCAACCATGGAATCACCAAACAAACTTAAGATTCATGTAGAGAATAACTAAGCCTTGAACTTTGATATGTAACTTGTAGCTTAAAGATCAAAGGATCATGGAGCTATGATTTGTGTTGGCTCGTTTTTATGGATGAAAAGATGAAGAAGAAGGTGTTCTTGAGTGGCTATTTATAGTATGAGAAAGTTAGCTAACCATACATGGGTTAGATATTAACCATGGCTAAGTTTAGGTGAAACTTTGTGCCCAAGTTAAGATGAATGGTCAAGATTGAATCACATGGTGACTAATCCCCCCCCCCTAAGTCGGTTGGGGCTGTGTGGTGGCCAAGTTGGTGACTTTTGGATAATATCTAAGAGTTTAAGCTAAGTTTTGACTCCGTAAAATGCTAACCGTAAGCTGTTAAGCCACGAAACTTAAAACCGGGTATCGTAAAAATACGAAACTTGGAAGAATGGTTAAACATGTCATAATACTCCATAATAAAATATGAAATGAGTGGTTGGTTCCATTTGGGTGCTCAAACCCTGCTAAAACTGGAAACACGGGTCTAAAACGCGTAATACGCAAAACGTACGAATATTGCGTAAAATTGAGAAAAGTTAAATGTAACTTTTCTAATAGAATGATAATGACTTAAAATGACTTATAATGTCTAGACTGGACTCAGTCTAGTGTCGGTTGGTATTAAATGTCTTTTAGACATCAAACCGTAAGCCTAAAAATCACGAAATGTCTTATAACATCAAGGGCTGATTTTTGGTCAATGGAGGTGATGAGGCGAAAAATGATCCGTTTTTAGGGGGTCATTTAAGCCCGAATCCGAATTTATTTGATCAAATATTGCCCTAAATCGTTCCTTTTGTGATTTTAGGTGTTTGGAGAGTGAATTCTGGAAAAGAGGCTATTTTGGACGTTTTTTGAGCATAAAGTGAAGAAAACAACAAAGTACCAAATCCAAGCTGGAATTACAAGGTGACGGCGTCAAGAATTTACTCTTGACGGCGTCAGAAAGGATGAATATTTTACCGAAGGTTGTGAAGGCGTCAGATGAAGAGATGACGGCGTCAAAATGACCAAGATTAATTTACCGAGGGTGGTGACGGCGTCACATAGGCCGTCACGATTGGATCTAGGGCGTCCGAGGAAGTATATGGCGGCGAGTTGACGGCGTCAGATTTTACTCTTGACGCCGTCAGGACAATTTTCCTATATATAGTTTTCTAGTTTTTTCATTAAAAAGGAGAGAAGTTTTGGTGAAACCCTAAAGACGATTTTGGTGCCTCTTTTACAGGTTTTTCAAGGGTTCCAAACCCTTGAGACCTTGCATTGTAATTGAGATAAGTATACTCTTAATTAAATCAATATGTCTATGTGTTGGTTGTCTATCTTTTGTTCTTATCTTAATTCTACTATGCTAGGCTAAATTTCCTTTGTGTTTGCTTAGATCTAATGAAACCTAGATGTTGATTATGTGTTGATTACTTGTCTATTCTTGTTTTGAATGAATGATATTATATGTTAGGCTTAAGAAAACTGGCAGATCTCCAAATGGTAACATGCTTGAACGTCTTAAGAAACATGAACCGAGGCGTACTAGGTCTTTATTGGTTGTATTTAATGCATGAGCCACTGTTTACAATCCCTATAGTTGTGCTGGGTCATGGTGTAGGAGGAGATAAGAGCTCATAGAGTTGGGGAGTTATGTATGCCACTCCACGAATGGTATTAAGGAATACAACCCGTCATTCATACAAGTGTAACAAGTAATTAACATGTAAAAGATATCTAGGGAGTAGTGAAGTCTAAGTAAACACAATTTCTCCAACCACTGCTCACAACCTTAGTTTAATATTAGTTTAATTTCATTTTCATTAGTTAATTAGTTATAAAGTAGTTTTTGGGTTAGTTGATTAGCAACTAATTCCGCCCACTCCTTCAAAACCCGAGATTTTACTTGCTTTCATAAAATATAAAAACACAAAAAATAATCATCTTCCATCTCTAGAACTATTAATTAGGCTTTCTAATCCTAGCGACACTATTCCTAAGCTGAACGATCAATCCCTCGGTACTTATCACTATACTATACTACAACGATCAGGTACACTGCCTGGTGGGGGTTGTAAGCCTCGCGAGATCCCTCGAGAGGTAAAGCAAGGTGCGATTCCCACGCATCAAGTTTTTGGCGCCGCAGCCGGGGAATAGTTATTGTTTAGGTTGAATTTGATTTTTATTAGGTCTACTCATTAGATTCCTATCAAGTGAGATTTTTTTTCTTTTTATTTTGTAGCTTTCTCGTAGTATATCTTTTCTTTGTGATTTTGTTTGTAATTTGCTTCAAATGGACTTTACACTTAGACTTCTAAGATTGCAAGATAGGGTTGAGCGGCTAACACACCAAAGAGTTCAAAATACCTCATTTAGAGACACCTATGAATCATATGAGCCTTCACCTAGGATAGATTCTTATGAACAACCTCCATTTTTAAGATCTAGTTTTAGTGAGGCCAATAGGAAATGCGACCTAGTTTGCCAAGGAATTATGGAGAGAGCTATCGCAACAAATCATAAGTTGGATGAAGCACTAGGTTTGCTATTATCACTTCCTAAGAAAACAATTGAGGAGGATTTAGCCGAGCATGATCACATTGATCAACAAGACCTTGGTCCTATGATCGATGATGATGAATCTCAAGAAACAGATGATGAATCTCTTGGGCAATTTGTATATAGCAGTCAGAATATTGAGGATGATCCTTATGACTCGGACATAGAAGTTGAGATGCCTAGAGAAGCACGTGAGATACTTGGGAGAATGTTAGGGCTAGATCCTGACACATGGAATGATGAGGTAAATAACATAAGCCCACAAAATACTCAACCATCATTTGAGGCACACACACCGCCCGTGACTTACCCGGAAGAAGTAGATGAAATTTTAGGAATTCCTATGGAGGTAGAACCCTTGGACCAGGCACCACTTAAGGATATAGGTTTGAACACTTGTAGTGATAACCTTACTCCTAGTTCTAGGGAATTTCCTAGTGTTGATGAACCGGAACCTCAATCTTTACACACCTTTCCATCCTTAGATATATTTCTAGGAGACAAAAGAGGAACCGACCCACCCATCAACCAATATTATCCGGGTAGTTGTAGGATGAAGGAAGCCATTCACTCACCCCCTTCACCTCACGTGGCATATTCACACCCTAAGGGTGTGTATCGCTACTTTCACCCACACTTAATCCTAAGTGTAGGGAGAACCTCCCCTATTTCCGTTAAATAAATGTAGAGTCAGGCTCGTGACTCGAACAAAAACAAGCGCTTATTGGGAGGCAACCCAAGCTTTATTTGTGTGTTTTTATTTGTTTGTTTGTTTGTTTGTTTGTTTGATTTTATTTGTTTCCGTATGCATGTTTTATTTTTATTGTTTGTGGCTCATGTTTCAAAGTAAATTGTGAAAATGCTTTATTTTGTTTTTAACTTCGTCTTAATTGCATATAAAGGTATTTTGCAAAAGATAAGTGTAAGGGAGATCCAAATTTGTTTATAAGAACGAAATTGAGCATGAACCACAACAATATTAAATGGACATGTGTATTAGTACTTGTTAGAGTCAAATGCTTGTATCGAGTCGTAATGATGTTTTGCAGGATTTTCCAGGAAGTAGGACGAAGTTTTTCCAGAAATTTTCCGGAAACTTAACATAAGAATTTCTGCAGGTCCATTCTGACGACGTCAGAGTTTTACTCTTGACGGCGTCAGGAGTTAAAAATCTGGAAATTTTACCGGTTTTGTTTTTCTAACGGAGTCTTAAGGTTTTTGTTGAATTATTAAGTTTTATAAACTCCAGGAAATCTGCAAACATTCATTCCACAAGCATTATATCTTTAATTGTTTTGTTTTTATTCCTAAGTCTGGAATTACATCTAGTTGTGAGTTATCTTTGTTCGGGTTGATGCTTTGGGTTTTTGTCTGTTTTCTCAGGATTTACAGGTTATGTATGACAAGAAGATGATTTATATTCTGGAAGGGAAGCTTTGATTGTTCATTTTCTTGGAGGAAGATTTAACCTGGCCAACCTATAATCCATACCGAGCGAATCAGGGGAGTATTTGATTTCATTCTCTTTACCTCTTAACTTTTACATTCTTTACTTGAACATTGGGGACAATGTTCATCCTAAGTGTAAGGGGAGGGTAAAAAGATGATACCTTACATATGCACTTTCGCTTGAGTTTGTTTTGTTTGATAGTAGATGTGTAATAAAACTATGAGAAATACTTGTTAGTGTAATTTTAGCGCCAAATTTAAAATTTTTTACAACATTTAGGAGTGAAACTTTAGCCATAGCAAGTGTCTCATGGATAGGAGGTTGTATGACTAGCACATAACCGTATATTCAGAAAAATTTTCCACCCAAAAATGTGAGGTTCGCCTTTAGATTTGATAGGAAAAGCATTCATTATTGGTGCTTATGAGTGTACCGGTAGCATTTAGATTCTAGAACTTGCGTTAGTGATGCATCCCGAGACCGCTAGTGAGACTACATTCGTGTGGTAGGATTTACTACATGATAAGAGGCATTAGGATCACCCTTGTGTTAAACCCGTATTACGATTACTTGACCATTTAAGTCATATTACTTGGCTAGTTAAGTCAACTAATTTTTCCCACACCCTTAGCGTTGTACTCATTTTTAGTACACGATACCCCTAGTACACCCCTCCGAGCCTATCTTTTCGTTTCTAACTTTAAGCATTTTACTTAAAGGAAGAATTTGTTACACCCCACTTAAATGTACACCCAAATCGCCTTAGCCTTCCGTGTATGCGCTCATTTTTAGTGCATTATTGTTATTTGTTAAACCCTAAGTTAACTTTCTAATTGATTACATGGTTGCTAAGTCGAGTCATATCCTTGTACATATTGTTTTGGGACGATTGGGACTCATTGGTAAGTACTTATTTTATGGAGTAATGGGGAAGAACAACACTTATTACCCCCATATGTACGTTAATTTTAAAAGTGCTCCAAGTGTTTTGATTTTCTTAATTCGAGTCATTAGAATAGTTTAATGTAAAGTATGTAAAGATTCAAGTGTAAGGGGAATGCTCAAACCCCTATGATGTATTATTTTGGATGGTAGGGTAAGAGTGTATGAAAAAAAAAAATCGAAAAAATCAAGAAAAAGAAAAAAAAAAAAAAAATAATAGAAAAAGAAAAAAAAAAATAGAAAAGAAAGAGAGAAAAAACATACGGACTACCATCCCGTTTTCATTCTATGTTCATTTTATGTTTTTTGTTATTTTTCATTTATTAGCTTAAGTTGAGTCTAGTCTTGGCTTAGCAACGCCATCTTGTACATGTAATTAACTAAGATTGTTAACTCGCCACCAGTAAAATCCCCTTTATCCAACAAAACCGTGTAATTCATATCCCTACACCTAACGTTATAACCCTTTAAAAAGACCTCTTTGATAGTTTATCCTAGGTGCTTACGCCATGTGGTGGAGGTTTGATCCTTTCCCAAGCCTATGGTAATCTATTTTGCTATGACAGGTAGTGAGAGATATCTTCCATTTCCATAATGTTATATTACTTTATTACACCCGAGAGATGTGAGTATCTAAACACTATTTGTGAGGTGCTTGTGTATGACCTCCGTGCTTGTCTATTGGTCTTTAGTGGAACGATTATTTGTTGTAATTACTTTTATATTAGTGTTAAATGACCCCTAACTTGTCTTTTGAGTAGAATAAAAGCTCATTTGCTTGAGGACAAGCAAATCTCAAGTGTAAGGGTATATGATGAGGCGAAAAATGATCCGTTTTTAGGGGGTCATTTAAGCCCGAATCCGAATTTATTTGATCAAATATTGCCCTAAATCGTTCCTTTTGTGATTTTAGGTGTTTGGAGAGTGAATTCTGGAAAAGAGGCTATTTTGGACGTTTTTGGAGCATAAAGTGAAGAAAACAACAAAGTACCAAATCCAAGCTGGAATTACAAGGTGACGGCGTCAAGAATTTACTCTTGACGGCGTCAGAAAGGATGAATATTTTACCGAAGGTTGTGAAGGCGTCAGATGAAGAGATGACGGCGTCAAAATGACCAAGATTAATTTACCGAGGGTGGTGACGGCGTCACATAGGCCGTCACGATTGGATCTAGGGCGTCCGAGGAAGTATATGGCGGCGAGTTGACGGCGTCAGATTTTACTCTTGACGCCGTCAGGACAATTTTCCTATATATAGTTTTCTAGTTTTTTCATTAAAAAGGAGAGAAGTTTTGGTGAAACCCTAAAGACGATTTTGGTGCCTCTTTTACAGGTTTTTCAAGGGTTCCAAACCCTTGAGACCTTGCATTGTAATTGAGATAAGTATACTCTTAATTCAATCAATATGTCTATGTGTTGGTTGTCTATCTTTTGTTCTTATCTTAATTCTACTATGCTAGGCTAAATTTCCTTTGTGTTTGCTTAGATCTAATGAAACCTAGATGTTGATTATGTGTTGATTACTTGTCTATTCTTGTTTTGAATGAATGATATTATATGTTAGGCTTAAGAAAACTGGCAGATCTCCAAATGGTAACATGCTTGAACGTCTTAAGAAACATGAACCGAGGCGTACTAGGTCTTTATTGGTTGTATTTAATGCATGAGCCACTGTTTACAATCCCTATAGTTGTGCTGGGTCATGGTGTAGGAGGAGATAAGAGCTCATAGAGTTTGGGAGTTATGTATGCCACTCCACGAATGGTATTAAGGAATACAACCCGTCATTCATACAAGTGTAACAAGTAATTAACATGTAAAAGATATCTAGGGAGTAGTGAAGTCTAAGTAAACACAATTTCTCCAACCACTGCTCACAACCTTAGTTTAATATTAGTTTAATTTCATTTTCATTAGTTAATTAGTTATAAAGTAGTTTTTGGGTTAGTTGATTAGCAACTAATTCCGCCCACTCCTTCAAAATCCGAGATTTTACTTGCTTTCATAAAATATAAAAACACAAAAAATAATCATCTTCCATCTCTAGAACTATTAATTAGGCTTTCTAATCCTAGCGACACTATTCCTAAGCTGAACGATCAATCCCCCGGTACTTATCACTATACTATACTACAACGATCAGGTACACTGCCTGGTGGGGGTTGTAAGCCTCGCGAGATCCCTCGAGAGGTAAAGCAAGGTGCGATTCCCACGCATCAGGAGGAGGGAAAAATATGTTGACTTTTTCTAATAAGTTGAAAACTCAAATCGTATTAGAAACGCGGTGCAGGTATAGGCTAAGGTTACGGCTGAGTAAAAACGCTTAAAACTGAAAATTCCAGTTTTTCACGGCCGAAGTTTATTTTGGTCATGTTTTTCTCAGTCATGATTTATTCTCAAATAAATCATGAGTGTGTCAAACATTTTTCTGATACGGGGAAAATTAACGCGACCGAATTTCGTTGTACGTAGAATTTTTGAATGACGTTTTACCCTAAAGCGTGTAATTCCGTGTAATTCCTTAATAACTTTCACGAAAATGATCTGACGAATGTCAAACATTTAATTTGCCATGGAAATGATTTATTATTCGAGAATATCAAATAAAAATCAACTTTCGGGAAAATTTCGGAAAGAAATGAATAGTAAAATGAATAGTAACATGAATAGTAAAAGTGAATAGTGAATTTTCCGGGAATAGTAATTAACCTGAAATTGTGAATTGTTACAGTCTCTACCCCTTACGGGGAACTTCGTCCCGAAGTTCTATGTGTGTCATATGTTGGAGTGGTGTCGATGAAAAGGTGTGGTTACTTATGAGGACTATAGTCTGGGATTACCAGTGATGTAGTTTGATTTGTCGTTTCAGTGTATGGTGTAGGACGAGGTTTACTTTTATGTAGGAAAGGTATGGTAATAGTCGAATATCAAAGGAAATTGATATAGCAGTCGAATATTAATAGGAATTGAGATCGTAGTTGCAATCATAGCCTAGTAGGTAATCGGTTGTTGTACCTAGTGTTTATTGACTTCATACTTATGTTATTTCGGATACAAATAAGCCCACTTGTTTATAATTCTTTATTTACATAGAGAGGCATCCCAAACAATGTAGATAAGGAAATATAAACTTATGGTTTAGTGATTTACAATGTCTTTATTTAAATGAAAAGGCATCCCAATCCATTCAAATAATTACAAATCATCCTACACAACATTCATACTTAGTCGGTGAGTTACAAGGTAGGGTTTTACGAGATGATACTGGTGTTCCAAGATGAATATTCAATCTTGTAAAGCTGGTAAGGGTGCTTGTGGTGTAGCTAAGGATGATTTGAGCATTAAAAATGCATCAAGATCTGTTTATGAGCTTGTGGTTCCAACGGTTATGAAGATAATGTTGTGATATCTTGATGAACAGAAGTGTGTAGTGTATGCTTAACATTAATACTCTTAGGTATAGATGTTGAGTTTGCTTTAAAAATCTTAAGTGATTTTAAAGGTTTATGATGGAATGGTATCCTTAGGACCTAAACAGGATAGTACTTCTACAAGATGAAGAGAATAATTGATAACTATTCCAAGATAGTAGTTCGGATTATCTCATAAATGAAAAATTTCAAGAATGAATTTAGATCATACAAATAAGGTATTAAGATCTCGCTGAGTGGTAAGACACTATCGTGTCTCTAGATCGTTTAATGAATTCTGGTGGTTTATCGAGTTCAAGTAGGAAATCAACCTAAACATAACCCTAGTACAACTACTCTCAGTATTGGAAATTTTAAGTCGAATATAGTTAGTCAGACTATATTCCACTGTCCCTAGGTTAAATATAGGTGACTAGTCTATATTTAGCCAAGGTTCGATAAAATTTTCAAATACCTAAATTAGGTATACTTTTGATATGTCCGTTGCTTTCGGGAAACTGTTCACTAAACAAAGGCGATGTCAAACCCTTCAATTGCAAGTCCCGGCCATACAAGACTTGTAACCCATGTTTTCACATTCCATTGCATAGAAGATAGTAAGGGTAGGTACGTATGGAAAGGAAGTTTTAAGTAGTTCTAAAATAGAACATACTTGGCCAGGATCACGAACTTTTAACAATGAAGGTTTTAGAAGAAAACTTTGATGAATGTAGAGAAACTTCAGCTTTCGTAGGTGATGGATTAGTTTATCCTTTAGAAATCTCATATTTCTTGTTTGGAAATCGATAGATTGTGATGGGTTTTTGATATCATATGAAATGATGTTGATGAGGTGGTGGAATAATTCGAGAGACCATTGCACAAATCACAATGTCTCGGAAGTAGATTAGACCATTGTGTCATACAATGTTCGGGAAATAGAAAAGACCATCGTAATTCGTTACAATATCTTGGACATAAAATGTTGGAGTAGGAACATGATTGGGAGAATGTGGTTGTGTCGAAATGCCATAGAGTAGGCATGTGTAGATATGTTTAGATAAAATGATTGAAAATAACTCGAATGTATATATAAATATACTAATATGTTCATGTAGCATAAAATGCTTAATAAGTCCATAATCGTCTGGAGGATGGAAGACACGAAGATCGGAAGGCTATAAAATGTTTTTGCTTGTATGTGTGGTTATAGTTTAGGTCTCAATTAGACCCGTTTCTCTATAACCATGGCTCTGGTACCAATCTGTAACACCCCCAATTCATGGATGCAGCGGAATTCGAACTGGGTGTTACTTGACGGCACAATAGTCACAATAATAGAAAACGAACTCCAATTGAGTCGTTTTAAAAGAGTTATCATTCAAATTATATAAATATCAGAGATTACAAAATGAGGTCACAGTTGGTTCCATGTTTACGAATTAAATGAGTTTTGAATGATAATAAAATTTATAGCCCCCTTGAGTATCCGTGCCCTTCCGTGCCATCCTTGATCGTCATGAACCTGAAATACATGCTTGAGAGGTCAACACAAAGGTTGAGTGGAATTCGTAGAGTTTAGTTAAATCGTTTGAACACAATAATCGTAGTGTGAGCTATAGACTCACACTCATAGTTAGAAAACAAAATCGTTATTTATTTCACTAAGCTCATACAACCAAAGCGTTAACATCGAACCAACAAAATTGGCATTATAGAAGCCCTATCAAGGTACTTTTGCCGTTTATACCGCTAAATCTCAAATATAGTGCATTTGTGTGAACTCGTCGTTGTTCAACACAAATGGGATTCGTCAATCCCAATAGATCTATTCACAATATTCGCGCTCACTAAAGGTAGTGACTAATGGTTCATGATATAGGGACTTCGAACATGGCAATCGTTACTTAGTGATAATAAAACATCGTCGTGAAGCATACATTAGAAAGCATTGCGTTCGAGTAGAAAAATAATAGCATGTATTCCCCCCATGGGTTTGTAAAATAGTTAAACAATAGAAAGTGGGGCTACGAACTCACCTTAAGTTATGTAGTGAGTAATGAATGTGATGGTCGAATCGTGAAGGTTTCTACGAGCAACCTATAATAGAATGTCGCGACTTAGGATCGGAGTAAAGAATATGAAGTAGTGCCTATATATATATCTTGCATTTAGTCCATGATGTGGTATGTTGTATAGTGTAAGTCTTTGAAAGAAAAGATTCATGAACATGTATGTTTGGTATATCGTTTACTACCGTTCGGGCCGACATAATTCAGAAGTCATGTTAGTAAGCGTTCGAGGAGCCAGGACACTTTAACTCGTAAATCCACAACTCATCTCGACGGCTTACATAATGAACTCCTCACATGAAGCTCCCTACTATTGTAGTAGTTGATGAAATATATAGATATAAGTTTTGATCCGAAAGGTTACATGTCCGATATTTGAATAAACTTAGGAAAGTTTATTTGTACATGAAGATTGTTATTAGGGGTAGTTTCATAAGTTTTGAATGACCATTTTCTCTTGGTAAAATCTCATGGTTTCCTTTTAAGTGAAGTAGATCCAAATTGCTTGTTCATGTTATCGCCTAATTCATTGTTTCATGTTTACGCCTAAGTAAGCTTGTATGGTCGTTTCGTCATGGCCTAGCCATGACCTTTGGTCCTTGTTCCAAGGTCATGAGACACAACCTTGGCTCTAGCCATGGTGGTGGTCTTGATTATAGGTCATAAGACCCCTTTGGTCTTCATAAACCATAACCTATATGTAATGACTTTGTCTAAAAATGGCCTGTTTTGAATTTGAAGAAATTTATCACTCGGAAAGCATTTTCAGGGCTCGAGCTTCTTTGTTCCTGAACGAAAACGTCGTTCCGGACAACTTTCGTGTTTTAACTTTTTGATGAATCGGACCAGAAGTGTGACTTTCAAAACCCAAATTTGATCAGGAAGCTATTTGGCAGTTTGCCGAAAAGTTTTGGTAACTTCAAATGGGCGTAACTTTTGACTCGTATACTCGTTTTAGGTGGTTCAAATTGCTATGGTTTCCTTGTTAAGTCCTCTACTGTAATATGTAATGATCCAACATCATATTTTTACCATTTTGGTCGTGGTTTTCCAAGAAAGTCACTAGTTTACTTGTTTTAGTAACTTGTTGTAACAATCAATAACAATAACTTGTTTTGTTCATTTTTATACATCATGGACATGCATACAAGACATAATATAGCATGAATAATAGGTAAATAATATGAACATGATTATTTAACAAGAAGCAAGTTAGGGTTTGCTTACAACTTTTGGCTTTCTACAAGAAAGGAAGTCAAGTATGGAACTAGGACACTAAACCTAAGCTTGTAAACCCTTTACCACAACTCTTGTAACCCTTGCTAGCCTTGATCTAACCCTTGTGAAAATCATTTAACTTCAGCCCTAGTAACCTTGTGTAGCTCCTAAATCAACCATGGAATCACCAAACAAACTTAAGATTCATGTAGAGAATAACTAAGCCTTGAACTTTGATATGTAACTTGTAGCTTAAAGATCAAAGGATCATGGAGCTATGATTTGTGTTGGCTCGTTTTTATGGATGAAAAGATGAAGAAGAAGGTGTTCTTGAGTGGCTATTTATAGTATGAGAAAGTTAGCTAACCATACATGGGTTAGATATTAACCATGGCTAAGTTTAGGTGAAACTTTGTGCCCAAGTTAAGATGAATGGTCAAGATTGAATCACATGGTGACTAATCCCCCCCTAAGTCGGTTGGGGCTGTGTGGTGGCCAAGTTGGTGACTTTTGGATAATATCTAAGAGTTTAAGCTAAGTTTTGACTCCGTAAAATGCTAACCGTAAGCTGTTAAGCCACGAAACTTAAAACCGGGTATCGTAAAAATACGAAACTTGGAAGAATGGTTAAACATGTCATAATACTCCATAATAAAATATGAAATGAGTGGTTGGTTCCATTTGGGTGCTCAAACCCTGCTAAAACTGGAAACACGGGTCTAAAACGCGTAATACGCAAAACGTACGAATATTGCGTAAAATTGAGAAAAGTTAAATGTAACTTTTCTAATAGAATGATAATGACTTAAAATGACTTATAATGTCTAGACTGGGCTCAGTCTAGTGTCGGTTGGTATTAAATGTCTTTTAGACATCAAACCGTAAGCCTAAAAATCACGAAATGTCTTATAACATCAAGGGCTGATTTTTGGTCAATGGAGGAGGGAAAAATATGTTGAATTTTTCTAATAAGTTGAAAACTCAAATCGTATTAGAAACGCGGTGCAGGTATAGGCTAAGGTTACGGCTGAGTAAAAACGCTTAAAACTGAAAATTCCAGTTTTTCACGGCCGAAGTTTATTTTGGTCATGTTTTTCTCAGTCATGATTTATTCTCAAATAAATCATGAGTGTGTCAAACATTTTTCTGATACGGGGAAAATTAACGCGACCGAATTTCGTTGTACGTAGAATTTTTGAATGACGTTTTACCCTAAAGCGTGTAATTCCGTGTAATTCCTTAATAACTTTCACGAAAATGATCTGACGAATGTCAAACATTTAATTTGCCATGGAAATGATTTATTATTCGAGAATATCAAATAAAAATCAACTTTCGGGAAAATTTCGGAAAGAAATGAATAGTAAAAAATGAATAGTAACATGAATAGTAAAAGTGAATAGTGAATTTTCCGGGAATAGTAATTAACCTGAAATTGTGAATTGTTACAGTATTTAAGTTTGCAAATAATTATTTTTGCAAACAATTTTTCAACACAACACATATAGTTATATTTATTTTTTAACACTGTTAACAAAAACATACGAGATGTAAAAGTCATTGTTTTTTGTTGATTATGTACTTTTACTTTAGTTATCCACTTACACTATATTCTCAAGTTTGTTTTTTGAAAAGAAAGTAAAGTAAAGTAAAGAAAGTAAGGTAAAGAAAAGTAAAAAAAGTGATAGAAAGTAGTGGGTCCTCAACTTTCATTCTAGTTATGGAATGAAATATTATAAGGGTAAAGTTAATAAAATAGCAACGTACTTTCTCAACGTTACTGAGTTAGGTAACGGACTTTTTTTTATTACCAATTTATTTATTAAAACCCGCTAAGTTTTTACGATATAGTAATTATGACCGGATGATTTTTCAAATAGATAAGTATTTATTCTAAAATTTCCACCTGAATGACTTATTTTCTTAAATGTTTCCACCTACCCAGAGTGAAAAAATACTTCAACCTTCATATTAAAGAAAAAAAACCAAATCCAAAACCAAAAGAAACTTTAAACCCAGATCTATTTTGTTTATGTATCAAACCATATAACAAAGTTACAAAACCCAAATACATTAAGTTACAAAACCCAAATCCAAATACAGTAAAGGCATGAAGTAAGTTTGTTAAACGGGTTTCTTTTCCCAGATTGTAAAAACATAAACGACGCCGAAAAATGATGCCGGAAAAGTGACTGCCGGCCTCCCACGAAACCACCACAGCCTATCTTCTCCATTTTTTTCTATATCTTATTGTATTACGTGAGTAGCTTTATCTGTGAAGTGTCTTTAAAACAATTTGAGTCATCAGTCCACTTTTACCTCTTGTAGATTTAGAATCTTTGTGAGTAGATCTAGGTTTTGTTTGTTGTTGTAAATCTAAGCTTTTGGATGGTTGTGTTGGCGGATTGGAGGTGTGGGTGTGGCCGACTAAGGTGATTGAGGTGGCGGTGTGACTGTGGTCAGGTGAGGTGATGGCGGGATGGTGGTCGGTGTTGGAGGTGATAAAGAGTTGATTTTATGGTGATAAAAAGCTGTTTTTCAAGTGGATATAATACATGTCATCAGTCAAAGTAAGTCAACTGTAAGGTGGTATATCCAACTAAGTAAAAAAAATTAAAAGAAAATGACGTGTCAGTCATTTTACAGATTCAACCGGTAGCCTGTGAGAAAAATGACTAAATTGTCGAAAATTAGCAAGTTCTACATACTAAATTGGTAATAAAAATAGTTTGTTACCTAACTCTGTAAATTTGGAAAAGTATGTTGCTAATTTATGAACTTTACCCACATTATAAAGAGAAAATACAAAAACTTTCATCCCTTTCCTTCATTGAAAAAAATCTCAATAACACAATACTATTTTGTTTCACTCCATTTCACTCCTTTCATTTCAAAAAAAAAATGTTGAGAACATAATCTTATCTGAAGATTACTGTAGTATTTAGGAGAGGTTATAAAGACTCATTTTTATTAGTGACACCTTCTCATTTATTTTATTTTATTTTTTATTTATTTATCTTTTTATCATAAAAATGTGAAATGAAAAGTGCGGGATAAAAAATATAAAATTTAACAAGTAAAAAGTATTAAATTGACAAAAAGAACGGAATAGAAATTAATACGTAAAAAAATGTGTTATACTGCAAACAGTAAGGGGGGTGACAACGTGATCGGCATAGACTCGGCATCGATCGGCAAGCCTCGGCATCACAATGCCACTTCATCGGCATGATAGATTCGGCAACTCTTTCGGATGTTTTACCGATTCGGTAAAACTCAAGAATTAAATGGAAATGACCGTTTGAACCATAAATGAAACTTTAGACATGTTTAGGCATGACATTACCACTAAAAATGAAACTGTAGGCATGTTTAGGCATGAAATGTGTTTCTTTCTCTTTATTGGTCAATGTAAAAAAAACTTGATAAACCCTTAGACAACAATGACACTCCTAAGTTAAAAAAGGTAAAAAGTATAAAACATATATTTTTGATAGACGAGAGGTACCAATAACATGACCCGTAGTATTTACTACCTCCGTCCTAAAATTATTGTCCTCTATTGACTTTTTTGGTCTTTACTTTTCAACTTTGACCTTAAGTATTTTTGTTTATATTACATAATACTTGATACAAAATATATGTACGAATTGAGTTTTAAATGTATTCTCATTTGGTATAATTTTTATCAAAAATTGTATAGCACAAACAAAAATATTTAAAGTCAAAGTTAAGAAAGAAAGACCGAAAAAATCAATAGGGGACTATAATTTTGAGACGGATGGAGTATGTGATTAAGGACGTACACTTTTGATGGGTAGCTTTAATTGAACAATAGTCATGGTAAATAGCTCCTAGTGGTGAAGGGCGGCGGAACAATTCAACCAAATACTTCCCTCAGAATTTGACTTCATAAAAGGCGTATACAAGTTAAGTGTTACAAATTACAATGAACTACATTTTCTTTCAAAGTTTTGAATAGCATTCAATGATATCTACACGTGTTTATGTACAACACGATGGAAGATGTGTAGCATATATAGCTTCTCAAAAACCTTTTGTAGGTTGGTGCATGTTATTATTTACCCAACAGAATAGGTTAACCGTAGTACATGTCTAGAAAACGGGAAGTTTATTAAAGTGACACATAATTATTTTGGTCTTAGACACACAAAGCTTGTTCCTTTTTATTTATTTATTTTTTTTTCCTTAATTAACTCTCATCTATAATATTAGTGTTTTTGTAAATGCATGTTTTTTTTTTTAGTTTGTTTTGTATGCTAAATAGTCTGATTTACAGTAAATATAACATTGTTACTCTATTAGTAACTTTATTGAAAGACTAGAATCTGCCTCGTGGCATATTAGAGCACATGGTATCATGGCGAACACCCCTTGCGCTAAGCTTTATAACGCCGTTATAACTCAAATCATGATATCGTTACCTTTTTATATTAGACTAGTAGGGTTCTCGCGTGATGCAGCTGCGGGCACTATATAATTTAGTTTTTTCGGCTAATAATTTATTTTATTTTCGGGCTCGAGCCCATTGCCCGTTTAGGCTTGAATATTTGTATAATATGCTTTATTATTTGTATTAGTGACATTTAATGTAGGAATTGTGTTTAAGTTGGTTGTATAATATGCTTGATAATTTGCATTTCTTATGTAAGAACTGCTTTAATAAGTGCATTAATTGTATTTATTGACCAGTTAATTAATTGTATTTAATGTACATAGTGATTTATTTATTGTATTTAATGTTAGTATTAATTGTATGCTGGAATTAAATATGAGGGGAATTTCTATAAGTAGCATTTGTGTTTAAATCACTTGTACTTTAAGCTTATTAACTTGTAAGACTTAATTTTAAGTATTCTAATATTAGAAGACCTTCCTCCATTATAATATAGTATGATTTCAAGCTTTGCAATTTTTTTTTTTTTTTAAATTAAAGAGTTATGTTAAATGAAAAATACTGATGTGACATTTTGTGACACAAAAAGTTATTTTGACTTATGGTACATTGTAATCAGTTGCGAAGTTAGAAAATTTTCAGTAGGGGGTCGGGATCTAATTTTTTTTTTTGCATAACGCTATTTTTCGGGAAATACCAAAATTTTGGGGGGTCGAAACCGAATATATCAAAATTTTTCTACACCAAAACTATATAACCCCTACATCGCAAAAAAAATTTCGGGAGATCGGGCCCCCCCCCCCCCCCCCCCGGGCGGCCCCTATGTAGCTGCACCCCTGCTTGTACTTTAAAGGTTTTTTTTTTTTTTTTTTTTTTTTTTAAAAATTTTTTTTTCTCTCTCTCTCTCTCTAAAGAATTATAGACAATTTTGTTACTCTAATTAAGAACAAGAGCATTTATTAGTATATATTACATTTAGCAAGAGGTTATGAATAGTAACTCTTATGAATAGTACCAAAGCAAAAAAATATGAATAGTAACCAAGGCAGATATTATGCTCGACTTCTTTAGAACCATCTCACCTCCCTCTCTCTCTCGCTCTCTATCCACAAAACACAAAAAGGTACAAACACAAACACACATACCCACAAATGATCGGATCAAGAAGATGAGGAAAACAAATCCTGATGATGATGAATCGTTAATCGGATGAAGAAGAGCGCAACATTGTTATGCAATCTGAAAAAAACGGGTATAAAAGCTTTTAAATTTAGGTTTTTTAGATTTTTATGGGTTTTAATTTTCTGGTCATGTGTAATTTTTTAAATTACTTTTTATGCTTCATTATGGTTTACTTTTGCCTGATTCATCATTTAATTTTGATATTTCTTTTATTTTTATTTTCCGTCCAAATTAGGGTTTCGTTAATTTGGGGATTTTTTATTGGATTTGTTTTTAAGGTTGGGTTGCTGATGATGTTTGTAGCTATTTGAAGATGGGTCGCTGAATCGATTGTTAATCCGTCTAAGGTAGTGTTTTTTATTTTTGTTGTTTTTGTGGGCTTTGAAATTTTAGATGAAAGTACTATGCAATTATTACTTAAGTACAGTTATTGAGCTTATTTTCAGCCGTATAGACTTATTTTCGTTTTAGATGAAAATACTATGCTTAGACTTATGACGCTTCAAAAGTGGCTTACAAAATAAGGAAAAGAGAAAAATAGAAATGACCACATATTCTCATTAATTCTTTTTGTTGCAGGTGATGGTTTTCTAAATTTGTTAAAATTTTTTATTTTATTGCAAATCAAGATTAGGATTTTGATCATGTTTGTGTTTTTATGAATTGCCTATTATTGGCTATGTTATGAGTAATTTTTTTTTTTTTTACCATAATTGTAAAGATTAGGTTTTCTAGGGGTTGTACGATGAAGTGGTTTTGTTGCTTCGTTAGCTAGGACATAAAAGAATGTTATCAGTTGAATACTGAGTGTATTTGTTAAGTATGGGGTTTCACACGTGTATTTTTTGGTGAGCCTATTGAATGTTTGTTAATGACCAATGGGTTGTTAAGGGGTGTTTGGTTAAGTTTATTTTAGGTGCTTAATAGCTTATTGTTTCTTACCAAAGCTATTAAGCACCTTGAAAGTGTTTGGTTAAGCTTATGTCAACAGGTTTATATCATTTTTGGGAAGGAAAAAATAATCCCTTAAATTGGAAGTTTATTGACACACACAAATCTTTAATCATAAGCTTGCCCAAACAACCCATATAAGATTAATTGCTAGCGAACAATGACCAAACTACATGTGCAAACGTATTGTTTTGCTTGATTTTTTGGAAACACTATTCTTTGTATATTGTGTCCTGTTATGTCTCTTTTAGTGGAATGTGTTTCGAGGTTGTGTTCTTGAGTGCTGATTGTAATGGTTTTTTTTTTTTTTTTTTTTTTTTTTTTTTTTGCAGGTCCATGTTTAGGGTGTGCAACTTATGTTTGGTTGCTGTCTTTTGTTGTTTTGGGTTTCTGTTTGTTCCCAGGTATTACCTTCATTGGAGACTTTGAGATTTTGTTTTGTATTTTTGGTCACCTCATTAGTTTAAGTTGTCGTCTTATTAATAAAGTTTTGCATTCTAAAAAATGGTAGTCATTGTATATTTGATATAGTGATAATACTAATCACATTTAACTGAAAAGTAAAAACATCGAACAAATTTTTGTTACATGCACAATTGAGCTTATATGATTATAATAAGTATTGTTTTGGTATATTCACGCTGCATTTTTGTTTTTTCGTTAGTCCATCCAAAGCGAAACTCAATGTTTTCTTCATTTGCAGTGGGTGGGTGATTGGTAATCAAGAAGACCTGGTGAAGGATATAATTGCAGGGATAAAACCAGAAAACGGATAGGTAATAATTTTATGTTCTTTGCATAAACATCTTTAGATACATCATGTATTGTTTAATTCTCACTATTTTCTTTGTATAATAATGCATGTGGAGTACATTATTCGCTGCTGTTGTTGATGAGTGTGTAAATACTCATCATTTCTGTTACATTTAAGCTACAAAAACATATGAAAACACACAGGAATGCCTTGAAATACATAAAATTATCCCTGGATTGTGTTTTTATGCATAAGGATTGAAAATTGATGAAAAACAAAACATTTCACATAATTTACAGTTTCAGTCCCTGAACTTTGAAAAATTGGCAAAACTAGTCCCTGGTAAATCAAAATATGAAAAATATCATCAAAGGTCCTTAGGGATTCATAAGTTGTCAAGAAAAGTCCTTTAAATTTTAAAAATTGTAAAATGACAACTTTGGTCCCTCAACTTTGAAAAGTGTCAAAAATAGTCCCTAAGGTTTTGAAAAATGGAAAATGTGAAAAATAAACCTTATACTATTCTAAATTGACAAAATTGGTCCTTATGATAACTTTTGAGAAGTCACAAATTAAACCTTTCAAAAAATCAGAAAATTACAGGTTTGGTCCCTGGAGTTTGTGGAATTGACAGATTTGGTCCCTGAGGTTTAAAATAATAAAATTTATACTTGTGGTCCTTGTACTAATGGTTAATTGCAGGTTCAGTCCTTATTTGAAGTTTAGAAAAATCACAAACAAAGCCCTCAACTTTACCTATATTACAAATTCGGTCCTTGTGATTTTCTAAGCTAAAACCAACCGGACCCTATTAAAATTAAACCAAATCCAAATCCCAAATCCAGATCCAGTCCAACCCAGGCCCAAACATAAGCCCACCCAACACCCCTTAGTTATTAAAACCGGGTCAAACGGTCAAAATACCACCACCCCGCTTATTAGTGTTCATCGTCCTCACAAACCCCCCCAAACCTGAAACCAGGGTGGTTTCAGCCACCTTGCACCTCCACCTCACCAATCCACCTCACCACCAACTCCCTTCCACCACCCTACACCTATCCCATCCACAATAAATGCACTTCACACACTTTTTCCCTCCAAACCCAACTTTAACCTCTGTTTTCTTCATAGTACACCAACTTGACCCAAAAATCTCCCAAGTTTATCTAGACACCTCACATAAACTCCCAAATTCCCTTAATTGATAAAAAGAGGCTGCAAGTTACCCTTTCCCGTATTTCCCGCCAAAATGATCAAACGGCTAAAATGCCTTTGACTGATCCAATGGTCTCTAATTGATGTGGGAAAGAGCAAGGAACGTGGGGAGATACATTTTGGTCATCTATATAGAGGAGAGAAGCAATGTGGAAGATACCTAATTTTAATTTTAATAATGTATGTCGATTAACTAAGTTTTCATTTTCCAATGTATCTTTAAGCTTTCAAAGTGTATTTCCAGTATCCTAAGTGTATTTCAAACCATATTCAATAATCAATATCAGTTTATGTACTTGAATTTAGTTTTTGCTTATTTCAAATTAAAAAATCTCAATTTGAATTAAAAGTGTTTATGGTTGTTATGATGGACTGATTAGCTCATATAGGTCCCCTTATAGCTTCTATAAGCTAGTAGAAACTATTTAAAATCAGTTTAAGTTTAAAAACAAAAATAAAAAAATAGAGTTATATAAGAGAAAAATAAAAAATTCCAGAAGATGAAGAAGGAAGGTGCAAGCTGAGCAATTTTGGATCAAATTTGGTTTAGTGGGTCTGTGGAGACCTGTTAGGATTGGTCACTTGTTCTTGGTTCATCATATCTCAGTCAATTCTATTATGTAAGCATTTTTATCAATTTTGGCATTTTATTGTTCTTGTACTATATTTCCTTTGATCTTTGTGTTTTAATGTTTAAATAGTATTGTTAAGTCATAAGATTAACTAAAATCAGTGTTGTGTTCATCAGGATTAGATTGTACTAAAAAATCAAAATTACACAGTGTAGAACTCATATTTGACTAATCTGAGATATATGCTTGTATTATGGTTGTTCTAGACTTAATTGATCTTAATTAATATCAATATTGTGTTAGGAACCAGAGTTGTGGATTTAAATTCATCATTCCCTTTGAAAATCTCAATTTCAGTTTGTAAGGGAGTGTTTGGATCAAGCTGTTTCACTAGGTATATGCATGTTGTTGTGCTTAATCCTTGTTACTGCATGTTTATTTAGATCATACTAGCTCAGCTCTGTCATAAGATAGAGGTCTCATTAGTTAAAAAGTCAACTTAGTATGTAATCCAATCTATCTGTTAACTGTTAGTGTAAATCAGTCCCATAATCTTCATATTAGCTTAGAACTTTGTAACTTAGCTTAATTCAACCATATTATAGCATAATATAACTTAGTTAATCAGTAAATTAGGATCAAAGCTCAGCTAAGTCAACTTAGTTGTAAAAATTAAAAAGTCAAATTGCAGTCACATAATTTTTTGAATAAACTTTGGAATTTTATTGTGATCTTGTTAATTGATATTAGGATTTGAGCTTGTAGGATTATAAAGTCTTGTTGCTGATCTCCTTGTTACTATTTTTATTAATTTTTATCTAGCTGATTATAGAGCTTAAATTGTGCTTAACTTTTGGTAATTCTTCATAAGTCTCCCCTGAACACAGATTCACAAGCTAACTTTGGAAGATTGCATAAGCCTCATTAGTGCTTGTTACTCTGTGTAAATTGGATCTTTGTGATGCCCTTGTAGCTAGTTATCTGAACTAAGTGCTTATCTGCTCTTATCTGCTTATTTGAACTGCTTATCTTGTTTAACTTGTTCATCAAATAAACCTAAACACTGGTCACTCAGTGTAAACAAGCAATTTCACAAGCTCATCAGAAGCTCATCACTGAGCTTTGGCTTGTGATCTTTGGCTCTTTTAGAAGCTAAGCAGCTCATCTATCAATTTCAAGCTTAAACTTTTATTCTCAAGCCCTTTCACTAGGGCTGCATCAAGCTTGAAGCTTGTCCATTCACTCAGATTAACTGAGTGACTCAGTCAACCCACCCAACTTCATAAGCCCTGCAAAAGCTACCCAGTGATCCCCATTGGTCAAACTTTGGCATTTTGGAATCCTTACCTACCCAACTCATTAGTTCAGCATTCAATAAGTTCTTTTGAGCTTATTTCATAAGCTCAATTTGACCACTTTGGTTGCCTGTCTGGGGTGTTTGGATCTCAGTTTTATTGGAAGTGCTTATAAGCTTATTACAAGCTTATTAGCCAAATCCAGTGAACACACTTGTTCAAATCTGTTAATATACCATATATACACAGTACTAATATTTTGTTTTCTTTCTCAAGCTAGTTTTAAAACTTTTAACAAGCTTTCAAGCTTGTTTCACTCACTCAGTTTAACTGAGTGAATCAGATTGGACCCCTCACTTTACAAGCTCTTTCTGAGCTTACTAGTGGGTCCCACACCCCACAAATAGGTTCTTACAACCCCCTCCTACCAGACTTGAACCCTTGATCTTTTGTTTGACCATTTGAACACTGGGCCCCACTTTAAATTAGCTTGGAACCTTGTCCCAATTCTGTCTCAGAATTGAAATAAGCAAGTGCTTATTTGTTGGTTATAGCTTATTGAACCTGCTTATTTTACATAATCTAGCTCATTTAAGTTCATATCACTTATAGGAACCAGGTTTTACCTTGTGGACCCCACACAAGCTCAGTTGAGCTTATTTCTTAGTAAAGTCAACAAAAAGTCAACTGTTTGAGTAATAAGCACTCATAGTGCTTATTCTGTGATTATAAATTAATTTTCTTTATTAAAGTTTCATATTTTAAGTATTTAATTAGTTTTGTAAAAGAAAAACAAGAAAAAACCAAACTTAATTATAGTGATAGCTTCTATTTAATAGAAATTATCTATTTAATTTCCTTTTTAGCTTATTTATAAGCACTTTTGCTATTTTATATTTTTATTAAATCTCTTATATATTAAAGTAATTTTATAAATTTTTCCAGATTTTTCTGTTGTCATCTAGTGTTATTTAGAATTAATATTAGTTAAATTAATAATTAAATAATAAATAAGAATTAAATAGCATAATTAATTTTTATAAGGTAACACATATATTTTATATTTTTCCTAGCTTCTATAAGTCATAAAATAATTTTAGAAATTTTCTTGTGATTTATACTGTTCATTTACTAGTTTTCATAATTTAATTATTTTAATTAGATATTAATTAATAAATAGAATAATAATTAGTAAATTAAATCAAAAATACATAATATAAACTTTTTATAATTTTTTAGGATTCCTATGATGGTTTATTAGATATATAAAATTTTTCATAATTATCTAAGTCTTTTTAGTAATTATAAATAAATTAATCAATATAATTAATTAAATAATAAATAAATAATAAATAATTAATAATAGACAGATAAATAGTGTGAAAAATATAATTTTAGTTTTAAAATAAGTTTTATAATATTTTAGATTTTTAGAGATTTTAATTTTAATTTTCTAGACTTATTTTACATTTTCATAATTATTAGTTAATAATTAAATAATTAATAATAGTAATTAAATAAAAATAATTAATTAAATAGTTTTTAATTATAAAATAAATATTTTAAATTTATTTAATTTGCATTTAAGCCCCTAAGGCTTATAAAATCCTACTATAAGTTAAAGTTGTTTTTGTTTACGTTTAATTAATAAACGTTTACGTTTTTCAGTCCCTTTTTCACGTGTACTTATCTGATTTCACGTATTAGTTGATATAGCTTATTAAAGCTATTCACTCTTATTTTTCAGTAGTACAATCACTTAAAACCTTTTCCTGTTCAATTCACCTGATCTCAAAGTCGTTTTATTTCAGATTTCACATCTTGTTGGGATCGAACGATCCGGGGAAACACTAAACTCACCGGAGTATTGGTTTAGGCTGTTTGACTTATTGACCATTACTTGGTTGATATTATCTGACTGTTTAGCACCAATCAAAATTTGGCGCCGCTGCCGGGGAGGTGTGCTGCGTATTACGACTTTTTGAAATATCTGTGAGTTTGAATTTTCACACTTTGTTATATATCATCTTTTTGTTCATATTTTATTTTCTATTTGTAATTTCCCGTCACTCTAAGTATTCTTAGAGTCGTCTCTAGTGCATGCGCACTCGTTCTTCTAGGTCAACAAGCCCTTTACGTGAGCTTGTCAGAATTCCTCGAAGACGTCGTAGACGTTCTGCCCCAACAGCCGTATCTGAGGAACGTGCTGTTTCACCTAAGAAAGTTATCATGGCGGAAGACCGTCCGATGAATGAGCTTCTCCAAGCACCCATTGAGGGTTACGGAGACGCAATTGTTGTCCCAGCCATCGTGGCTGAATACTTTGAGCTCAAAACCGGGTTACTAAATCTAGTAACTTCAAGCCAATTTTATAGTTTTGAGAGGGATGATCCCCATGCTCATATTCGATGGTTTAATAAAATTACTTCAACCATCAAATACAAGAACGTCCCTTCCGAAGCAGTCAAACTTCTTCTTTTCCCATTTTCTCTTGAGGGAGCAGCCCGGATTTGGCTGGAAAAACAACCTCCTCGTTCAATACACTCATGGGAAGATTTAGTTACCAAATTTGTAAACGAATTTTTTCCCCCGTCCAGAACTACAAGTCTTAAAAATGAAATCATCAAATTTACTCAAAGGTTTGATGAATCGTTTGGTGACGCTTGGGATCGTTTCAAAGAATTGCTTCGTCGATGTCCTCATCATGGTTTCACTGAATTAATGCAAATTGACACGTTTTATAATGGTGTGAGTCAATCTGACCAAGATTCTCTCAATGCCTCCGCGGGAGGTAATTTTTTGAGCAAAACCACAAAAGAAGCTTTAGAAATCATTGAAAATAAATCCAAGGTCCGCACTACACGCACAAAACCATATCACTCCCAAGTGAGTGCTGGTCCTTCTTCTTCATCGCCCGTGAGTACTTCTAGCACCGATGCTAAGATAGATAAACTCACGGACGCAATTCAAGCTTTGGTTCTCTCAAGCCAGAAAAAAGTAACTTTCACACAAAACCCTTCACATGCTGAAGTTAAAAAAATGGAAGTTTGTGTCACTTGTGGTGGCCCACATGCTTACTACAATTGTACTGCCACCGATGGTAGTCCTTTTGAAGCCAATGCCCTAGCCGGTACTACAAATCAGGGGGGTAATCAATACCATCCTCAAATGGAACCAAGTTACCGTGCTAACACACATATGGGACCACCCGGGTTTAATCAAAACCCAAATTTGCAAAACAGAAACCAAAACCAACCACGAATGAACCAAGGTTATCAAAACCAAGGGAATTTCCATCCTGGACAGAATCAAGGTTTCCACAATCAAGGAAACTTTAACAGAAACAATTTCAACCTCGGAAATCATTTTCAGGGAAATGGTAATCCAAATCAAGGGAATTTTCAGCCACAACAAGGTTATAATCAAAATAACCGTGTCCAAAATTTCCCTAACCAAACACAAGCCATTCTCCCAGCTCCACAACCATCATCAGATGAGTTTTTAAAGCAGTTCATGAAAACTCAAGAAGAGACAAACAGGTTGTTGGTCAGCCAGATTTCTGAAATTAAGAAATCTTTAAATGAACAACCCTCGGGCTCTGGAAAACTTCCGAGCAACACGATCGCAAACCCGAGGGGCGATGCAAAGGCGATCACGACCAGGAGCGGAGTTTCATATGATGGACCTACTGTTCCCACTACCCCTTCTTCTTCTTCTCCCAAGGTAGTGGAAAATAACGTCGAGGTAAATAAGGACGAAGTACTTCCTACTCATAAGGGAGGTACCCAAGACGTCCCACCTCATGTTGTCCCGAAACCCAAACCAAAACCTAGAGTTGTTTTTGAACCAAATGATATTCCAGTTGAAACACCTCAGTCCAGACCTTCTACCTCCTCTATTCCTTACCCCTCACGCTTGAGTGAACAAAAGCTCCGTGAAAAAGCTAGTCACCAGATGGATAAATTCTTTCAAATCTTCCAAAATTTGCATTTTGACATTAGCTTTGCGGATGCTATTATTCTGATGCCCAAATTTGCATCGACAATCAAACACTTGTTAAGCAACAAGGAGAAACTGTTTGAAATGGCAAAGACTCCCTTGAATGAGAACTGCTCAGCAGTTCTTTTAAAGAAGCTTCCCGAGAAGCTGGGAGATCCTGGAAAATTTCTAATACCATGTGTATTTCCGGGAATGGTTGATTGCTATGCCTTGGCCGATCTTGGTGCAAGTATCAACTTAATGCCATACTCAGTTTGGAAGAAACTTTCTCTTCCTGATCTTACTCCTACCTGCATGACTTTAGAGCTTGCAGACCGATCGATATCTCGTCCTCTCGGCATTGCCGAGGACGTGTTTGTGAAGGTAGGAGAATTTCATCTCCCCGCTAACTTTGTAGTGGTTGATTTTGATGCCGATCAAAGGGTCCCTCTCATTGTTGGGAGGGGTTTCCTTAGAACGGGACGTGCTCTTATCGATGTATTTGAGCAAGAAATCACTCTTCGTGTGGGTAATGAAGCTGTTACATTTAACCTCGATCAAACCTCGAGGTACTCCTCCAATTATGATTCTGAAGCAGTTAATCAAATAGATATCATAGACATTGCTTCGGAGGAGTACTCTCAAGAGTTTCTTGGTTATTCTCATAATTCTGTGAGTGGGGATGCCACTCCATCATCTGAACCTATCATTTCCGACTCTTTCCCTTCTCTCACTCCGTTTGAGGGAAGTAATTTCCTTTTGGAAGAGGTCGAGGCTTTTCTCAAAAGTGATTCAGTTCCATCAGGAATTGATAACACTGAGATTGATCTGGAGGGAGATATTCTTCTCCTTGAGAGATTGCTAAACCAAGACAATTCTCCTCCACTCCCTCCCGTACAACTTCATAATCAGGAAATCAAATATGTTGAGGAAACTGATGATTTTCCTGAGGTCGAACTCAAGGACTTACCTCCTCATCTTGAATACGCATTCTTGGAGGGTGATGATAAATTACCCGTCATTATTGCTAAAGGTTTAAGTGTTGAGGAGAAGAGTGCTCTCATAAAGGTCTTGAAGTCAAACAAGCAAGCAATTGCTTGGAAACTCTCCGATATTAAGGGTATTAACCCAGATTTTTGTACACACAAAATCTTGATGGAGGATGACTTCAAGCCTGCAGTGCAACATCAAAGAAGGGTGAATCCAAAAATCCATGATGTGATTAAACAAGAGGTTCTTAAACTTCTTGATGCAGGATTGATTTACCCTATCTCTGACAGTCCATGGGTTAGTCCCATTCATTGCGTCCCAAAAAAGGGTGGCATTACTGTTGTCACTAATGAGGAAAATGAGTTGATTCCAACTCGGCTGGTTACCGGATGGCGTGTTTGCATTGACTATCGTAAGTTAAATGACGCCACCCGCAAAGACCACTTTCCGCTGCCCTTTATGGACCAGATGCTTGAGAGATTAGCTGGAAACGAGTACTATTGTTTCCTTGATGGTTTCTCAGGATACTTCCAAATCCCCATTGATCCATCAGATCAAGAAAAGACTACCTTTACATGCCCTTATGGAACCTTTGCTTATAAACGTATGCCTTTTGGCTTATGTAATGCTCCAGGTACGTTCCAGAGGTGCATGATGGCTATATTTACCGACATGATCGGTAAAACTATGGATGTCTTTATGGATGACTTTTCAGTCATTGGGGATTCATTCCAAACATGTCTCACCAATTTAGAAAAAATGTTGAAAAGGTGTAAAGACACCAATCTATGTCTAAATTGGGAAAAAAGTCACTTTATAGTTAAAGAGGGCATTGTCCTCGGCCATAAGATTTCCAAGAATGGGATTGAGGTTGACAGAGCTAAGGTTGATGTCATTGCAAAACTGCCTCACCCTACTACCGTCAAAGGTATTAGGAGTTTCTTGGGTCATGCCGGCTTCTATCGTCGGTTTATACAAGATTTTTCTAAAATCTCACGGCCTATGACTCATCTCCTTGAAAAGGATACTCCTTTTATCTTCTCACCAGAGTGCATCGAAGCTTTTGAAACATTAAAGAAAAAGCTTACTGAGGCACCTATTCTTATTGCCCCCGATTGGGATTTACCCTTCGAGCTTATGTGCGATGCAAGTGATTTTGCTATCGGTGCAGTCTTGGGGCAACGCAAAACGAAACACTTTCAGCCTATCCACTACGCAAGCAAAACTATGAACGAAGCTCAAACACATTACACCACTACAGAAAAAGAATTATTAGCTGTGGTGTATGCCTTTGAGAAATTTCGGACATACTTAATCTTGACTAAAAGCGTAGTGTATACGGATCACTCGGCTCTTAAATATCTATTTGCAAAACAAGATGCAAAGCCGAGATTGCTCCGTTGGGTTCTCCTCCTCCAGGAATTTGATATCATTATTCGTGATAAAAAAGGAGCTGAGAACCTGGCTGCTGATCATTTGTCCCGATTAGAGAACCCTCATCAAAATGTGTATGAGAAAAAGGAAATAAATGAAACATTTCCTCTCGAAACACTTAATGCGGTTGCTTTTCGTGGAAATTCTACTACCCCATGGTTTGCCGACTTCGCAAACTATCATGCGGGTAACTTTGTTGTGAAAGGGATGTCAACCCAACAGAAGAATAAATTCTTTAAAGATGTTAAACATTACTTCTGGGATGACCCCTACTTATTCAAAATATGTGCGGATCAAGTCATCCGACGGTGTGTATATGGACAGGAAGCCACTGAAATTCTTAAGGCTTGCCATGCTGGACCCACTGGGGGACATCATAATCCTAATTACACCGCCAAAAAGGTGTTTGATTCCGGATTCTTCTGGCCCACAATTTACAAAGATGCCCAGGATCTCATTAAAACCTGTGACGCTTGTCAGCGTCATGGAAACATTTCACAAAGAAATGAGATGCCACAAAATGCTATTCAAGTATGTGAAATATTTGATATCTAGGGCATTGACTTTATGAGGCCATTTCCATCATCCAGAGGAAACAAGTACATACTTGTGGCAGTTGATTATTTATCAAAGTGGGTTGAAGCAAAAGCTTTACACACGAATGATGCCCGAGTTGTAGTGAAATTCCTGAAATCTCTTTTTGCCCGTTTTGGAACCCCACGTGCTATTATAAGTGATCGTGGTACGCATTTCTGCAATGACAAATTTGATAAAGTCATGCAAAAGTATGGTGTAACCCACCGTCTTTCTACCGCGTATCACCTACAAACAAGTGGGCAAGTTGAGGTTTCAAATCGTGGTATCAAAAGGATACTTGAGAGGACTGTTGGTGAAAACCGTGCTGCCTGGTCGGATAAATTAGATGACGCACTATGGGCCTTTCGTACAACTTATAAAACACCCATTGGGTGTACACCTTACAAGCTTGTGTACGGAAAGACATGTCATCTACCGATGGAACTTGAGCACAAAGCCTACTGGGCTTTGAAACATGCCAACTTTGACCTCAAAACTGCGGGTGATCACAGAAAAGTTCAAATGAATGAATTAAATGAACTACGTGATCAGGCTTACGAGAACTCTTTAATCTATAAAGAAAAAACAAAGAGAATACATGACTCAAAAATAAAGAACCGCGTTTTTAACGTTGGTGATCGAGTACTTCTCTTTAACTCTAGATTAAAGATCTTCTCGGGTAAATTAAAAACCCGTTGGACTGGTCCATTTACTATCACTAAGGTTTATCCATATGGTACCGTTGAGTTATCTCAAAATGACGGTCCATGTTTTAAAGTAAATGGCCATCGTGTGAAACACTACTTTAGAGAGGACATCCGAAACATGGTTGTCCCGGATCTCCAAACTTTCCCCAAGGACAATTAAATTCGGGGTCGAGTCAAGCTAGTGACTCGGGAATCAAAAACAAGCTACCTCATGGACAAATCAATTCGAGGTCGAGTCAAGCTAGTGACTCGGTAATCAAAAGCATAGCAATATGGGTTTTCACTCATATTTCTGATTTCTTTCTCTTTTCTACCACCTAGTGTGGGGGAGATGCCCCACATGTTGTATATATGTATATATCTTGAAAAAAAAAAAGTTCAAAACAAAAGAAAAAAGTGAGTTTGTATGTAAATAGCCTAAAATAAAGGTTGTGGAAAACTAGAAGGGGGGGTTGAATAGTTTTACGTCTTTTTAATTTTATTATGAAAACTTGGTTTAGTTTTAAAACTTTGTTTGCTTTTAAAACTTTGATTCAATCTTATGTGAACTCAAATCTTGAACAATATGAACAAGTATATCTAAGTATGAACAATAATAATAATGTAAGCTAAGTATGTGAAATCAACACATGCATAATATAAACAATTCTAGCTATATACAAGAGATAAGTACGTAATCGTTTATCTTATAATCCTTAGTTATATTTTGTATGAAAACTATACTTGATCGAAATGATCAATTATATGTATGTAACCTTTTTAGTTTGATTTTAAAAACTTTGTTTGTGAATGAAACTTTCGTTTGATCTTTAAATAAAATCAATACTAGCACTATATGAGCAACTATATATATACGTCTACGTCTACAAATGTAATAACGATATAAGCAAGATAATAAGTAAGATATGGAAAGATCTAACCGCGAGACAAAGGATTTATAGTGGTTCGGCTACAAGGACACCTTCCTTGCCCTACTCCACTCCTCGAGTCACCTACTCGAGAGTTTTCTTCACTATGTCAACAAGCTCCTTATGGCGGAGAAACCTTACACACCAATATACACACCACTTACACACCAAAGCTTCGTCACAACGAAATCACACCTTCTTCACAACTACTTCACACCAATCTACTACACACCTATCTTCACAACTACTTCACACCAATCTACTACACACCTATCTTCTACACACCAATTATCTTCACTACAATCTACTAGCCAATCACACTATCTATATTCCTAACACAACTATCTACAATCAAATATTCGCAACACACTACACAAAGATATATGTAAATATTCTTGATGATGCACTAACAACTTGGATGTGGAGATCACAACAAGTTGTAATACTTCTTGTCTTGGAGGATAGAAGTATTCTTCTCTTGCACTTGAGAGGATAATGTAAGAATCACTTTGAAACAAAGGATTAAGTATTTATGATCAAAGGATTTGGAGAATAGAAATGGGGATCTAGAACAGAAAGTTTAGGAGTGCAAAAGGTGAGGAAAAAATCCAGGTTTAAGGTGGTATTTATAGGCAAAAGAATCTGACAGAGGAGCGTGGCCGGTCCCCTTAATTCATGGCCGGCCCCCTTAAAATTAAGGGGACCGCCCTTTATAATTAAGGGGGCCGCCCAGCTGAAACGGCCAGATTCTTTGTCTTTTAGTGGGGAAAGTTTATTTGGTGAAAAACTAACTGTTTTTGGTTAAAAATTTGAATTCATATATTTAGTATGAATAAAACATTTTTCTTTATTACCAAAAGTGTTTTTCAAAAATATATAATATGTTTATATAATTAAATAAACTTTGCATTAGTTAATTAAATACCCCTTTGATCATAAATTGCACTAAACACTTTGTTTATTCATACCTTAAGTGATTTGGATGTAAAGAGAAATATTAATCACTAAATACTTGTTTATGTCACAAGTTTTAGTTTTATGAGTTTATATTTTGTGATAATCAAAACATAGAGATATTGATAACATGTTAATAATGTTTTTAGGCATTAATTTATGTCAACAATCTCCCCCTTTTTGATTATTACAAAACCTTAAACTCAATATATCTAAAACTTGTTTTTAGACAAGTATTATAGAGTTTACATTTCTCTTCTCCCCCTTTTTGTAAAATCAAAAAGGTTAAGCCGAGTAAGCTTCGCGAGGAAAGTTTAAACGGGTAGAATGCTCCCCCTTGATGTATGCTCCCCCTCATTTGAGAGCACCAAGGGAACGAGCTATGGAGATCTTTGCTACAAAAATATTTTAAGAGAGCAAGATACACATATATGCAAGGCAACAATTATGCAAGTAAACAAAGATTCATTCAAGCATTATAGAAATGAAAAGCATTACAACATTCAATATGCTTGAAGCATATTGATAAAAATAACACAAAAGAAAAGACATAGTCCTATATTGCCTAAGAGAGCACTTGGACTTGCTTGCAACCAAAGGTTGGTTGATTCGTATTTGAAAGTGAAAATCATAAGCATATGGTATGCTTAGATGGTTGATGATGGAGTGTTTGGAATGAGGATGGTTGAGTTAGGGTAAGGTTGTTGGATTAATGGAGGTATATGTTCGGGTCATGAATGTTGGATAGTTTGGTGGTGGAGAGTTTGTAGCGGAAGAGGTTGATTGTGGTTTTGGATGTTGTTCAAGTGAGGGTATTGGATGTGATCTAGTGAGAAGATATTCAATCCAAGTGAAGTGTTCATTGAATGCAATCGTTTTTAGGAGAAAGATGCAACAAGGTTAATTGTTGACATGCTTCTCAAGTTGATTTATGTTGTGTGGTGATGAGGGTGATCTAGATGAAGGTGGAACCAAATTGCGTTGAGCAAGATGTAAGGCTAAAAGAGCACTAAGCTCATGGGCTTCTTTTAGCGCCTAAACAAACATCAAGTGTTCGGAGGAAGGTGATGGTGGTGGAGCATGATAGTTGTCTTGGGTGAGGGTTTGAACATGCAACATAGGAATGGCATGTGAAGTTGTAGGATGTGGTGGTGATACTCTTGGTGGTGGAGACATGTTTGAGCTTGGGTAATCATGAAAACATGATATGGGTGGAAGAGATGCTTCATGAGTGGACGGTGTTTTTGTTGAATGAGCAACATGTAAAGTGTTGGTAATGAGGTTGGGATTATGGTTTTCGGATTGTGCATGCTCATCATAAGAAGGAGCATTAGTCGAAGCACGAATGGATGATTTGTTGTTAAATGGATCATTTATGTGAGAGTGAGGTTTAGGTGTTGGTTGATTATGAACAACATCGCTTGAGTTGTGAAAAGATTATGAGGTTTGAGTGTAATGTAGAAGGATATGGGTGAGTAAAGGTTTTTGATATGTAATGTTGGTGAGAAGGAAAGTGAGGTGTTAGGTAAGTAATGTTTGAAAACATAGGAGGAATTTGGTGTTGGATGTTTGACAACGTCATTTGATTTGACGGAATTTTAAAGGAAGTTAGGCTTTCTTCTCCAAACAAGTTTCTTGGTGGTTTTGGTTTAATGGGAGAGGAAATGATGAGATGAGTGGAGATTGAGAGGAATGAGAGTGTTTATAATGTAGGATTGGTGGGATCAAGGATGGATAAACTTTGATGGAAGGTTTAGGATAAAATAGGTTTGTGAATTTTGGGAAGTGTAGGATGAAATGGGCTAAAAAATAGAAAAGGGAAACAACACCTTCGACCATCAGATGGCCGGTCCCCTTAATTGGAGGCCGGTCCCCTTAATAATTAAGGGGGCCGCCTTATGATTTAAGGGGGCCGCCCATCTGGTGATTCCCAGATTTCCAAAAAAGGGTTTTTGGTAGTGAATTGCAGAAGGGTTGTGTTTTTGGTTTCAAACAAGTCCAACTCTTTGAGGCAATTAAGCATATACTAATTATGTAGGCAATTATGTAGCCAAAGCATGTTAACCAAAGAGATTAAGTAAACAAGCAATTTCATCTAGCATGCAAACATACTCATCAAGCAAGTAAAATATAAGTGCTAGGAAACAATAAGCAACATCAAGTATTTCATAACTACATAACAATGAGGATTAATCCTAATGTGTATCAATGTGCAATAAGTGGGTAGTTATGATAGCATGTATTTCTAGACTTGTTACAAACAAAGTCTTAATGAACAAACCATGGTCCTCTTGATTTGATTTAGTTCACTTATAAGTGTCATTTATATAAATATAGATGACAAATATGAGATCACCATGCATGATTTTAAAAGAGACGTTTTTAGCATTATTCAACAATGTTTGAAAGTAAGTTTTCACTTGGATGTGAGAATTATTTGAATAAAATAGATTGGGTTTTTACTTCAAAATGTGTGAATGAACGGTAAAGAATATTTTCCCAATCTTTAGTTTTGATCAAAACAAAATTGTGCATGTTATTTAAAAGTGGGATAGTTATTTAAAAAAAAACTATTTTCCAAAATGTGAGGTTTTTGCATATTTTTAGAGATATTAGATTTTTGACAACAAATATCATAAATCAAATATTTTTTTTTTTAAAAATGTTTATTAAAGATCTCATGCTCAAGAGGATTGGTTAAGCCTATTATTATCTCATGCTATCGTTTCTATATACCCTATGATCCTAAAGGAAATGAAGACGATAATATATATGTTAGATGCGAGAGTGTTGAATGGGGTATAACCTAACATCTATAGTTCCTTTGTTTTCGCACGCTTATCTGACTTAATGCCATAGTTTACGAGAGCTTGTTTCATCCATAGTTTTCTTACGCGAGGGATCTAATCCTACTTCTATATTAACGATTGATCCACTTAACTCATTTCACTTCATCACTATGAGTTTCCTAATAGTGGATATAGAAGATTTCCATTTTCTATTTTGTTCGGCAATGAACAATTTTATCTTATTCCTAGGAAAGTCAACCAATAATGTTTCTAGGTTATAAGAATATAAGCAATTATGTACTAAGCATTAATCTAACTAATCATTTATCTAAGCATGCAAATTATAGTGATGAACTTAAAAGAAACGCGTACCTTTTAGTCTTCAATGGAATATCTTCAAGCACTTCAAGTGACCATGTTGACTTATAGAAGTCATTTGTAGATGATATTCCAACTTCTTCCAAGATTGACAATTTAGCCACTTGGTCCCCATTGTCTCATTGGTCCAAAGTTGTTTGGTCCAAACATATTTAACATTTGGCAAGGATGCATGTATTGTGGTAATATTTCCCAAGGATTGTAACTTGGTTGATAATTCCACATTTGATTTCTAGTGTTATTGTAATATTGTCTATTTTGATTTCTTCTAGGTTGAGATGTTTTAGATCTTGGATGATGATTGTTAGGTTTTCTTGGTGGTGGAGTTTTAGATCTTAATTTAGGTTTAGAGGATCCTACTTCGGTCTTTAAGGATGGTTTATAAAAAGTTTTTACTTTTTCATCATTCGCAATGGGTATTTTTCTATCTTTTGTAAGTATATACTTAGGATTTGATTCTAATGATTTTTGTTTACTAGATTCACATTCAAACTTTATACTTTTATTTTCACTAGTTGAAACATTAGTTGAAGTTAATCCTAGACCGGTTTTATCTCCCGAAGTTTCTTGAGCACTTATTATTTTCTTAAGTGGGTTACTACTATTTTTAAACTTGTCAAGTTTGAAAATTTTATCTTTAAGTTTTTCATTTTCATTTTTAACCTCTAAGCATGTTTTACATTTTATAAAAACTTCTTTTCCTTTTTCCAAATGTTGTAGTTTAATTTTTAATTCGAGTACTTCATTTTCTAATAGATTATTAATATGTTTTAGTGACTTATTTTTAGCTATAACCTTTTGACTTAATTTGCATAACCTATTATATTCACTATCTAGGTCTTTTTCGTCTAATGATAAATTTTCGTCACTAAAGTATTCGGTTTCTGAACGTACCTCGCTTGATGTCTTAGCCATGAGACACTTTTCTTCATTTGTGATTTCTTTCTTGTCCTCATCGCTATCACTCCAAGCACCTCCAATAAACGCCTTTTGATTTTGATCTCTTGACATCATTGGACACTTTCCGATGAGATGATTTGGATTGCCACATTTAAAACACTTCCTTTCACTATATGGTTGCCTAACGTATCTTCCTCGTCTTTTAAAGAATTTCTTGAAGTCTCGTACGGCCATAGCATACTCTTCATCGTCACTTTTGGTGGTTGAGCATTCTTCGTCACTAGATTCCTTTTTAGCTTTTAACGCAATTGATTTGCTTTGCTCCCTTTTTCCTTTGACCATCTCGGAGTCTTTCTTTATTATTTCTTCATAGACCTTTAAGTTGCCGATCAATTCGTCAAGTTGTAGAGTTGACAAATTCTTTGATTCTTCAATAGCCGTGACTTTAGCTCGCCATTTTGGATGAAGAGCCCTAAGAAATTTCCTGACAAAATTCTTACTAGAAAAATTCTCATCAAGTGCTTTTAGACTTGTGATGATAGTGTTAAACCTAGCAAAAGCATTATCAATTGATTCCTCTTCCGGAATCGTAAATTGCTCATATTGTTGCACAAGTAGATCTATTTTGTTATCCTTGACTTGACTATTACCTTGGTGAGTTATTAGTAAAGAATTCCAAATTTCTTTTGCGGTTTCACACATAAAGATCCTTTCGTATTCTTTACGTGGTAACGCATTGTAAATAACCATTTTTGCTTCATTGTTTTTAGAAAGTCTTCTTTTTAAATTATCATTTTGTTTTTCAAAATGTACTATTTCATATTTATTTGTTTCGGGATTATTTTGAGTAGGTAAAAAATCACCATTAGTAATAACATGCCAAAGATCTAGATCCTTTGATTTCACATAAGTTTCGAATCGATTTTTCCAATATAAAAATCCATCACTTTCAAATAGTGGTGGTCTTTGCATAGATTGCCCTTCTAAATATTTTTCAGATTCCATAGATCGTTACAAGTTTTAAAATACAATATATTTTAAAAAATCTTGCTAGACGTGGCTCCTGATACCAATTGTGGAAAACTAGAAGGGGGGGTTGAATAGTTTTACGTCTTTTTAATTTTATTATGAAAACTTGGTTTAGTTTTAAAACTTTGTTTGCTTTTAAAACTTTGATTCAATCTTATGTGAACTCAAATCTTGAACAATATGAACAAGTATATCTAAGTATGAACAATAATAATAATGTAAGCTAAGTATGTGAAATCAACACATGCATAATATAAACAATTCTAGCTATATACAAGAGATAAGTACGTAATCGTTTATCTTATAATCCTTAGTTATATTTTGTATGAAAACTATACTTGATCGAAATGATCAATTATATGTATGTAACCTTTTTAGTTTGATTTTAAAAACTTTGTTTTGTGAATGAAACTTTCGTTTGATCTTTAAGTAAAATCAATACTAGCACTATATGAGCAACTATATATATACGTCTACGTCTACAAATGTAATAACGATATAAGCAAGATAATAAGTAAGATATGGAAAGATCTAACCGCGAGACAAAGGATTTATAGTGGTTCGGCTACAAGGACACCTTCCTTGCCCTACTCCACTCCTCGAGTCACCTACTCGAGAGTTTTCTTCACTATGTCAACAAGCTCCTTATGGCGGAGAAACCTTACACACCAATATACACACCACTTACACACCAAAGCTTCGTCACAACGAAATCACACCTTCTTCACAACTACTTCACACCAATCTACTACACACCTATCTTCACAACTACTTCACACCAATCTACTACACACCTATCTTCTACACACCAATTATCTTCACTACAATCTACTAGCCAATCACACTATCTATATTCCTAACACAACTATCTACAATCAAATATTCGCAACACACTACACAAAGATATATGTAAATATTCTTGATGATGCACTAACAACTTGGATGTGGAGATCACAACAAGTTGTAATACTTCTTGTCTTGGAGGATAGAAGTATTCTTCTCTTGCACTTGAGAGGATAATGTAAGAATCACTTTGAAACAAAGGATTAATTATTTATGATCAAAGGATTTGGAGAATAGAAATGGGGATCTAGAACAGAAAGTTTAGGAGTGCAAAAGGTGAGGAAAAAATCCAGGTTTAAGGTGGTATTTATAGGCAAAAGAATCTGACAGAGGAGCGTGGCCGGTCCCCTTAATTCATGGCCGGCCCCCTTAAAATTAAGGGGACCGCCCTTTATAATTAAGGGGGCCGCCCAGCTGAAACGGCCAGATTCTTTGTCTTTTAGTGGGGAAAGTTTATTTGGTGAAAAACTAACTGTTTTTGGTTAAAAATTTGAATTCATATATTTAGTATGAATAAAACATTTTTCTTTATTACCAAAAGTGTTTTTCAAAAATATATAATATGTTTATATAATTAAATAAACTTTGCATTAGTTAATTAAATACCCCTTTGATCATAAATTGCACTAAACACTTTGTTTATTCATACCTTAAGTGATTTGGATGTAAAGAGAAATATTAATCACTAAATACTTGTTTATGTCACAAGTTTTAGTTTTATGAGTTTATATTTTGTGATAATATAAACATAGAGATATTGATAACATGTTAATAATGTTTTTAGGCATTAATTTATGTCAACAAAGGTTATTAATATTTCCTTCTTACGTTATAAATATCGGTTTAACACCCGCTGTTTTGAATATTGAGGGCAATATTCATTTCTAAATGTGGGGGGGGGGATTCTCACGAATTCAAACACATGTTCCATCAAGCACCCTCATTTGATCAAAATTTAAAGTTTTTTCACACTTAGAAATGCAATAAATGGTATCAATCCTCCATGTCTAACCCACAACAGGATTGGCTAGTCCAGGAGCAAACGGCTCTTGGTAAAGACATCTCAAAACCGTTGATGGCTTGCAATTTGCCAAAAATTGTATGGTTCCTCAACTCCCCATTATCCTAAAAAGCTAATGAGTTGGCTAGCCCGCAAGATTATGGCTTGTGGTAAAGGCCGTGGAAAAACCATAATTGGTAATCAGCTCACCAAGATGTTGACTATTCCATCAAGAGTTGGCTAGTCCAGAAGCAAACGACTTCTGGTAAAGACAAATCAAATCCGTTGACAGCTGGTGGTTTGCTAAAAATCACACGGTTATCAGGTGTGCCACAGTTCTTAAACCTGGCTACTCTAGAAGTGATGGCTTTTGGTAAAGAGTAAAAATCCATTAATTTTTTCTCAAATAGATTGCTAGGGACTAGCAATAGTTTAGTGTGGGGGATTGATGAGTGTGTAAATACTCATCATTTCTGTTACATTTAAGCTGCAAAAACATATGAAAACACACAGGAATGCCTTGAAATACATAAAATTATCCCTGGATTGTGTTTTTATGCATAAGGATTGAAAACTGATGAAAAACAAAACATTTCACATAATTTACAGTTTCAGTCCTTGAACTTTGAAAAATTGGCAAAACTAGTCCCTGGTAAATCAAAATATGAAAAATATCATCAAAGGTCCTTAGGGATTCATAAGTTGTCAAGAAAAGTCCTTTAAAGTTTAAAAATTGCAAAATGACAACTTTGGTCCCTCAACTTTGAAAAGTGTCAAAAATAGTCCCTAAGGTTTTGAAAAATGGAAAATGTGAAAAATAAACCTTATACTATTCTAAATTGACAAAATTGGTCCTTATGATAACTTTTGAGAAGTCACAAATTAAACCTTTCAAAAAATCAGAAAATTACAGGTTTGGTCCCTGGAGTTTGTGGAATTGACAGATTTGGTCCCTGAGGTTTAAAATAATAAAATTTATACTTGTGGTCCTTGTACTAATGGTTAATTGCAGGTTCAGTCCTTATTTGAAGTTTAGAAAAATCACAAACAAAGCCCTCAACTTTACCTATATTACACATTCGGTCCTTGTGATTTTCTAAGCTAAAACCAACCGGACCCTATTAAAATTAAACCAAATCCAAATCCCAAATCCAAATCCAGTCCAACCCAGGCCCAAACATAAGCCCACCCAACACCCCTTAGTTATTAAAACCGGGTCAAACGGTCAAAATACCACCACCCCGCTTATTACTGTTCATCGTCCTCACAAACCCCCCCAAACCTGAAACCAGGGTGGTTTCAGCCACCTTGCACCTCCACCTCACCAATCCACCTCACCACCAACTCCCTTCCACCACCCTACACCTATCCCATCCACAATAAATGCACTTCACACACTTTTCCCTCCAAACCCAACTTTAACCTCTGTTTTCTTCATAGTACACCAACTTGACCCAAAAATCTCCCAAGTTTATCTAGACACCTCACATAAACTCCCAAATTCCCTTAATTGATAAAAAGAGGCTGCAAGTTACCCTTTCCCGTATTTCCCGCCAAAATGATCAAACGGCTAAAATGCCTTTGACTGATCCAATGGTCTCTAATTGATGTGGGAAAGAGCAAGGAACGTGGGGAGATACATTTTGGTCATCTATATAGAGGAGAGAAGCAATGTGGAAGATACCTAGTTTTAATTTTAATAATGTATGTCAATTAACTAAGTTTTCATTTTCCAATGTATCTTTAAGCTTTCAAAGTGTATTTCCAGTATCCTAAGTGTATTTCAAACCATATTCAATAATCAATATCAGTTTATGTACTTGAATTTAGTTTTTGCTTATTTCAAATTAAAAAATCTCAATTTGAATTAAAAGTGTTTATGGTTGTTATGATGGACTGATTAGCTTATATAGGTCCCCTTATAGCTTCTATAAGCTAGTAGAAACTATTTAAAACCAGTTTAAGTTTAAAAACAAAAATAAAAAATAGAGTTATATAAGAGAAAAATAAAAAATTCCAGAAGATGAAGAAGGAAGGTGCAAGCTGAGCAATTTTGGATCAAATTTGGTTTAGTGGGTCTGTGGAGACCTGTTAGGATTGGTCACTTGTTCTTGGTTCATCATATCTCAGTCAATTCTATTATGTAAGCATTTTTATCAATTTTGGCATTTTATTGTTCTTGTACTATATTTCCTTTGATCTTTGTGTTTTAATGTTTAAATAGTATTGTTAAGTCATAAGATTAACTAAAATCAGTGTTGTGTTCATCAGGATTAGATTGTACTAAAAAATCAAAATTACACAGTGTAGAACTCATATTTGACTAATCTGAGATATATGCTTGTATTATGGTTGTTCTAGACTTAATTGATCTTAATTAATATCAATATTGTGTTAGGAACCAGAGTTGTGGATTTAAATTCATCATTCCCTTTGAAAATCTCAATTTCAGTTTGTAAGGGAGTGTTTGGATCAAGCTGTTTCACTAGGTATATGCATGTTGTTGTGCTTAATCCTTGTTACTGCATGTTTATTTAGATTATACTAGCTCAGCTCTGTCATAAGATAGAGGTCTCATTAGTTAAAAAGTCAACTTAGTGTGTAATCCAATCTATCTGTTAACTGTTAGTGTAAATCAGTCCCATAATCTTCATATTAGCTTAGAACTTTGTAACTTAGCTTAATTCAACCATATTATAGCATAATATAACTTAGTTAATCAGTAAATTAGGATCAAAGCTCAGCTAAGTCAACTTAGTTGTAAAAATTAAAAAGTCAAATTGCAGTCACATAATTTTTTGAATAAACTTTGGAATTTTATTGTGATCTTGTTAATTGATATTAGGATTTGAGCTTGTAGGATTATAAAGTCTTGTTGCTGATCACCTTGTTACTATTTTTATTAATTTTTATCTAGCTGATTATAGAGCTTAAATTGTGCTTAACTTTTGGTAATTCTTCATAAGTCTCCCCTGAACACAGATTCACAAGCTAACTTTGGAAGATTGCATAAGCCTCATTAGTGCTTGTTACTCTGTGTAAATTGGATCTTTGTGATGCCCTTGTAGCTAGTTATCTGAACTAAGTGCTTATCTGCTCTTATCTGCTTATTTGAACTGCTTATCTTGTTTAACTTGTTCATCAAATAAACCTAAACACTGGTCACTCAGTGTAAACAAGCAATTTCACAAGCTCATCAGAAGCTCATCACTGAGCTTTGGCTTGTGATCTTTGGCTCTTTTAGAAGCTAAGCAGCTCATCTATCAATTTCAAGCTTAAACTTTTATTCTCAAGCCCTTTCACTAGGGCTGCATCAAGCTTGAAGCTTGTCCATTCACTCAGATTAACTGAGTGACTCAGTCAACCCACCCAACTTCATAAGCCCTGCAAAAGCTACCCAGTGATCCCCATTGGTCAAACTTTGGCATTTTGGAATCCTTACCTACCCAACTCATTAGTTCAGCATTCAATAAGTTCTTTTGAGCTTATTTCATAAGCTCAATTTGACCACTTTGGTTTCCTGTCTGGGGTGTTTGGATCTCAGCGGCTAGATTTGCTGTAATTGTACTTGCAACGGAAGACGATGAAGTGGTAATAAAAGGGGGCTGGGATTGGCTGCTTTGCCACAACACTTGCACTTTACAGGAAAGGAATAAAGAGCGTATTTGTTGAAAAATCAGATGATTGTCGAACCAAACTTCTTACCCTGAAACGTTGAGTACAAGTAAGTAGAAATTCAGAAACAGAAGCATACCTTTTTCCAATGTATTGTGTGGTGTCTTAAGTTACCGGAATCAATTTTTTTTCAATCTGCATATGTTGATACTGTCTAAATGATTGTAAAATTGCAGCAAGATAAACTCAAAAATACACACACCGGACTCCATCAATCCGGTAACCCAAATCTTCGACATCAAAATGAAAAAGGCGGCCGATTATCTAATAATCCCATTTCACACACTTTCTCTTTCAATCCAGTGACTAAAAAAACACTACAATTATTTAATCCTAAGATGTTTTGGGTCGAGATGGAAGAAGTGAAACAACAGCCGATTTCGCCAATTGGTAATCATCTCATTAAATTTATTAGTTTCTTATACAGTAGAGTTTTTTTTTATGATCATGATGATGTCATCTTGATGTAATGATAGAATTTATACATGATGATGTCATCTTGATCTTCATGATGATGACGTCTCTGCTCCAAGTTCATTTGTTAGGAGTATTTGGAGAAACATGTCTAAATTATGGAAAATGTAATGCTCTGTCTCGCTGACTGTTATCTTTTAAGATTTTAGTGTTGTCATTGACTTTAAATACCATTTATGTTTTAGCAGCTCAACAAGGAAACATATCATCAGAAAGCTCTGGAACAAGCAGAAAGGTATTTAGTGTAAGATTAAGGCCCGAAAGTGTTGAGGAGACGGTAGTAGTAACATATGCTTATTTTGCAGATTATGTGGAATTGCAACCAGAGGTATAAATCATTTTATTTCTCATTAAGTAGGGTAGTAAATATAGATTGGGCTGCAACTATACTTTTTAGGTGTGCTTGATCATTTCAAATCTGACAATTGCATAATGTGATGTGTCTCACCTTAAATGGTTTAAACTTCGAAAGAAAAGTTAGGATCGGTTACCTATACATTTACATTTGACTAGATTGTTAAACTCTTCATTAAGTATTACAGTATGTTTTATTCAAACACATCTACCCAAGTAAGTATTACAGTATGTTTTATTAATGATAGAAAATTGTGCATGAATTAATATATATGTGCAACCGTTACCATCAAAGCTTTGAGGAGGATTCGTAAGGTGACTGCTGTGATTAGGACTAAAGGAGAAGTTGGGAGTGGTTTTTCGTATTGATTTGATGTTATTGGATTTGGTGAATTTGCTTTTGTTGTGTTTTCCGGTCATTAAAGGGGTGTTTGGGTTAATGAAGAAGCGTTGGTGGTTAACATAGACAGATAGATGTTCCATGTTGTTAGTGAATGCATCTACGAAAAAACTGATTTTTAAGCTTTTTAAAATTGTCACCTGCCTTTTAGGTTGAATATGAATATGATGTTGCTATCTAATAAATAAAGCAATTTAGGCCTATGTGCGCATAAATAATTACGGTTTGGACTATTTTAGACCTGTCTCTCTGTTAACTATTATATAATTACAGGTAGTGCAGGGGACATAAGTGTCAAGATAGTAAGAAAGTCAAGGGTGGTGGTGGCAGATAGGTACAAGATAAGGGACATTTGAAGGCAGGTTAAAGCGTAGTAGATAGGAACGAAGAATGAGGTGACAATCATGAGAGAAATGCATGCATAATCGAAGAGGTTAAAGGTTTTGGAGTGACAGGCTAAGAGGTGATATGGAGCTGCAAATTAAACATCCCATACAAGTGACTATGACGGTCCCTGAGCAAGTTGAGCCTCTAAAAGAAGGATGCAGGATTTGGTTTAGGAAAAGATTTGTTAAAAGAAGCCATAATATATAATTTATTGAGTTTTTAGAGTGGTTGGAGGAAAGTTCCATTATACAGAGATATGCTGTCTACAACTATTTCTTGATTTCATCACATAATTCAAGTAGTTTATACTTTATACAAGCTGCATTCATTTTTGTAACGTAAAAAGTTATCGGGTTCAGGTCAATTTGAATACGACTAAAATGGTCATATATGTTGCAAGTGAACTTATGTATTAATCTTTTTAGCTAAACATGTATTAAGCGTACAATTTTAAACATCAACATCACGCCCCCGCGGCAACGCGCAGGCTAAACAACTAGTGTATACTACATATAAAAAGATAACAACATCGCTTTAAACTTAAGATATTAGTAATTTGTTATACCTAAAATACCCATTCAAAACTTACGTTTAAAGTTTAATTTTAATAGGGTGACAGTTGAATATGGATGCATACATTGGCGAAGCTATTAAGGGATCGGGAAGGGTCCCGACCCCTTAGGCCTAAGCTCGTTAATGTATTTTTTTGCGATTTCATGTGTTAAAATATATTTTTTCCATCTCGGCCCTCCAATCTAATGTTTTTTCTGAAAAAAAAAATATTTCGGCTCTCCCAAAATAATTTTTCTAGCTCTGTCACTGGATGCATACAAACTTAAGAAGCACAAGATTGGCGACGGTCGCCACGTTGCAGGCATGCCTGTTTATCCGGCTAAATGTTTTTTCAGTGATTGCACGGCTGTTAATTTCGTAAATTTCTAATCCAGTCATTGGTGATAGTTTTTATTTTATTTTATTTTATTTTTTTTTATTTATTTTTTTTTCCTGTATAGGCAAAGTAATGTTTACCCGGCTAATTAGCTGTTTAGTTTGTCGGTTACTGCAATTCGTTGCATATTATTGTTTGTGTGGTATTTACGTTACACTTTTTTTGTATCATAGCTCATACAATAGTTTTTTTGTTTCTTTTAGCGGAGTTTTTTTTAAGAGTTGTAAAGACAAATTATTGTTTAGCCGGATACGGACCCGTTTAGTTTGTCGGTTATAGTGTTAACTTTTGGTATTTACGTTACATCTTTTCTTTACTATACCTTACACAAAATTTGTTTTTCTTTTATCGGAGTTTTTTTTAAGAGTTTTATGGTAGCATTTGATATACATTTTTTTTTTAATTTTGTAACTTTTTAAAAGTTTTATAACTTTTTAAAAGAATTTGTTTTTTTTACCACCTTTGCATAAAGATTTTTTTTCCCTTTCCCGTGGCTGCTAATAAAAAGGGAGGTTCCCCCTTTTCATTTCATCTCAAGCCCTAATCGTTCTCTCAAACCCTAACTCTGCTCTCCTTAGCAATGTTTAACATCTCTAAACTCTTGCTGTTACGATGGCATCACCACCAAGGACATCTACCTACGCTCTTGCTCGCACTCCTAATTTTCAAAAGCTCAAGTTCGTTGCTGGTTCCAATGATGTGGACGATTGCTTGCATTTGGTGTTTAGCCAGGACTATACTGAGAATGATGGATTGCTGATGGTTCTTGGAGAGAAGCGTGATCAGGTAGCGGCCAAGGTCAAGTATTTAGAGGATCTGGTGGAGGAAGGGGAGGGTTTTCTGCCATTGCATGAGAATGGGGACATCGGTTTGGACCGTTTGAAGGTCACTTTGAAGAGGGAAAGGAAGGTGTTGGATGGGTTGATCAAGGTTTTGGATGTGACACGTAAAGGAAGGGAGCAGAAGAAGATTAATCTTTTCTGGTTTGAATGATGGGATGGCCACCTTGTTGTGGTATATTTTGTTGGTATTTTCTGGTTTTATGGGTGATGGTTCTCAGTTAACTGCTTATATGTCTGTGTCTGTTTATGTATGGAACTGCTATCATGTCTTTGGATGGTTTTTTAATGGTATCATGTAATGAAGTACAATGTAATCTGTTTCATCAATGGAAATATAATATATGCTAATGTTTCTTAATTTAAAGCAATAGATGTTTGACTACAAACAATGGTGTGGAATGTTGGATTCTTAGTTTAAAGAAATAGCCATTTGTAAACTTTACCTTCTTCTATTATTTTAGTGAGCAATTTAGGTAGGTAGAGATTTCTAAACATTTTTGGGTAGTAAAGATTTTGATGATATCAGATACTTGCTATGTAGATTCCTGGACTTTTTTTTTGGTTATCGGGAAACTTATTTAAACACTGTGGTGCATGTGAAGTATAGTGAAAACTAAGTTTATTTTATTTTGGTTACCTTTATTGTTATTAGTTACATGAAGTGGCTATATAAGGAGCAAGAATGTGGTTGCTATTGTGACCTGTATAGTTTTAGATGAGTTAAAAAAAAATTGCAACACAAAATGGGAGAAACTCCTAACTTTGATGACTTGAAAGTGGAATGCAATTTTGATAGGTTGGAACACTGTTTCCGTTTCTTATTTATGCAAGAAGTAGTTGAGAATGAAAGCTTTATTGAACTCCTTGTTGAAGAATGTGAGGTTGTAACAAACAGAATGCAGAAACGCTAGCAGTTGCTTCAAGAGGGCCAAAGCTTTAGCTCGTTTGGGCCTGTTTCTACAATGGACTCCAGTGCATGAGAGAGGCACAATGCAAGGATGGGCGCCTTTTTGCTGCTTTGAATGTTGTTCTCGTGTTAGCACGCGAGGCAGGGGAAGAGAAGCGCATGCATGTGGCGATAATGGAACAGTTCGTTTGATGTACTTTGGTCTATTGTTTGGTACCGATCTGTATGTTAGTGGAAGTTGATGTACATTTCAGGGTTTTCTATGTTCGTGTGTGTATTAGTCGAAGGTCATTTAGGTTTTACGTTATGTTGGCAGCGATAATCGGTGTAGGCTATGCTTCGTTTGTAATATATGCCTCGTTTGTAATCTATGGCACTTATGAATAAAACTATCGCTTTTTATGTGGCAATAGTTCATTTGTTAGCATATTAGTTTTTTTATGACACGCGAATATATTTTGCCTTTGTTTATGTACGGATACGGTGCTATGTATTTTGCTTTTTTTTGGATGATGTCATTCACACAAATAGTTAACCTTACATAAGCTGAGAAAGGTACAACGCAGAGGTTATTTGCATTTAATAGATATTTCATTAAGCATAGATAGTTAACCTTACATAAGCGATGTTTTCTGAGTTTTGTTCCAAAAGAAACATCATACGTAAGGTATGCCATATCATTGGCGATAGCATCGATACGTATTTACATACTGCATAGGTTTTCAGATACAGAGAAGAAAGTTACATCTAAGTAGCAAAAGGCAGGACTAATTGTTTTTAAAGTGCACTTAGTAGTGCATAGGTACGTAGAATATTATACATAAATAGGTGGAACACTCTTGTTGCGTTTGTGCCATGCAGCCTTAGTCTGATTAGTCTGTTTTCTTGGATTTATTGTCAGATGGTGTTCACTGTGCATCCTTGTCTTCCGTAAAAAGGGCTCTCCTGGCACCTCTTTTTGGCCGTTCATTTTCAGGTTTCGATGTTTGAGATGAAGGAGTTTGTTCTGGCGGTGGTGCACCATTAGTTTGCCTTAGCTCAAAGGTGTCAGGTGTCTCAACTTTTGCAATGCTAGTGTTTCATGGTGTATTGATCACACTTGGTGGAAAATTTTCAGTTTCGGGTGTTGAAGGTTCGTGCATAGGTGTTCCAGTTGCCACACTCTCGGTTTCTACATCCATTGTTGCAAGTGTGGTTTGACTGGAACAACCTGCACTACTTTTAGGTAGTGCACTGACAGTTGATATCAACAATGGTGTCTCATCCTAACAGGTATCGAGAATGAAAACTTGTTTATCTTTTGTACTATCTGGGTCATTGTGTAGCTGAAAAATTTTGGCCTTCCCTTGCAGAGAAAGCAGTTCTGCTGGATAATTATACGGGTCTGGGTTAGGTATGTTCTGCAACAATTCCTTGCAATCTTTTAGCAGCGAGTTTGCTTCGTTACTGAAACATGTCATTACTCCAGTGGTAGTGGCATCAGATAACACCACTCTAAAGCAATAACTGTGTAGATAATTAAAAACATGCTTCTTAGTAATTATACAATTTTCATCGTAAAAGTGTACCATGTATTATAGCTTACTTGTAAAGCGAGTCATTTTCAGAGGTTGGCTGCTTACACTGAGCATGTGGGAATCGCTCTGAGATTTTAGAACCGCAGTCAAAGCATTTCTTGAAAAACAATGCTCTTTTTGTATCAAGACCATTAATTGTAGCAGCAACAGTAAACCGAACATTCTGTCATTTAAATAAAAAAGTGTGCATTAGCTTTTGATTTGCTAAAGGTTACGTTACAGTTGCTTATTACCCTTTGGTTTTCTGGATTTTCCGCAGCCAAATCTGCCAGACTGACGCGGTTTCTACTCTTTTCTTCGTCTGGATTTGTACATCTTTGGTGCTGGATATTCAGTATTGTTGGTGGGTCAATGAATTCCTCATACATGTATCATTAGACGATGTAAGTTTAGGTTCTTTTAAAAGATAAAATGCAACATTAGTCTGTCAGTTGATGGTCTTACACATCGCGAATTTCTTTTACTTCTGGTATCTTAGGATTGAAGTAATATGACGTTGCAGGGGTGCTTGACAGCTGAAGGCTTGTGTTAATTTAGATAGATGTCAAGCAAAAAAATTTTAAAGTTGAACGCTAAGTATAAACTTAAAAGGCACAATCATAAATATTAATCAATAAGTTTACCTCCATAGTATTTTACCAAGCATGAGCTCACTGCCATGATTACTGGTTTCTCTGCTTGTTCGTATTCTGTTTTCCTAAAAGTATGAGCAACTTGGTTCCATAAAGTAAATCGGACTGTACGACCACTGTTAGAGTGAGAAAGAATGTGTGAGAATGAGGATGAAATTACCTTTTAAAGCTAAATTTTAAAGACTTACTCTAAATTTTGGATACCAATGTCTCTCTAAACTGTTGAAGCTTGTATTGCTTTCAATGAATGTTGCACTTCAGTTACATATTGGACGGATCCAATATAATCTGCAATTAGTAGTACCAAGTTAAACATCTATTATTATTAGCCGTTTTTATATTTGTGTGTGTCAGGTACCTGTTAACAATCCTTTTTTCACATCTACTTTCGAATACAGGTCCCGATAGTAGATGAAGTTAAAATAATGGTCCAGGAAGCCTGTGTCTGCTATGTCTTTGATATCTGTGTATGTTCCAAAAACCAATGAAAGTGAATGAGGAACAGCTTGCATCCACGTTTCCGCAGGTTGAAAACCAAAGACGGCGATCTTGTAAGTTTTGTTCATATGAAGGAGTGCATCAAATTTAGCCTTCTGACGTAAGTTCACAATTGCCTGTTTAGCTCCTCCCTGCAAGTACAATAGTTATTCATGAATCTGATATGGATTAGTTTACTTTTTTTAGACAGTATGAGACTTTTGAATTGTGTAGCTAGGTCATAGAATAATGATTTGTACCTGTCGATCAATTAACATGCAACAGAACACGACGAGTTTTCCTTGCTTATTTCTTGGTATCCATTTTCGGTAGACCTTCACATATATAGCTTTTCCAGTATCCGTTTCTTTTAGGTTGCTAAGGCCTATGTCATCTGAATGCGTTACGATTGCTTTTCCTGTAGACTGCCCTGATGCTATAATGCTAGAGCTATGCTCCATTTTGCTACATGTTAAGAAACAAAATGGTTATTTTAAATGCATATACATATATGTTTAATAGTAACAAATAGGTTTCAATGAAAGGATGAATGTTGAAAATTAGCAAGCCAAGTAAGCACAGAATGGATACAGATAGCAGTGGAACATTTTACATAACAATTTAGAATTTATTAGCATAGATATCTGATAATCACACAAACGCAAATGCACACTTAAAAGGTAAATATAATTGGAAGGAACTGATGAGGCGAAAAGTGTACCGCTTTTAAGGGGTCATTTAAGCCCGAATTTGTGATTATTTGATCAATTATTGCCCTAAATCGTTCCTTTTGTCATTTTAGGTACTTTTGAGGAGAAATATGGAAAAGGAAGCGTTTTGGACGTTTTAGGAGCATAAAAGTGAAGAAAACGGCAAAGTCTCAAATTCCTTGCTGGGAACAGCACCTGACGACGTTAAGCCATAACATATGACGGCGTCAAGAGTGACAAAAGAGGTGGATATGGAACTTATAACGTGACGGCCCAGAACATTTTCTTTGTTAATGGTCTGACGGCATCACCAAGGCTGTCAGGGTCCAAATACAAGCGACGGCCCAGAGTAGATTTGCACATGAAGGCGTCAAGACTGGATCTAGGCAATACGAATTTCAACTTGGCGGCTAGTTGACGGCGTCAGAGGCTAATACATGACGCCGTCAGGATGCTTATTCTATATATATTTTCCAATTTTTCATTGTAAAGTGTGGAACAAGTTGTGGAATACAACACACAAACCCTAGGTCGAATTTCCTGCATATTGAAGGGGTTTCAAAACCTTCTTTCTTCCTTGTTTTAATAAAGATAAGTTCTCCAATAATCATTCAATATTTCTATGTATTGTTTGATTCTATCTTATGTTTATCTTTCTTTTAACATGTTAGGCTAGGCTTTTATTGTGTTTGCTTAGATGTAGTGCAACCTAGATGTTGATTATTGGTTGATTGTTTGTTTATACTTGTTACGGATTAATGTATTCGATGTTAGGCTTAAGAAAACTGGCAGACTTCCAATGGTAACTTGCTTGAACGTCTTAAGAAACCTGATCGGAGGTGTACTACAATTTTTGGTTGTATTTAATGCATAAGTGAATTCTAATGATCCCATGTTAGGAGCTTTTAGTCGGCTCGACATAGGAGTGAAGTAGGATCTTATAGAGTTAGGGAATATTGTACACGGTCCTACGACTAGTATTAAGGAATATAACCTATCATCCATGCAATTGTAACAAGCTAATCAACCGGTAAAAGATATCTAGGGAGTAATGAAATCTAAGTAAACACAATTTTCTCATTATTGTTTCCACCACATTAGCAAATTAGTTTAATTTTCATTTCTTTTATTTTATTTTGATTGCATCTTTAGTTAATTGGGTTAGTTGACTAGCAACTAATTCCACACACTCTTTCAAAATCCGAGATTTTACTTGCTTTCAAAAAATACAAAAAGAATCATCCCTCACCTCTAGACCTAGTTTAGTAGGCTTTCTAATCCTAGCGACACTATTCCTGAGTTGAACAATCAATCCCCCGGTACTTGTCACTATACTATACTACAATGATCAGATACACTGCCTGGTGGGGGGCAAGCTTCTCAAGATCCCTTGAGAGGTAAAACCTGTTATGAGGGCTGATGAGTGCTCAAACACTCATCATTTTTATCGTATCTGGACTGCCAAAACATCCAAAAACACCCAAAAACGCATCAAAATACACAATTTATCCCAAAAGTGTGTTTTATATGTTTTAGATGCAAAATGTTTAAAAACAAATGAAAAACGAACAAAGTTTGCACAATTGGCAGTTTCAGTCCCTCAAGTTTCAAAATTTGGCAAAACTAGTCCCTGGAAGTTTAAAATAAAAGAAAAGTCAACCCAAGGCAAAGAAAAGTCAAAAATTATCAAAATAAGTCCTTGGGTGGAAAAGTTTGAGAAAATTACACTTTTACCCCTCAAAATCTAAAATTGCAATAAAAGGTCCCCGGAGTTTCAGAAATTGACAGAACTGGCCCCTGGGAAATATTTTTGGAAAGAAAAATTCAGCTTTGGTCCCTTGGAGTTTACAAAGTATCATTTATGATCCCTAGGAAATATTTTTGAAAATTTACAAAAATAGTCCTTCAAGTTTGAGAATTTACAGTTTCAGTCCCCGGGAATTTAAAAAAATGGAAAAATGCAATATTGATCCTTGGGATGTGTTAACTTGGCAAAATTGATCCTTAAAACAAATTTTGGAAAATAGCAGATTGGGTCCCTCATGTTTCGGATAACTACAATTTTGGTCCTTGTGTGAAATTTCTACAAACCATCCGGACCTTTATAGTTAACACAACCCAACAAAAAAAAACCAAACTAATCCTTACCCCTTTTACCTCACCAGCCCACCACACACTTCCCTTGGCCCATCCAAATCCTCAGCCCAACACCCTTCACCCGTTTTTAATAATACCACTCCCTCACCAGGTTTTGACCTGGTCAACCTTCCACATCACCACTCCCCTCCAAAACCAATCCCTGCAACACCATCATCATCCCCTCCCCTGTTTTACCCTGCAAACACTCAACCCCTCACCTTATCCCTCAAACAAACACAAGACTCCAAAGTCTTCCCTGGCATCAATAATATCAAACAATACGCCAACTTTATTTTGGCGCCAAAATTAATTGAGGGTCAAGATTGAAGCTATCTCATCCTAAGGCTAAAAAGAGAGATGGAAAGAAGACAAGAAGCATGGGAAGATGGGAAACCCTAGAAATCCAGTATAAAAGGGAAGAGAAAAGGAAGCTGCAAGTGTTAGTTTTTTTAGTTTTTTTTTGGTTTTCAGACCTTAGTTAAATTTCAATCATGTAATTCTTTCTCTTGTAATTTTTCTTTAATTAGACTCAATTTCCAGTTGTAATTTCAAGTATTCAAGTTAATTTAAGTGAGTTTTCAGTTTTAAGCAAATCGTACTTTATTTTCAAGTATTAATTTCCTTGTTATTTTGACTGAATTGCATCTTAAATAATTTTACAATCTTCATTAAGTCTTTTAAAAAAAAAATCATTTGAAGTAGAAGAAAGCATAAACTCAGAAAGAGAACAAAAAAGGATAAAAAGAAAGGTCAATGAAAGTCAACCTGGTGAGATAAGCAATTGGATTGGGGTTATTGAGTTCATTGTAGCTTATTAGCTTTGATAAAAGTCTTATGGTGCATTCTAATCCTAGCTGTGATCCTCAATTCAAGTAATTCTACTTTTCCTAGTTTAGCTTATTTGAAGCTGCTTATTCATGCCTGCTTATTGTTTGCTTAATGTTGTGCTTAATGGTGTTGCTTCTTCTTTATTAGTGAACTTGTATTCCTTAGTATCCTTTTTCATTAGTTTCATGTACTAGTCTCATTAGTTGCTCATTTCTCAATATATAGCCTTAATGTGCATTATCTGTTTTGGCATATTGCTTTGCTCATCTCTGCTTCATTTCAACTTTTACAACATTAATTTAACCTATAGAAATAGTTTGCATCAGCAGTTAAGCTTGGTACATCATAAAACAACAATATCCAAAATCATTTTTTGTATTAAGTAGTGTTTGGGTCAGTAGATTCTTAGGTGGTCTGGTCCAAGTTGGTAGTTAAAATTACTTGTAACATATCAGTTTAGGAGTATTGAAGCATGTACTGGCCATTAATACCAGTCATCCATACTAAAAGTCAAACTCAATCTTCCAAATCCTTTACTGCTTGACTGTTTGAGTTTTGAACATTCATAATGTCGAATCTAGCTTCAATGTGTGTATTCTTTGTTAAAGTAAGTTCAAATTAGTCTAACATAATAGTTTAAGTGAGATTTTCCTGTTATAAATTGATCAAAGTCAAAGTGCTTCAAAAGTTTCAAAGTCAAAATTTGCCTTAGTGCAGAAAAAACCAAAAATAGAATGAATTTTAATGATTTTTAGGTTTGGATTCAAGGCTTGAAATATTCACAAAATGCAGCCCCCCAGCTGAATTTTAGAATCCCACATTCATTACAATTTTGAGAATTTTGTTGTGGGCCCCACGTTGGCCCAAAGTAGGCTGCAGGGCTGGGTTGCCCCCTGCTGCAGCAGGCATCACTCCCACCACCACCACTTTGGTGGTGGTTTCTGGCCACCTCAGTGGGCCCCACTGAGACCTCTTGAGTTCTTTGGAATCCCCATCTAGTTGACTACTTGAATCCACCTTCACCTTGAGCTTATGCTCTTTTGTGGGCCCTCTAGTTCAGCTGCTTGTCTGTCCCATTTCCAGTGTGCAAACAACAAATTCCAAGTGCTTATTTGAGCTTTATTGCTTATTCTGTGGACCTCAAGTGAATTTTACAGCTTATTCTAGTTCTCCTAGCTTATTTGTACCTGATTTACCCAGAGTGGGTCCCACTTGAGCTAGTTTTAGCTTATTTTGCATATTGGTCAACAAAAGTCAACTGTTGACCATATTAGCTTATATTCTGCTTATTTTTAAGTCTTAAAAAGTTTGTTTTTATAAAAAGTTTTCATTTTTAGTTGTTAAATAAGTTTGTAAAAGAAAAAATCCAAAAAAAACAATTTAATTTTTAAGTGATAGTTTCTATTTAATGTAATTTAATTTTAATTTTCATTTTTAAATTTTTATTAAGTACTTGTCATTTTTTTATTTTTATTAATTACCTATTATATTAAAGTATTTATAGTAATTTTCTCAGATTTTTATTTTGTCATTAAGTATTTATTAGATTTAATTTATTTTTATTTATAATTAGTTAATAATTAGTTTAAAATAGCATAAGTAGTTTTTATTAAGTAAAATCAAGTTTTTATATTTTTTATAGCTTTTATATGTTATAAGATAATTTTAGAAATTTTATTAGAATTTTTACTGTTCATTTAGTATTTTTCTTAATTTAAAATAGTTAATTAGATAATTAGTAATTAATAAGTAATTAATTAATAGAAAAACCACAAAAAGACAAAAACACTTATTTTTAATTTTAAAACTTGTTTTTAGTTATTTTATAATTTTAGGAATTTTATTTTCACCTTTTTAGTATTTAAATAATATTATCTTGTATTCTAGTTATTTAAGTATTAATAATAAGTATTTAATAGTTTTTATTTAATATTAAATAATTAAATAGTGTAAAAAGTAATTTTAATTTTCTAAAAAGTTTCTTTTATTATTAAGATTGTAAAAATATGATTTTCACTTTTGTAAGTATTTTATTTTGTTAAAACTCGCGTTTTATTTTGTACGTTCACGTTACTTAAAACTGAATGTACGCGTTTTTAAGTTTTAAACGTTTCTGGGTTTTCAAATTTTCCCGTCTTATTCGTATAGATTGTTTAAGCTATTCTGTTGTAGATTCCTTAGTTAAACCACACACAAACCCCTTTCTCATCCAAATTCACCCGATCACGAAACCGTTTGATTACAATTCACACCTCGTCGGGACATAACGACCCGGGGAAACACTATATTCCGCGGAGCATTGACTCTAGGCTGTCTGACTTTGTTGACCATTCCTTGGTCAATATAAGTTAGGTGGTTCAGGACCAATCAAATTTTGGCGCCGCTGCCAGGGAGGTTGTGTGCGTATCTAAACGGTTTTTCTGATTAGTGACTTAGGAATTCGTTCCATTGTACATTGATCCATCCTTTGTCCATATTTTCTATTTATCAAAACAAAACCGTTCCCGAAAACTTTTTAAACTCAGTTTTCAACGAACACAAAAACACAAAAACATTTTCTTTATCATTTGTACAAAATGTTCATCCAAAAACCCAAAAATATTTTTCCTTATCCTCTATCAGTTTGATTCTACCTTCTTATACCCCTCTCATGAATAATTCTAAATGACATCTCTCGATGACGATTTCTTTGAACAATGGGCCTTTCAAAGCAAAATTGAAAAACTTATGGCCTTGTCAAAAATATCGAGATGTCGTAGTGATTATGATGAACCTTCGATTCCTATTCCTTCTCCGGTGAGGGAAATGAATCAAGAAACCGAGGTGACAAAGGACCATGTATTTCCCTCTGACGATGGAAGTGCTAAATACGTCCAACCTACGGTTATCCAAGAACCTAAGCTCACAAATGCTCCTAAACCTTCAAGAATCAATCCTGATCTTTCACGATATAAGGTTATAAGGTCATCAAGCAAACATACAGAGCATAGGGCAGTGACTAAAAAGAACGACTTGCCTAACCTTCACGATTATCAAGAACCAAAACCCGAGACCATAACGGAAGTGGTGGAAATTGCTAGCTCTAAGAGCACACCACTTGTCCCACCTCCGGCTTTTATTCCTTGTGTCGGTTGTGGTGAGCCACTTTTTGGTTTGCCATGTCGTTGGTGTACATGTGTACAATGTGGTAATGATATCCAAAACGGGAGTTGTTTGTTTTGTGGGTCGAGTAATTCATTTGCTTATGATCCTAATCAAAACTCATTCAACGACTCTTCAAATTTTTCCAATTACCCAACACATTCATACGAGCAAGAATCATATTATCCAAATTTCAATGATGCTTCGTATCAAGATACACCAAGCCAGACTCAACAGTTTTACTGTTGTGAGTACTGTGGTGGTCCACACTACAGTTCTGATTGTCAATCGGGAAACACGCTTGTCTATGAGCAGTTTCCCGATAACAATTATGACTACAGCACACACGACTCACAGCCACATCAGTTTTACTGTTGTGAGTATTGTGGAGGTCCACACACTAGCTCTGATTGTCAAACAGGGAATCCGTTTCCTTGTAACAATTACGACTATTCGTATTCAGACCCACCTCCACAACACCAAATGATTCACACAACTCCTCAAGAAACCGAGCAAGACCTTTTACTAAAGGCTCTTGATATTTTAAAAGAACTTAAGGAGGAGTTTGCCACTACATCGTTTCAAAGCTCTCGTGAGAAATCTATGGCAGAATTACTTGCTGAAGAACGAGCAGCAAGAAACGAAAAGAGCATGGAAGAATTACTTGCTGCGCAAAGAGCGGCTAAAATACGTGCCAATCTTCGCTATGCTGCTCTTCATGATGACGATGATGATGAGGATTCTATTCAAATGAAGGAATATTACAAAGATTCATCCAGTTCATCAGTTGAGATTCCTTCCATGGAAGCACAGGGAGATAAGAGTATGCAAGAATTGCTAGCAGAAGAACACATGAACAATATAAAATCTATGTGTGCTAGTCTTTCTTATCTCCCTCAGTCTCTTATCACACCCGAAGTTCACACTCACTCTCTGATCATGGGGGATGAGCATCTTAGCACTGTTCCTAATAAGGAATCGGACGAATTAATAAAGTCTAGTGTTGAGATCCTTGTCCCAATCCCAAGAGAGTCACAGGGAACTTTGGATGATATGTGTGATTTACCTTACCCTCTTGAGTGTTCAAACGATCATTTTGAGACTTTCTCAGATTTTAATGATGATTGTACATCTCATGGAGACATCGAGTATGTTGAGGCATCAGTTCCACAAACTGATGCTGATCATCTTCTTGAGGAGTTCACCGATGAACTTACTCACATCAATCCACTTTCATTGGAAGGTGATGATGGTCTCCTTGACTTCCAAGCCGATCTGGGAGAAATTGAAAGTATCCTTTATCATGATCCGTCACTCACTTCTGATCCCAACAGTCCACAAGAGAATGATAATCTCTTTGTTCCCGAAACATTCGATACGACTCTCACCAATCCTCTATTTGAATTCGAATCTGAATTCACTATGATTTCTAATAATCCAATCTTTGACGAGGATTGTAATGAGTCTATTCCGGAACATGAGTTCCCAGATTCACATCTTGTGAATGATTCTCTTCATGAGGAGTTCTCCGGTGAACTCGCTAATCAGTTTGATAGCCCGGGGGGAGATTCTCTCAATCATGAGAATTTGCAAAATCCCACCCACCCTCCCGGGATATTTACGAGCTTCCCTTTTGAAATCCAAACTCTGGCTAATGAGCCTCTTCTCGAGGAAGAAGATCAAATCATGATTTTCGTCATGGTTTTCTTCCTTTTCTTCACCTATACGGTGACTTCTTCTCTTCTTCACTCCTTCGGGAGTGAGGACACTATATTTGATCCCGGCATTTTCATGTATCATTATCTTGAGCCGGGCACTTATCTCATCGGTGTGGAACTTTCACGTGCTTCATATGTTTGTCCAAACATTTTGAATGAAAGTCCGATGGAGATCACTTCTTCCACATTCCCCAAGGACAAATGAATTCGGGGTCGAGTCAAGCTAGCAACTCGGTAAACAAAAACAGTAGCATGCTTATAGGGTTTTCACCCTAAGTGTGGGGGAGTCCCCCATGCTATGGTTACAAGAGTGAAAATACAAAATGGTGTTTTCCACGCTTAGCTTGTAATGTTGCCCTTTTATGTTCAAAATGTCGGCATAATAGCCGGGATTTTGAATATTGAGGACAATATTCATGCTAAGTGTGGGGGGGTATTTCGCTATTCTAGCGAATTTTATCACATTTTACTATATAATACCCCCGTTTTTAGCCAAAATTTCAAAAAATTTTCACTGGTGCTTCAAAATTTTTTGGTAATCAGTCCGCCTTGTCTAACCAACAAAAGGGATTGGCTAGTCCAGGAGCAAACGGCTCTTGGTAAAGACATATCAAATCCGTTTACGGCTTGCAATTTGCCCAAAATTGTATGGTTCCTCAACTCCCGGAAAACAAATGAGTTGGCTAGCCCGCAAGATTATGGCTTGTGGTAAAGGCCGTGGAAAATCCATAATTGGTAATCAGCTCACCAAGATGTTGACTATTCCATCAAGAGTTGGCTAGTCCAGAAGCAAACGGCTTTTGGTAAAGACTAATCAAATCCGTTGACAGCTGGTGGTTTGCTCAAAATCACACGGTTATCAGGTGTGCCACAGTTCTTACACCTGGCTACTCCAGAAGTGATGGCTTTTGGTAAAGAGTTTCAAATCCATCAAGTTTTTCTCAAAAGATTGCTAGGGACTAGCAATAGCTTAGTGTGGGGGATTGATGAGTGCTCAAACACTCATCATTTTTATCGTATCTGGACTGCCAAAACATCCAAAAACACCCAAAAACGCATCAAAATACACAATTTATCCTAAAAGTGTGTTTTATATGTTTTAGATGCAAAATGTTTAAAAACAAATGAAAAACGAACAAAGTTTGCACAATTGGCAGTTTCAGTCCCTCAAGTTTCAAAATTTGGCAAAACTAGTCCCTGGAAGTTTAAAATAAAAGAAAAGTCAACCCAAGGCAAAGAAAAGTTAAAAATTATCAAAATAAGTCCTTGGGTGGAAAAGTTTGAGAAAATTACACTTTTACCCCTCAAAATCTAAAATTGCAATAAAAGGTCCCCGAAGTTTCAGAAATTGACAGAACTGGCCCCTGGGAAATATTTTTGGAAAGAAAAATTCAACTTTGGTCCCTTGGAGTTTACAAAGTATCATTTATGATCCCTAGGAAATATTTTTGAAAATTTACAAAAATAGTCCTTCAAGTTTGAGAATTTACAGTTTCAGTCCCCGGGAATTTAAAAAAAATGGAAAAATGCAATATTGATCCTTGGGATGTGTTAACTTGGCAAAATTGATCCTTAAAACAAATTTTGGAAAATAGCAGATTGGGTCCCTCATGTTTCGGATAACTACAATTTTGGTCCTTGTGTGAAATTTCTACAAACCATCCGGACCTTTATAGTTAACACAACCCAACAAAAAAAAACCAAACTAATCCTTACCCCTTTTACCTCACCAGCCCACCACACACTTCCCTTGGCCCATCCAAATCCTCAGCCCAACACCCTTCACCCGTTTTTAATAATACCACTCCCTCACCAGGTTTTGACCTGGTCAACCTTCCACATCACCACTCCCCTCCAAAACCAATCCCTGCAACACCATCATCATCCCCTCCCCTGTTTTACCCTGCAAACACTCAACCCCTCACCTTATCCCTCAAACAAACACAAGACTCCAAAGTCTTCCCTGGCATCAATAATATCAAACAATACGCCAACTTTATTTTGGCGCCAAAATTAATTGAGGGTCAAGATTGAAGCTATCTCATCCTAAGGCTAAAAAGAGAGATGGAAAGAAGACAAGAAGCATGGGAAGCTGGGAAACCCTAGAAATCCAGTATAAAAGGGAAGAGAAAAGGAAGCTGCAAGTGTTAGTTTTTTTAGTTTTTTTTGGTTTTCAGACCTTAGTTAAATTTCAATCATGTAATTCTTTCTCTTGTAATTTTTCTTTAATTAGACTCAATTTCCAGTTGTAATTTCAAGTATTCAAGTTAATTTAAGTGAGTTTTCAGTTTTAAGCAAATCGTACTTTATTTTCAAGTATTAATTTCCTTGTTATTTTGACTGAATTGCATCTTAAATAATTTTACAATCTTCATTAAGTCTTTAAAAAAAAATCATTTGAAGTAGAAGAAAGCATAAACTCAGAAAGAGAACAAAAAAGGAGAAAAAGAAAGGTCAATGAAAGTCAACCTGGTGAGATAAGCAATTGGATTGGGGTTATTGAGTTCATTGTAGCTTATTAGCTTTGATAAAAGTCTTATGGTGCATTCTAATCCTAGCTGTGATCCTCAATTCAAGTAATTCTACTTTTCCTAGTTTAGCTTATTTGAAGCTGCTTATTCATGCCTGCTTATTGTTTGCTTAATGTTGTGCTTAATGGTGTTGCTTCTTCTTTATTAGTGAACTTGTATTCCTTAGTATCCTTTTTCATTAGTTTCATGTACTAGTCTCATTAGTTGCTCATTTCTCAATATATAGCCTTAATGTGCATTATCTGTTTTGGCATATTGCTTTGCTCATCTCTGCTTCATTTCAACTTTTACAACATTAATTTAACCTATAGAAATAGTTTGCATCAGCAGTTAAGCTTGGTACATCATAAAACAACAATATCCAAAATCATTTTTTGTATTAAGTAGTGTTTGGGTCAGTAGATTCTTAGGTGGTCTGGTCCAAGTTGGTAGTTAAAATTACTTGTAACATATCAGTTTAGGAGTATTGAAGCATGTACTGGCCATTAATACCAGTCATCCATACTAAAAGTCAAACTCAATCTTCCAAATCCTTTACTGCTTGACTGTTTGAGTTTTGAACATTCATAATGTCGAATCTAGCTTCAATGTGTGTATTCTTTGTTAAAGTAAGTTCAAATTAGTCTAACATAATAGTTTAAGTGAGATTTTCCTGTTATAAATTGATCAAAGTCAAAGTGCTTCAAAAGTTTCAAAGTCAAAATTTGCCTTAGTGCAGAAAAAACCAAAAATAGAATGAATTTTAATGATTTTTAGGTTTGGATTCAAGGCTTGAAATATTCACAAAATGCAGCCCCCCAGCTGAATTTTAGAATCCCACATTCATTACAATTTTGAGAATTTTGTTGTGGGCCCCACGTTGGCCCAAAGTAGGCTGCAGGGCTGGGTTGCCCCCTGCTGCAGCAGGCATCACTCCCACCACCACCACTTTGGTGGTGGTTTCTGGCCACCTCAGTGGGCCCCACTGAGACCTCTTGAGTTCTTTGGAATCCCCATCTAGTTGACTACTTGAATCCACCTTCACCTTGAGCTTATGCTCTTTTGTGGGCCCTCTAGTTCAGCTGCTTGTCTGTCCCATTTCCAGTGTGCAAACAACAAATTCCAAGTGCTTATTTGAGCTTTATTGCTTATTCTGTGGACCTCAAGTGAATTTTACAGCTTATTCTAGTTCTCCTAGCTTATTTGTACCTGATTTACCCAGAGTGGGTCCCACTTGAGCTAGTTTTAGCTTATTTTGCATATTGGTCAACAAAAGTCAACTGTTGACCATATTAGCTTATATTCTGCTTATTTTTAAGTCTTAAAAAGTTTGTTTTTATAAAAAGTTTTCATTTTTAGTTGTTAAATAAGTTTGCAAAAGAAAAAATCCAAAAAAAACAATTTAATTTTTAAGTGATAGTTTCTATTTAATGTAATTTAATTTTAATTTTCATTTTTAAATTTTTATTAAGTACTTGTCATTTTTTTATTTTTATTAATTACCTATTATATTAAAGTATTTATAGTAATTTTCTCAGATTTTTATTTTGTCATTAAGTATTTATTAGATTTAATTTTAGTTTTATTTATAATTAGTTAATAATTAGTTTAAAATAGCATAAGTAGTTTTTATTAAGTAAAATCAAGTTTTTATATTTTTTATAGCTTAATTTTAGAAATTTTATTAGAATTTTTACTGTTCATTTAGTATTTTTCTTAATTTAAAATAGTTAATTAGATAATTAGTAATTAATAAGTAATTAATTAATAGAAAAACCACAAAAAGGCAAAAACACTTATTTTTAATTTTAAAACTTGTTTTTAGTTATTTTATAATTTTAGGAATTTTATTTTCATCTTTTTAGTATTTAAATAATATTATATTGTATTCTAGTTATTTAAGTATTAATAATAAGTATTTAATAGTTTTTATTTAATATTAAATAATTAAATAGTGTAAAAAGTAATTTTAATTTTCTAAAAAGTTTCTTTTATTATTAAGATTGTAAAAATATGATTTTCACTTTTGTAAGTATTTTATTTTGTTAAAACTCGCGTTTTATTTTGTACGTTCACGTTACTTAAAACTGAACGTACGCGTTTTTAAGTTTTAAACGTTTCTGGGTTTTCAAATTTTCCCGTCTTATTCGTATAGCTTGTTTAAGCTATTCTGTTGTAGATTCCTTAGTTAAACCACACACAAACCCCTTTCTCATCCAAATTCACCCGATCACGAAACCGTTTGATTACAATTCACACCTCGTCGGGACATAACGACCCGGGGAAACACTATATTCCGCGGAGCATTGACTCTAGGCTGTCTGACTTTGTTGACCATTCCTTGGTCAATATAAGTTAGGTGGTTCAGGACCAATCAAGGGCGCAATACCACGTATCAAGTTTTTGGCGCCGCAGCCCGGGGAATAGTTATTGTCTAGGTTAGAATTTTTTTTTATTAGGTCTACTTGCTAGATTCCTTTCGAGTAAGATTTTTATTTTTACTTTTTTTAGGTTTTCTTTAGTCTATCTTTTTTCTTCGTTCCTTTGTTCGTAACTTTTACCATCCGACATCATGGAAGGTGGTAATATCTTTGATCCCATCAACCCACCACAACAAAACCACCCACAAAACCCACCACTAGCAAACCAACCTCCTAGACCCCGAACTTTAGGAGAGTATTCCTGTCCAGCCACCAAGCCTATCGAAACACCAATGAGCTCACTCAAGGAGCCAATGTGTCCCCCTTGCGATCCGACACCATCTGGTTGTTGCAAAGCGGATGTGTATTTAATGGACTTCGTTCCGAAGATCCTAATCAACATCTCAAGGATTTCCTAAAAATCGTAGATTCCATAGACCTTGATGTTGCAACTAGAGAGTCGACCCGATTACGTCTATTCCAATTCTCTCTACGTGACCTAGCTAGTCAATGGCTTGAACGTTTACCCGCGGGATCTATCACCTCTTGGGATGATCTCACTTCTCGTTTCCTTGCTCAATTTTTCCCACCGGAGAGAACTACCAAGCTTAGAAATGATATCTTGATGTTCCAACAACGTCAAGGTGAAACTCTATATGAAGCATGGACTCGTTTCAAGGACTTACTCCAAAAAGTCCCTCATCATGGCATAGATCTTTGGCTCCAAGTATAAATCTTCTATGACCATATCGATCTCTCCACGAGGTGAACCATTGACCAATCGGCCGGTGGCAAGCTACATGATCTAAGTGCGGAAGAATCATGGGAACTCATAGAAGATCTTGCTCTCTATGACAACAAAATTTGGAATGATCCCCGTGATTTGAACAAAACGGTCAAGGCAATATCTTTGCCTTCGAACAATTCTAGCACTCCCGACCACAGGATCATGGAACTTGAGGACCAGGTCAAGTTTCTCATGAAATTCTACGAAGCTCCTAAGCCTTCAAGCCAAGTGAACAAAATCACTTCTTCATGCGAATTATGTAGTGGTCCCCATGACACTCGTGATTGCGTGGAACTCCCCGGACAAGCTTTTGTGGATTACGCATCCTCGCATACTAAAGAAGCGAGAGACAAGTGGTACACTTTCAAACCCGAGCCAAACCCTTACGGTGATTCCTACAACCCTTCTTGGAAAAATCACCCGAACCTTAGGTGGAAACAAAACCAAAACATGCCCCAAAGCAATTCTTCTAATCCACCTAATCGTTATCAACCAGACGGTCCACCCTCTAACCGTACTGTCAACAATAATCCTACCACTAACTATGGTAGTACCAGTAATCTTGAAGGATTGATGTCCAAGTTTATGGCATCTCAAGAAGCTCGCATAGCTAAGTTTGAAACCGAATTCAATCAACAACAAACGGAGATGACCAATAAAATTGACAACTTGTTGAAAGCCCTTAACAACCAAGTGCTAACTACACCTAGGAAGGACACTAGGGACACTAGTAGCGGAATCCAAATTAAGGACCCCTCATCATCCAAACACGTCCACTTTGTCAATGTTGTCACTATTAAGCTATTAGATAAGAATATCGAAGAAAGTGGTGAGGATGAAGTTGGAATAGAAACTGGACCTAAGGATGAGATTAAGGAAGTTGAGGATATTAAGGAAGAAAAGTCATAGGAAGTAGGAAACGTAGAGGAATACTTTGATAAGTTACCCACCAAGGAAGAACGGGAATATCATAAGGATCTATTCGATGACCCCGAGACACTATACGTCCTTGGTTCACCACTTCTCAAAGCGGGTGATCCCTCTAACATCAACATACCATGCAACATTGGGCATATGCATGTGTGAAGCTTACATCGATCTTAGGTCTCCTATAAACATTATGAGTAGGACCTATTATCATTGGGTAATAAAGAAGCAACTTGAATATAGGATGATGCCTAACACGGACTGGATGAGTAACTTTGTAGGAAGAGTGAAAGGATTACATGTCTTTGTAGGAAACTTCACTTATGTTACCGACTTTGTGATTGTAGAGGATATTCGTCCGGTAATAGATGGTTGCCTAAGTCAAGTAGTGTTCGGAAAACCGTTTGTTGAGGCCTCTAAGATGAGTTATGACCCGTCCTTAGGGATAGTTAGATTCAAGGATGAGAACGATGAAATTGCTTACCAAATGCCCTATAAGATTAAACAATTCCGTCTTCTATCAAACCTTGAAAAGGAAAACAAGCAAGAGGTCAACTGTAGGAATGATGAGGATAGACGTAGAGGAGTAGATTATGTCATGAGTAGAATATTAGGTTTCTACAAGGAATGTTTGCAACTAGGTCCGGAATACAAAACTAAGATTGAGGATGACCTAGAGAATGTGACCAATGACGAGGTCACGTAATTGCCCATGACCTTGAGTCTAGCTACAAGACTCGTAAATAAAGAAAAGCGCTTCTTGGGAGGCAACCCATGCTTTGTGTGATTTTTATTTGTTTGATTTTATTTGTATATGTATGCATGCTTTATTTTTATTGTTGGTGGCTCATGTTTCAAACTAAAATTGCGAAAAATGCTTTATTTTGTTTTTAACTTCGTCTTAATTACATATAAAGGTATTTTGCAAAAGCTAAGTGTAAGGGAAACCCAAATTTGTTTATGAGAACGAAAATGATCATGATTCCCCACAATATTAAATGAGCATGTATATTAGTAATTGTTAGAGTCAAATGCTTGTATCGAGTCATAATGATGTTTTGCAGGATTTTATAGGAAATAAGGCATAAGTTTTTCCAAAAATTTTACGGAAACTTAACATAAGATTTTTCCAGGAACATTCTGTAGGCGTCAGGTACCAAAATTCTGAAAAATTTTGCGAGTTTTGTTTATACTGGAGTCTTAAAGTTTTTGTTAATTCTTTAGTTTTGTATACTCCAGGAAATCTGCAAACATTCATTCCACAAGCATTATATCTTAAATTTCTTTCTAGGATTTGTTAGTATATATAAATTGCCGCCGATTTTACGCGAGGTTGCCTTGATTTTTTTCTCAAGTTTAATAGGTTATATATGACAAGAAGATGATTTATATTTCTGGAGGGAAGCTTTCAACGTTCATTTTCTTGGAGGAAGATCTAACTTTGTTGACATACTATCCACATTGAATGAATCAGGGGAGTATTTGTTTTCATTCTTTTACCTATTTTACTTTTACATTCTTTAATTGAACATTGGGGACAATGTTCATCCTAAGTGTAAGGGGAGGGTAAATGATGATACCTTATAGGATACTATTGCACTTGAGTTTATTTGTTTGATAGTAGGTGTGTAATAAAACTAAGAAATACTTGTTAGTGCAATTTTAGCGCCAAAATTAATTTTTTTACAACATTTAGGAGTGAAACTTTAGCCTTAACAAGCGTCTCATGGATAGGAGTTGTATGACTAGCACAAAACCGTACCATTCAAAAAAATTTTCCACCCAAATATGTGAGGTTCGCGATGCATTCCGAGACTGCTAGTGAGACTACATTCGTGTAGTAGGATTTACTACATGATAAGAGGCATTAGGATCACCCTTGTGTTTAAACTCGTATCATAATTACTTGACCATTTAAGTCATATTACTTGACTAGTAAAGTCAATTAATTTTTCCCAAACCTTTGCGTTGTACTCATTTTTAGTACACGATACCCCTAGTACACCCCTCCGAGCCCATCTTTTCGTTTCTAACTTTAAGCATTTTACTTAAAGGAGGAATTTGTTACAACTCACCCAAATGTGCAACCAAATCGCCTTAGCCTTCCGTGTATGCACTTATCTTTAGTGCATTATTGTTATTTGTTTAAACCCTTAGTTAATTATCTAATTGATTACATGGTTACTAAGTGATGCGTGGGAATTGCACCAGTCTTTACCTCTCGAGGGATCTCGAGAAGCTTACAACCCCCACCAGGCAGTGTACCTGATCGTTGTAGTATATTATAGTGACAAGTACCGGGGGATTGATCGTTCAACTTAGGAATAGTGTCGCTAGGATTAGAAAGCCTAAAAATTAAGTCTAGAGGTGAGAGATGATTCTTTTTGTATTTTTATATTTTTATAAAAACAATTAAAATCTCGGGTTTTGGAAGAGTTGGCGGAATTAGTTGCTAATCAACTAACCCAATAACTAAGATGCAATCAAAATAAAATAACAAAAATGTAAATAAAGCTAATTAAACTAGTGGTGTGAACAATAAATGGGAAAATTGTGTTTACTTAGATTTCATTACTCCCTAGATATCTTTTACAGGTTGATTGCTTGTTACAGTTGCGTGGATGACGGGTTATATTCCTTAATACCAATCGTGGAGTGGCGTACGTACTTTCCCAACTCTATAAGCTCCTACTTCACTCCTATGTCGAGCCTGCAAGAAGCTCCTAACATGGGATCACTAGAATTCGCTCATGCATTAAATACAACCATAAAAACCTAGTACGCATTGGTTCATGTTTCTTAAGACGTTAAAGCAAGTTACCCTATGGAAGTCTGCCAGTTTTCTTAACCCTAACATCGAAATCATTCATCCATAACAACTATAAACAAGCAATCAACCCATGATCAACATCTAGGTTTCACTACATCTAAGCAAACACACAAGAGATCTAGCCTAGCATGTTAAAATCAAGACAAGCGTAAGATATATTCAAACAACACATAGACATATTGAATGAATTGAAAGGATACTTATCTTAATTGAATATGAAAGGTTTCAAAGGGTGAAAACCCTTGAAAATACTGATAAAATCGTGCTAGGGTTTCTCCAAGTTATCCCTAAAATTGTCCTCTCTATGAATGAAAATTACAAAACTATATATAGATTTTCCAATGTGACGGCGTGAAGAAGAGAATTATGACGCCGTCAACCCGCCGCCCATAATAATATCGGTTTGCCTAGATCCAGATCTGACGCCGTCAAGAGCAATTTTCCTCTGGGCCGTCACGTGTAAAGGGACCATGACGGCCTATGGTGACGCCGTCATGCCCTAGTGTAAAAACTTTCTTGATCGTCATGGACTCTATCCACTTCACCTCTTGTTTTCCTCTTGACGCAGTCATTAAGAACTTGGTGACGCCGTCAGGTACTGTTCCCAGCAAAGAAAATTAAGACTTTGCCGTTTTCTTCACTTTTATGCTCCAAAAATGTCCAAAATGCTTCCTTTTCCAGAATTCACTCCAAAAGTAGCTAAAATCACAAAAGGAACGATTTAGGGCAATATTTGATCAAATAAATTCAATTCCGGGCTTAAATGACCCCTAAAAACGGATCATTTTTCGCCTCATCATATACCCTTTCACTTGAGATTTGCTTGTCCTCAAGCAAATGCGCTTTTATTCTAATCAAAATACAAGTTAGGGGTCATTTAACACTAATATAAAAGTAATTACAACAAATAATCGTTCCACTAAAGACCAAAGACAAGCACGAAGGTCATATACTAGCACCTCACATATAGTGTTTAGATACTCACATCTCTCGGGTGTAATAAAGTATATATCACAATATGGAAATGGAAAATATCTCTCACTACCTGTCATAACAAAATAGATTACCATAGGCTTGGGAAAGGATCAAAACTCCACCACATGGCGTAAGCACCTAGGATAAACTATCAAAGAGGTCTTTTAAAGGGTTATAACGTTAGGTGTAGGGATATGAAATACACGGTTTTGTTGGATAAAGGCAATCTTTACTGGTGGCGAGTTAATAATCTTGGTTAATTACATGTACAATATGACGTTGCTAGGTCAAGACTAGACTCGACTTAAGCTAATAAATGAAAAATAACAAAAACATAAAACAAACATAGAATGAAACAGGATGGTAGTCCGTATGTTTTTTTCTCTTTTCTTTTTCATAATTTATTCGATTTTTTTTTTTTTTTTTTTTTTTTTTTTTTTTTTTTTTTTTTTTTGTGAATTGCATACACTCTTACCCTGCCATCCAAAATAATACATCATAGGGAATGAGCATTCCCCTTACATTTGAATTTTTACATACTTTACAATAAACTAATCTAATGACTCGAATCAAGATAATCAAAATACTTGGAGTACTTTTTAAGATTAACGCACGTATGGGGGTAATAATATGATGTTCTTCCTGATTGGCTCCAAACGGTCAACCTAATTGACCAGGTGATTGTCAACCAGGTCAAACTGCCTAAAGTCAATCTCCGTGGAAGTACAGGGTTTCCCCGGGTCGTTATGTCCCAGCGAGGTGTGATGGTACGAAAACGGGTTTGTGATCGGGTGAATTTGGACAGAAAAGGGTTGTGAATGATTACACTACGAGATGAGGAATGAAAATAACTTAGAAACACTATATTAACATTTACTGATGAACATATATCCTAAAAACGTAAGTTAAGCCTAAAAACGCGCGTTTGAATTTAAAGTTACGTTAGCGTACGAAATAAAACGCGAGTTTTATTGAAATAAAATACCTATGAACATAAAAATTACATTTTTACAATCCTAATGATAAAAGAAAATTTTTAGGAAATTAAAATTAATTTTTACACTATTTAATTAATTATTATTAATTAATTACTATTTAATAACTACTTACTAATATTTAAAATACACTAATTATGAATTTAAGCTAGAAAAATGAAAATTTAATTCTAAAAATTCTTAAATAATATAAAAGTAATTTTAAAACTAAAAATATATTTTTCCTACTTTTTCTCTATTTATTATTAATTATAAACTAATTATTAATTAATTAAAACTAAACTAAATTAAGAAAAATAGAAAATGAACAGTGAAAATTATGAAAAATTTCCTAAAATTATTTTATAACATATAAAATCTAGGAAAAATATAAAAAGTAGGTGTTGCTTAGTAAAAACTATTTATGTTATTTAATTATCTAATATTAATTATTATTAAACTAATATTAATTATAATAAATACTAAATGAAAAGAGAAAAATATGAAAAAATTACTAAAAATCTATTATGATTACAGAAGCCTAAGTAAAATTTAAAAACAGATTTTGCTTATAAATAAGTAGAAAATAAGCCAAAGTGGCTTAAATAGAAGCTATCACTTCTATTTTTTTTTTTTTTTTGTCTTTTTCAAATTTTTTCTTTCATACAACTGATTTACTACTAAAAAATAACACTTTTTGTGAAAACACTTTTCTAGAAGCTTAGAAATAAGCCCTGTGCACTCCAATAAGCACAACAGCAAAGGCTTTAAGCTTTTTAGGCTTATGGAGTTTTGAAAAAGCTACCAAACTATGTTACCATGAAAAAATAAGCTACAACATTATAAAGGAAGTAAGAAATGAGCAAAAACATAGAAAGAAGTGCACTGGTTAAGCTATAATAAGTGAATAAGCACTTAAGCTCAATTCTGGTCATGAACCAGGCCACATGGCCAACTTTCAGACAAAGTGGGGCCCACTAGAGTAAATGAGAGGGTAAAATGAGACTTACTCTCACTAATAGACCTGGCAAGCTTCAAATAAAGCCTATAAGGCAAGCTTATGGCTTAATTTACAGCCCTGTGCAACCTTTGGAAGATTGGGTCAAGATCTGATATGCTACAAGCTCAAGCAGGTCACAGGTCACATTTAAAGGGTCAAATAAGCTAGTATACATTAAACCAAAGTCCAAATCAATTCTAGGGAATGAAACTAAAGCTGGTAAGGTCTCAAAAAGCCAAAGGTTTGGTTGTGGGGCTCACTGGATAAGCCAGAATGAACCCAAGGCCTAGCTTATGTAGGGCTGAAAATCCCACAGTGGGGTGTTTTGTGTTTTGAGTGAGATTTCAAAATGGACAAGCTCAACAACTAAGCTTATAAGCCACAACCAAAATTTTAAAACAGCCAAACAACACCACAATGAAATACTTAACAAACTAAATCAACAACTTGACAAGCTGAATCTACCAAAATAAAAATCAACAAGCAGAAAAACAACAAGAACATGTAGCAGCAACAACAAGCCAAATAAGCTAAGAAACTTTCTAAAACTTATGTAAACTAATGAACAACAATTATAACAATTACAAGCAACAATAAGATCAACAACAACAACAATAATCAAGAGGGACACTAGATCAAACCAATTCAATGCCTACTGAATTGAATCAGTATGTAGCCTCAAACAGTCCAAAAGAGTGCTTATATATAAGCATTTAATGAGCAGCTACTTCTAAACTAAAGGCAGACTTCTAAACTACACCTAAGGGGCTTCCTAAAGCAACAAGAATCAAACGCTAACACTAGCTAAGGAACAATCTACAAGTAATCTAAATCTCCAACAATCTGAGAAGCAGGGGAGGAAAGTGGTCAATCAGGCAACTTCAAATCCAAATTACTGTGACCAAATGATGTTCAAAATTTAATTTTCTTTTTGATACAGACTCACAAGCAATTAAAGAACATAAAACAACAAGAGTTATTCATTTCCAATCTCTTTTGAACCCTGTGCTTTGACTTACAAATTGATCCATTTTCACAGTCATGGAGTTTTGACTTTTCTTGTTTTTGGAAAACTTTGACCAATGTGAGATTTAAATGGCCAAATCTTACTGAGACGAAGTTAATGGTTGAATGAAGGCTAGGACTACCTAACTGATCTACTTCTAAACTGAAATTAGTGATTTGCAATTCCAACAACCCAACAGTTAACAGTTGAGATGGATTGAAGGCAAATTTTGACTTTTACCTTGTAATTGACCAAGCATTTGATTTTTTCAACTTTCCTAGGGCCTAAATGATCTGCCTGAGCTAATCTTAGCAGAATACAATAACCTAAATGCAGGCAACAAGCCTCATCCAAACACTCCTTAAAAACAGATTATGAAGGTTTATGAAGCAAAACTAGTATTTTAATCCATGAAACTACAAATTGCCATAATCTTGCGGGCTAGCCAACTCATTCGCTTTATGGGATATGGTGAGTTGATTTACCATACAATTTTGGGCAAATTGCAAGCCGTCAACGGATTTGAGATATCTTTACCGAAAGCCGTTTGCTCCTGGATTAGCCAATCCTTTTGTCGTTTAGACACGGCGGACTGATAACCACAAAATTTTTTGAAATAAAGTGAATTTTTTTTTAAACTTTTAGGCCAAAAACGGGGATTCTAGAGGATATAATGTGATAAAATTCGCTAGAATTTCCCCCTCCCTCACACTTAGAATTGAATATTGTCCTCAATATTCAAAGTTCCGGCTATTATGCCGAATCCTTGAACGTAAAAAGATAATATTAGAAACTAACTGTGGGAACATCGTTTTGTATTTTTCACTTTATTTATCTATACATAAAATCACACATTTTTTTTTGAAACCTTATATACATATATACATTTTCAAACAGCGGGGGGTTTGGCCATTCCCCCACACTTAGGTGGTAGAAAGTAGAAAGAAATCAGAGATACGGGTGAAAACCCGTATTGTGCGATTGTTTTTGTTTATCGACTCGCTAGCTTGACTCGATCCCCGAATTCAATTGTCCTTGGGGAAAGTTTGGAGATCAGGGACAACCATGGATGGTATATCCTCTCCAAAGTAGTGTTTTAAACGATGTCCATTCACTTTGAAATTAGGACTGTCATTTTGAGATAATTCGACGGTGCCATAAGGATAAACCTTAGCGATAGTGAATGGACCAGTCCATCGGGTTTTGAGCTTTCCCGAGAAGATCTTGAGTCTAGAGTTGAAAAGAAGGACTCGATCACCAATGTTGAAAACGCGGTTCTTGATTTTTGAGTCATGAATCTTCTTTGTCTTTTCCTTATAGATCAAAGAGTTCTCGTAAGCTTGATCATGAAGTTCATTCAATTCATTCAGTTGAACTTTCCTGTGATCACCCACAGTTTTGAGGTCAAAATAGGCATGCTTGAGGGCCCAATAGGCTTTATGCTCAAGCTCGATCGGAAGATGGCACGCTTTCCCGTACACAAGCTTGTATGGCGTACACCCGATGGGTGTTTTATACGCCGTACGGAAAGCCCAGAGTGCATCATCTAATTTGTCCGACCACGATGTACGATTTTCACCTACAGTTCTTTCCAAAATTCTCTTGATGCCTCGATTGGAAACTTCTACTTGTCCACTTGTTAGAGGGTGGTACGCAGTAGAAAGACGGTGAGTTACACCATACTTTTGCATGACTTTGTCAAATTTGTCATTGCAAAAATGCGTACCACGATCACTAATTATAGCACGTGGAGTTCCAAATCGAGCAAAAAGAGCTTTCAAAAATTTTACGACAGCTCGGGCATCATTAGTGGGTAAAGCTTTTGCTTCAACCCATTTTGACAAATAGTCAACAGCCACGAGTATGTACTTATTTCCATGAGATGATGGAAATGGCCCCATAAAGTCGATGCCCCACACGTCAAAGATCTCACAAACTTGAATTGCATTTTGAGGCACCTCATTCTTTTGTGAAATGTTCCCGTGACGTTGACAAGCGTCACAGGATTTGACTAATTCCTGGCATCCTTGTAGATCGTGGGCCAAAAGAAACCGGAATCAAACACCTTTTTGGCGGTGTAGTTTGGATTATGGTGGCCCCCCGTGGGACCAGCATGGCAAGCCTTTAGAATTTTAGCGGCTTCCTGACCATAAACACACCGCCGGATGACTTGATCCGCACAGATTTTAAACAGGTAGGGGTCGTCCCAGAAATAATGTTTGACATCTTTGAAGAATTTATTCTTCTGTTGGGACGACATCCCTTTCACAACAAAATTACCCGCATGGTAGTTTGCGAAATCGGCAAACCATGGGGTAATAGAATCTCCACGAAAGGCAACCACATTGAGTGTCTCGAGAGGGAAGATTTCATTAATTTCCTTCTTTTCGAAGACATCTTGGTGGGGGTTTTCCAATCAGGAGAGATGATTAGCAGCTAGGTTTTCAGCTCCTTTTTTTTTTATCACGAATTATGATATCAAATTCCTGTAGGAGGAGAACCCAACGGAGTAGTCTCGGCTTTGCATCTTGTTTTGCAAAGAGGTACTTCAAAGCCGAGTGATCCGTATACACTATGCTTTTGGTCAATATCAAGTATGGCCCGAATTTCTCAAAGGCATACACCACAGCTAATAATTCTTTTTCAGTGGTGGTGTAATGACTTTGAGCCTCGGTCATAGTTTTGCTCGCATAGTGTATAGGCTGAAAGTGTTTTGTTTTGCGTTGCCCCAAGACTGCCCCAATTGCATAATCACTCGCATCGCACATGAGTTCGAAGGGCAAGTCTCAATCGGGGGCAACAAGAATCGGTGCCTCGATATGCTTTTTCTTTAATGTTTCAAAAGCTTCGATGCCCTCGGGAGAGAAGATGAAAGGAGCATCCTTCTCGAGGAGATGGGTCATAGGCCGGGCGATTTTTGGAAAATCTTGAATAAACCTACGGTAAAAGCCGGCATGACCCAAAAAGCTCCTAACACCTTTGACAGTAGTGGGATGAGGTAATTTTGCTATGACATCAACTTTGGCTTTGTCAACCTCAATCCCACTCTTTGAAATTTTATGGCCGAGGACAATGCCCTCTTTGACCATAAAGTGACTCTTCTCCCAATTTAGACATAACCTTGTGTCTTCACAACGTTTAAGCATGTTGTCTAAATGGGAGAGACATGTTTGGAACGAATCCCCAATGACCGAAAAATCGTCCATAAAGACCTCCATAGTTTTCCCGATCATGTCGGAAAATATGGCCATCATACATCTTTGAAACGTGCCCGGAGCATTACATAAGCCAAATGGCATACGTTTATACGCAAAAGTTCCATAGGGGCACGTGAAAGTGGTCTTTTCTTGATCATGCGGATCAATGGGAATCTGAAAGTAACCCGAGAAACCATCGAGGAAATAATAGTACTCATTCCCCGCTAATCTCTCGAGCATCTGATCCATAAAGGGCAGAGGAAAATGATCTTTACGGGTGGCGTCATTTAACTTGCGATAATCAATGCAGACACGCCACCCCGTAACCAAACGAGTTGGAATCAACTCCTTTTCCTCATTTGTGACAACAGTAATGCCACCCTTTTTTGGAACGCAGTAAATTGGGCTAACCCAAGGACTGTCTGAGATAGGGTAAATCAATCCGGCATCAAGGAGTTTTAAAACTTCTTGTTTTATTACCTCATGAATTTTTGGATTCACCCTTCTTTGTTGTTGGACATCCGGTTTGAATTCATCCTCCATTAAAATCTTGTGGGTACAAAATTCAGGGTCAATGCCCTTGATGTCGGAGAGTCGCCAAGCAATTGCTTGTTTATGTGACTTCAAAACCTTTATTAGAGCAGCCTTTTCCTCAACACTTAAATCCTTAGCAATTATGACGGGTAATTTATCATCACCCTCCAGAAATGCATATTCAAGATGAGGCGGCAAGTCCTTAAGCTCGACCTCAGGAAAATCATCAGTTTCCTCAACATATTTGATTTCCTGATTATGAAGTTGTTGTGGTAGAATGGGAAGAGGAGAGGGATCTTCGTTTAACAATTTTTCTAGGAGAAGAATATCCCTCTCGGGGGCAATCTCTTGGTTATCGATTCCATCGGGAATCGAATCACTTTTGAGAAAGGACTCAATCTCTTCTAAGATGAAGTCACTTCCCTCAAACGGAGTGAGGGAAGGATAAGAATTGGCAATGATGGGATAAGAAGACGGAGTGAAAATTTCACTCGTAGAATCATCAACGAAACCTAAAACCTCTTGAGCGTACTCCTCAGCTGCAACATCGATGACATCTATTCGGTTTACCGATTCAGAGTCATAATTGGAGGAGTACCTCGATGTTTGATCAAGGTTAAAGGTGATTGTTTCAGTTCCAACACGCAACGTGATCTCTTGCTCAAATACATCGATAAGAGCACGCCCAGTTCTAAGGAATCCCCTTCCAATAATGAGAGGAACCCTTGAATCGGCATCAAAGTCAACAATCACAAAATCCGCTGGAAAATGGAACTTTCCCACTTTAACGAATACGTCCTCGGGTATGCCATCGGGACGAGAAATCGATCGATCGGCAAGCTCTAAAGTCATGCATGTGGGAGTGAGTTCGAGAAGAGATAGTTTCTTCCACACAGAATATGGCATCAGGTTAATGCTAGCACCTAGATCGGCCAAGGCGAAGCATTCAACCATACCAGGAAAAATACAAGGAATGAGAAATTTTCCAGGGTCTCCAAGCTTTTCGAGAAGCTTTTTCAAGAGAACTGCTGAGCAGCGCTCATTCAACGGAGTTCTAGCCATCTCAAAGAGTTTTTCCTTATTACTTAACAGATTCTTGATTGTCGATGCAAACTTGGGCATCAAGAGAATAGCATCCGCGAAGCTAATGTCAAAATGCAAATCTTGAAAGATTTGGAAAAATTTATCCATTTGGTGACTAGCTTTTTCGCGGAGCTTTTGTTCATTGAGATGTGATGGATAAGGAATAGAAGTTTTGGATTTAGGGTTGTCCACTGGAGTTTCAGGTGGTTCAAAAACAACTCCAGGCTTACGTCTGGTTTCTTGAATAACCTGAGGTTGGACGTGTGCGGTACTTCGTGAGCTAGGAGTTTGCACCTTGTCCGTGGTCACCTCAGGTTCACGTTCCACTACCTTTGGAGGAGAGGAAGAAGAGGTAGTAGGAATCGCGGGTTCATCATAAGAAGTACCACTTCTAGTTGTGATCGCCTTAGCATCGTCCCTCGGGTTAGCGATCGTGTTGCTCGGAAGTGTTCCTGAGCCCGAGGGTCGTTCATTTAAAGACTTCTTAATTTCAGAAATCTGGCTAACCAACAACTTGTTCATTTCTTCTTGGGACTTCATGAATTGTTTTAACAACTCGTCGGATGAAGACCCAGTTGGAACAATGGCTTGATTTTGGTTATTAAAATTTTGAGCACGATTGTTCTGATTGGGGCCTTGATTTTGAAAATTACCCTGATTAGGGTTGTTTTTTCCATGAAAATACCCGGGGTTGAAATTACCCTGACCTTGGTTTCGATTAAAGTTTCCTTGATTTTGATGTTGGAAACCTTGATTTTGGAAACCTTGGTTTTGATTCTGAAAACCGTGACCCTGATGGAAGTTACCTTGGTTTTGAAAACCTTGGTTCATTCTATTTTGATTCTGGTTACGGTTTTGGAAATTTTGGTTTTGATTAAAACCAGGAGGTCCAGGATAATGATTAGGACGGTAGTTCGGGTCCATAGGAGGGCGGTATTGATTGCCTCCTTGATTAGATGACCCGACTACAACATGAGCTTCAAACGGAGAACCATCAGTAGCTGTGCAATTGTAGTAGGCATGCGGCCCACCACAAGTTACACAGACTTCCACTTTTTTAACCTCAGCAGGTGGAGGATGTTGTGGAAATGAAACTTTCTTAGTTTAGGCGAGAACCAAAGCTTGAATAGCCTCAGTAAGCTTGTCAATCTTAGCATCGGTGCTAGACTGACTCGAAGGAGATGAAGTGGAAGGACCCGCACTAATTTGCGAAACAACCGGCTTGCTTCGTGTAGAGCGGACCTTAGACTTGTTCTCGATGATTGCTAAGGCTTCTTTGGTGGTTCTACTCAAAAAGTTACCTCTCGCAGAGGCATTGAGAGAATCCTGATCAACTTTGGCTCACGCCATTGTAGAAAGTATCGAGTTGCATCAACTCGGAGAAACCATGATGTGGACACTTGCGAAGTAATTCTTTGAAACGGTCCCACGCTTCACCAAATGATTCATCATATTTTGAGTGAACTTGGTGATCTCATTTTTAAGACTCGTGGTCTTAGAAGGTGGGAAGAATTCATTCACAAACTTTTTTACCAGATCTTCCCATGTCTCAATAGATCGAGGGGGTTGTTTCTCAAGCCAAATCCGCGCTTGACCCTCGAGGGAGAATGGGAAGAGAAGAAGCTTGATTGCTTCACATGGGACATTTTTGTACTTGATGGTTGATGTGATTTTATTGAATCATCGAATATGAGCATGAGGATCGTCCCTCTCAAAACCGTAGAATTGACTTGAGGTTACCAGATTAAGTAACCCGGTTTTGAGCTCAAAACTATCAACCACGATGGCTGGAATAACAATAGCGTCTCCGTAACCCTCGATGGGTGCTTGAAGAAGCTCACACATGGGGCGGTCTTCTGCTATGGTGACAGCAGGAGAGGAAACAGTACGGATCTCAGATCCGACTGTTGGTGCTGAACGTTTACGAGGTCTTCTAGGTTTTCTTACAAGCTCACGTAATGGGCTAGTAGACCTAGAAGAGCGAGTGCGCATGCACTAGTAACAAAAATCAATCAAAACAAAGTCGAGGCAAAACCACAGTGAACTTAAACCAATAATCACAAGTAAGTGGCTTCTTTAAGAAAGGTACACCATCTACAGGGATACAAAGGCAAGTTTTTATCTTTCGTTTGGGAACTTATTATGTTCACACCCCCAGTTGGTAGGTGTTCTGTCTTGGTTTGCGACGGTTTATTTTTATGTAATTATTATTCACAAGAAAAGACGAATGTTTTTGGGTTTTTGTGTATGGGTGAAAAAAAACTTTTGGACAATATTTTTGGTGTCGTTTCGTTTACTAAAATCGTATCTCTTTAAGAATCACCTTAAAAGAAACGCGATATAGAAAACGTAATGATCTGTTTTGTTTGTTTTTGATTTTTTTTGGTGTTGTTAACACTTTAGGAAAATTGTTAATGACGTTTTTGTTTTATGATTAAGATTTACAAAAAGTGGTGGAGTTTATACAATGATGTGTGAAAAATCACTAATCGCTAAAGAAGTTTAGGGAATCCCCGGGTCGTTATGTCTCGACGAGGCGTGAAATTGTATTTGTGAACGTTTTAAAGGATCAGGCGATTAATCAAGAAGGTCAGGAATTTGATTATTATGGTTACACTACAAGATTATGATGGAAAATAACTTAGAAACACTTTATTAACAATTACTGGTAACCTAAAATCGCGCGTTTGGGTTTAAAATAAATGCGAATACGCAAATAAAAAAGTGAAACGGGAGTGAACAAAGTCCTACGAACGTGAAAATTATATTTTTACAATCCTAATGTTATAAGAAAATTTTTGGAAAATTAAAATTATTTTTACAACTATTTAATTAATTACTAATTATTAAATACTTTTTAATTAACTAAATTATCCTAAATTACAAATAATAGAAAAATGAAAATAAAATTTAGAAAAATCTAAAATATTATAAAACTAATTTTAAAACAGAAAAACTATTTTTCCTACTTTTTAATTAATTATTAATAATTAAAAACTAATTATTTAATTGATTTAAATTAAACTAAATTATAAAAAATACCAAATGATTAAGGAAAATTCTGAAAAAATTACTAAAAATCTATTATGATTACAGAAGCCTAAGAAAAATTGAAAAACAGATTTTGCATATAAATAAGCAGAAAATAAGCCAAAGTGGCTTAAATAGAAGCTATCACTTCTATTTTTTTTTTTTTTTGTCTTTTTCAAATTTTTTCTTTCATACAACTGATTTACTACTAAAAACTAACACTTTTTGTGAAAACACTTTTCTAGAAGCTTAGAAATAAGCCCTGTGCACTCCAATAAGCACAACAGCCAAGGCTTTAAGCTTTTTAGGCTTATGGAGTTTTGAAAAAGCTACCAAACTATGTTACCATGAACAAATAAGCTACAACATTATTAAGGAAGTAAGAAATGAGCAAAAACATAGAAAGAAGTGCACTGGTTAAGCTATAATAAGTGAATAAGCACTTAAGCTCAATTCTGGTCATGAACCAGGCCACATGGCCAACTTTCAGACTAAGTGGGGCCCACTAGAGTAAATGAGAGGGTAAAATGAGACTTACTCTCACTAATAGACCTGGCAAGCTTCAAATAAAGCCTATAAGGCAAGCTTATGGCTTAATTTACAGCCATGTGCAACCTTTGGAAGATTGGGTCAAGATCTGATATGCTACAAGCTCAAGCAGGTCACAGGTCACATTTAAAGGGTCAAATAAGCTAGTATGCATTAAACCAAAGTCCAAATCAATTCTAGGGAATGAAACTAAAGAGGGTAAGGTCTCAAAAAGCCAAAGGTTTGGTTGTGGGGCTCACTGGATAAGCCAGAGTGAACCCAAGGCCTAGCTTATGTAGGGCTGAAAATCCCACAGTGGGGTGTTTTGTGTTTTGAGTGAGATTTCAAAATGGACAAGCTCAACAACTAAGCTTATAAGCCACAACCAAAATTTTAAAACAGCCAAACAACACCACAATGAAATACTTAACAAACTAAATCAACAACTTGACAAGCTGAATCTAGCAAAATAAAAATCAACAAGCATAAAAACAACAAGAACATGTAGCAGCAACAACAAGCCAAATAAGCCAAGAAACTTTCTAAAACTTATGTAAACTAATGAACAACAATTATAACAATTACAAGCAACAATAAGATCAACAACAACAACAATAATCAAGAGGGACACTAGATCAAACCAATTCAATGCCTACTGAATTGAATCAATATGCAGCCTCAAACAGTCCAAAAGAGTGCTTATATATAAGCACTTAATGAGCAGCTACTTCTAAACTAAAGGCAGACTTCTAAACTACACCTAAGGGGCTTCCTAAAGCAACAAGAATCAAACCCTAACACTTGCTAAGGAACAATCTACAAGTAATCTAAATCTCCAACAATCTGAGAAGCAGGGGAGGAAAGTGGTCAATCAGGCAACTTCAAATCCAAATTACTGTGACCAAATGATGTTCAAATTTTAATTTTCTTTTTGATACAGACTCACAAGCAACTAAAGAACATAAAACAACAAGAGTTATTCATTTCCAATCCCTTTTGAACCCTGTGCTTTGACTTACAAATTGATCCATTTTCACAGTCATGGAGTTTTGACTTTTCTTATTTTTGGAAAACTTTGACCAATGTGAGATTTAAATGGCCAAATCTTACTGAGATGAAGTTAATGGTTGAATGAAGGCTAGGACAACCTAACTGATCTACTTCTAAACTGAAATTAGTGATTTGCAATTCCAACAACCCAACAGTTAACAGTTGAGATGGATTGAAGGCAAATTTTGACTTTTACCTTGTAATTGACCAAGCATTTGATTTTTTCAACTTTCCTAGGGCCTAAATGATCTGCCTGAGCTAATCTTAGCAGAATACAATAACCTAAATGCAGGCAACAAGCCTCATCCAAACACCCCTTAAAACAGATTATGAAGGTTTATGAAGCAAAACTAGTATTTTAATCCATGAAACTACAAAGTAAACTTATTCTAAGGTAAATTAAACATAGATAAACAAAAATAAGCTCAAATCAATAATCAACAACTAATTAACATAAATTACACAAGACAATGGAAAATAAGCTTACAAGATGTCCAAGCACAAAACCAAGAGTGAACCAGGACCAGAACCTTATCCTATGCTCCCCTGAGCTCTAAACCATGATCACATATCCATCTCTGCATCATTTCCTTCTTCTTCTCCTTTTGATTTTTCTTTGTCTATTTTTTTTTTTTTTTTTTTTTTTCTGATTTTGTTTACTTACTGAGAACAATTGTGCTACTATAAAACCTCGCAACAACAATACTAATTTAGAGCAAGACTTAGGAAATTTTAAAGAAAAGGTAAAACAACTAATAGTGAAATTGGAATTTAATAAAAACTTAAAACTTGCATTGATTACTGGAAAAGATTACAAGTTACACTAGTTACTTAATTGAACATTACATAAAATAAAAACTACTACTTGACTACTTGCCTCCTCAGGCTTACATTTGATTTCTTATAAATACTATAAAAAAAAAAAAAAAAAAAAAAAAAAAAAAACTTTGAACCAGGGCCTTTGTCTTCTTCCTTTTCACTTTTGTGCTCTTTGTCTGGTGTGCTTTTGTTGTATTTGTACCCTTGGAAAACATCTCCTAGCCCTTTGATTGCCTGCTACTTCTCCTCAGCCCTAGAATTGTTGGAGTTATACGAAGGTGGGGGACAAAGGGATGTAACTAATTGGGGTTGACTTTGGTGAGGGGGAGTAGTAGAGTGGCTGGTAGGATGGTTGGAGAGTGGGGAGGGAGACAAGGATGTTGGGGTTTGCAGGTTATTGGGGGCTGGTTGTGTCTGGTTATGGCGGCAAGGAGAGGGGTGGGAGGAGTTGACCAATTTTGACCCCCCGTTTTTATTAATAATATGGTGGGTGGGCTTGGGTGGTATTTGGGCTTGGGAAATGGTGGGCTGGGGGTTTATATTTGGAGTGGATTGGTTTGGTTTTGGTTTATGAAATTACAAAGGGGTCCGTTTGGTACCAAGGACCAATTTTGCAACTTGTTGATTTTCAAGGACCAAAATTGCCAACCTGTTAAATTATTCCAAAGGACCAATTTTTGTTACATTCCAATAATATGAGGGCCTTTGTTGTAATTTTCCATTTTAAAACTCCCATGGACTGATCTTGCCAATTTCCAAACTGCAGGGACCAAAAGTGTAATTTTTCCAAAGTTTTCACCTAAGGATTAATTTTGATAATTTTTGACTTTTAAATGCCTTAGGTTGACTTTCCTTTCAAAACACATGCTCAGGGACTAGTTTTGTAAATTTTTAAAAGTTGGGGGACTAAAACTGCCAATTGTGTAAACTTTGTTCGTTTTTCATTGTTTTTACTCATTTTGCATCTGAAACGTATAAAATACAATCCCTGGGATAGTTTTAGTATTTTGATGCATTTCTGAGCGTTTTCGGATGTTTTGGCAGTTTAAATACGATAAAAATGATGAGTGTTTGAGCACTCATCAATCCCCCACACTAAACTATTGCTAGTCCCTAGCAATCTTTTTGGAAAACTTGATGGATTTGAAACTCTTTACCAAAAGCCATCACTTCTGGAGTAGCCAGATGTATCGATTCAAGTAAGAACTATGGTCCACCTGATAACCATGTGATTTTGAGCAAACTACCAGCTTTCAACGGTTTTGATTAGTCTTTACCAAGAGCCGTTTGCTCCTGGACTAGCCAACTCTTGATGGACCTAGTCAACATCTTGGTGAGCTGATTACCAATTATGGATTTTCCACTGCCTTTCCACAAGCCATAATCTTGCGGGCTAGCCAACTCATTCGCTTTATGGGATATGGCGAGTTATTTACCATACAATTTTGGGCAAATTGCAAGCCGTCAACGGATTTGAGATATCTTTACCGAAAGCCGTTTGCTCCTGGATTAGCCAATCCTTTTGTCGTTTAGACACGGCGGACTGATAACTACAAAATTTTTTGAAATAAAGTGATTTTTTTTAAAAAAAATTTAGGCCAAAAACGGGGATTCTAGAGGATATAATGTGATAAAATTCGCTAGAATTTTCCCCTCCCCCACACTTAGAATTGAATATTGTCCTCAATATTCAAAGTCCCGGCTATTATGCCGAATCCTTGAACGTAAAAAGATAATATTAGAAACTAACTGTGGGAACATCGTTTTGTATTTTTCACTTTATTTATCTGTACATACAATCACACATTTTTTTTTTGAAACCTTATATACATATATACATTTTCAAACAGCGGGGGGTTTGGCCATTCCCCCACACTTAGGTGGTAGAAAGTAGAAAGAAATCAGAGATACGGGTAAAAACCCGTATTGTGCTATTGTTTTTGTTTATCGAGTCGCTAGCTTGACTCGATCCCCGAATTCAATTGTCCTTGGGGAAAGTTTGGAGATCAGGGACAACCATGGATGGTATATCCTCTCCAAAGTAGTGTTTTAAACGATGTCCATTCATTTTGAAATTAGGACCGTCATTTTGAGATAATTTGACGGTGCCATAAGGATAAACCTTAGCGATAGTGAATGGAGCAGTCCATCGGGTTTTGAGCTTTCCCGAGAAGATCTTGAGTCTAGAGTTGAAAAGAAGGACTCGATCACCAATGTTGAAAACGCGGTTCTTAATTTTTTAGTCATGAATCTTCTTTGTCTTTTCCTTATAGATCAAAGAGTTCTCGTAAGCTTGATCATGAAGTTCATTCAATTCATTCAGTTGAACTTTCCTGTGATCACCCGCAGTTTTGAGGTCAAAATTGGCATGCTTGAGGGCCCAATAGGCTTTATGCTCAAGCTCGATCGGAAGATGGCACGCTTTCCCGTACACAAGCTTGTATGGCGTACACCCGATGGGTGTTTTATACGTCGTACGGAAAGCCCAGAGTGCATCATCTAATTTGTCCGACCACGATGTACGATTTTCACCTACAGTTCTTTCCAAAATTCTCTTGATGCCTCGATTGGAAACTTCTACTTGACCACTTGTTTGAGGGTGGTACGCAGTAGAAAGACGGTAAGTTACACCATACTCTTGCATGACTTTGTCGAATTTGTCATTGCAAAAATGTGTACCACGATCACTAATTATAGCACGTGGTGTTCCAAATCGAGCAAAAAGAGCTTTCAAAAATTTTACGACAACTCGGGCATCATTAGTGGGTAAAGCTTTTGCTTCAACCCATTTTGACAAATAGTCAACAGCCACGAGTATGTACTTATTTCCATGAGATGATGGAAATGGCCCCATAAAGTCGATGCCCCACACGTCAAAGATCTCACAACCTTGAATTGCATTTTGAGGCACCTCATTCTTTTGTGAAATGTTCCCGTGACGTTGACAAGCGTCACATGATTTGACTAATTCCTGGGCATCCTTGTAGATCGTGGGCCAGTAGAAACCGGAATCAAACACCTTTTTGGCGGTGTAGTTTGGATTATGGTGGCCCCCCGTGGGACCAGCATGGCAAGCCTTTAGAATTTCAGCAGCTTCCTGACCATAAACACACCGCCGGATGACTTGATCCGCACAGATTTTAAACAGGTAGGGGTCGTCCCAGAAATAATGTTTGACATCTTTGAAGAATTTATTCTTCTGTTGGGACGACATCCCTTTCACAACAAAATTACCCGCATGGTAGTTTGCGAAATCGGCAAACCATGGGGTAATAGAATCTCCACGAAAGGCAACCACATTGAGTGTCTCGAGAGGGAAGGTTTCATTAATTTCCTTCTTTTCGAAGACATCTTGGTGGGGGTTTTCCAATCGGGAGAGATGATTAGCAGCTAGGTTCTCAGCTCCTTTTTTTATCACGAATTATGATATGAAATTCCTGTAGGAGGAGAACCCAACGGAGTAGTCTCGGCTTTGCATCTTGTTTTGCAAAGAGGTACTTCAAAGCCGAGTGATCCGTATACACTATGCTTTTGGTCAATATTAAGTATGGCCCGAATTTCTCAAAGGCATACACCACAGCTAATAATTCTTTTTCAGTGGTGGTGTAATGACTTTGAGCCTCGGTCATAGTTTTGCTCGCATAGTGTATAGGCTGAAAGTGTTTTGTTTTGCGTTGCCCCAAGACTGCCCCAATTGCATAATCACTCGCATCGCACATGAGTTCGAAGGGCAAGTCCCAATCGGGGGCAACAAGAATCGGTGCCTCGGTAAGCTTTTTCTTTAATGTTTCAAAAGCTTCGATGCACTCGGGAGAGAAGATGAAAGGAGCATCCTTCTCGAGGAGATGGGTCATAGGCCGGGCGATTTTGGAAAAATCTTGAATAAACCTACGGTGTTGACATAAATAATGTCTTAAAACATTGTTAGCATATTAACAATGTCTCTATGTTTTGATAATTACAAAGCATAAACTCATTAATCTAAAACTTATTATGTAAACAAGTTTTTTGTGCTTAATATTTGTCTTTGCTTCCTTATCACTTAAGGTATGAATAAACAAAGGGTTTATTACGTTTCATGATCAAAGGAAATTTTTCTAATCACTAGAATTTTTATAAAATGTGTTAAACATCTTATATCTTTTACAAAATTACTTTTGGAATTAAAAGAATATGTTTAATTCATTATAAATATATGATTTCAAATTTTCAACCAAAAATGACAAATTCTATCCAGAAAAATATTTCCCACTAAAAGACAAGAAAAACCAACGTTCTGAAGGGGTGGCCCCCTTAATTTCTTAGGCGGCCCCCTTAATCATTAAGGGGACCGGCCACTAATTAAGGGGACCGGCCACGCTCCAAAACAGTGTTTTTCTCCCCTATAAATACTGGATCAGTTCACACATTTTCCTCACCTTTTGCACTTCTAAACTTTCTGATCTAGATCCAAATCTCTATTCTCTTATCCTTTGATCATAAGTGTATAATTCTTTGTTTTCAAAGTGATCCAACCTTCATCCTCTCAAGTGCAAGAGAAGAATACTTCTATCCCTCAAGACAAGAAGTATTACAACTTGTTGTGATCTCCACATCAAGTTGTTGGTGCATCTTCAAAGATTATTTACATTATTCTTTGTGAAGATTGTTGTGAATATTTGATTGTAGATAGTTGTGTTAGATATAGATTGTGTGATTAGTTAGTAGCTTGGTGTGAAGAAGAAAGGCTAGGAACTTGATTGGTGTGAAGAAGATAGGTGTGGAGTAGTTAGTTGTGAAGTAGATTGATTTGAAGAAGTTGTGTAGAAGTTGTGACTTAGGTGTGACGAAGTAGTGGTGTGAAAAGTGGTGTGTAAATTGGTGTGTACGGTTTTCTCCGCCATAAGGGAGCTTGTTGATATAGTGAAGAAAACTCTCGAGTTAGGTGTTCGGGGAGTGGAGTAGGGCAAGGAAGGTGTCCTTGTAGCCGAACCACTATAAATCTATTGTCTCGCGGTTCGATCTTTCCATCTCTTACTTATTTCATTATTTATCATTGTAATATATTGTGTAGTGCAAGACTTGAGATCACATATTATCGAATCTAAGTTTTTAAAAGCTAAGTAAACTCTAAAACTAATTTTATAACGAATTAAAAAGACGTAAAACTATTCAACCCCCCTTCTAGTTTTCCACAATTGGTATCAAGAGCCACGTCTAGCAAGATTTTTAAAATATATTGTATTTTAAAACTTGTAACGATCTATGGAATCTGAAAAATATTTAGAAGGGTAATCTATGCAAAGACCACCACTATTTGAAAGTGATGGATTTTTATATTGGAAAAATAGATTCGAAACGTATGTGAAATCAAAAGATCTTGATCTTTGGCATTATTACCTTTGGTGATTTTCCTCCTATTCAATATAATGTTGAAACTAAAATGAATGAAATTGTATCGTTTGAAGAACAAAATGATGATTTGAAAAAGAAATTCGCAAAAAATAATGAGGCTAAAATGGTAATTTATAATGCGTTACCACGCAAAGAATATGAAAGAATTTTTATGTGTAAAACCGCCAAAGAAATTTGGGATTCTTTACTAATTACTCACCAAGGTAATAGCCAAGTCAAAGATAATAAAATAGATCTTCTTGTACAACAATATGAACAATTTACGATTCCGGAAGAGGAATCAATTGATAATGCTTTTGCTAAGTTTAACACTATCATCACAAGTTTAAAAGCACTTGATGAGACTTTTTCTAGTAAAAATTGTGTTAGGAAATTTCTTAGGGCATTGCATCCAAAATGGCGAGCTAAGGTCACGGCAATCGAAGAATCAAAGAACTTGATGACGTTATCACTAGATGAACTAATTGGCAACTTGAAGGTTCATGAAGAAATCATAAGAAGAGATTCGGAAACGGTCAAAGTCAAGAAAGAACAAACCAAATCCATTGCTCTAAAAGCCAAAAAGGAACCTAGTGACGATGATGACTCAAGTGACGAAAGTGAAGACGAAGAATATGCAATGGCCGTAAGAGAATTCAAGAAGTTCTTCAAGAGACGAGGAAGATTCACTAGATCATCACGAGACGAAAGAAAAGCATTCCAAAGGAATAGAAGTGACAACTACGGGAAAAGAAAGTGCTTTATATGTGGAAGTCCAAATCATCTCATTGGCGGATGTCTAAAGCCACCGGGTTATGAAAGTCAAGGTGCTTTTGTTAGTGGAACATGGTGTGATAGTGACAAAGAAGAAGTTGAAAAGCCAAGAGACGAAAAGTGTTTTATGGCAAAAGAAACCGACGAAATATGTTTAGGAATTGACATGGAACCTGACGAATGGATCAAAGATAGCGGATGTTTGAGGCACATGATGGGGAACCGCAATCTATTCTCTACATACAAGGCATACAATGGAGGTAACGTTATTTTCGGTAGTGACTTACGTGGAAAAATCATTGGCAAAGGTACGATCTCTCAAGACTCACTTACTATTGAAAATGTAGAGCATGTAGATAAATTAACATATAACTTGCTTAGTGTAGGACAAATATGTGATAATAAATGTAGAGTCACATTTACCGAAGATGATAGCGAAATAGTTAAGAATGGAAAAATTATAGGTAGAGGAATTAGAAAAGGTGGCAAATATGTTATGAAACTAGGAAACAAACCTGAGGATAGGATATGCCTAACGACCCTAGATGAAAACTCTACACTGTGGCATAGGAGATTAGGACATGCTAACATGCAACAAATACAATCTTTGGCCTCCAAGGAATTAGTTAGAAATTTGCCTAATCTAAAATATGACAAGCATTTTTGTGATGCATGTAAAATTGGAAAACAAGCTCATGCTAGTCACAAAGCCAAGAATATAGTATCCACTACTAGGTGCCTAGAATTACTACATATGGATCTTTTTGGTCCATCCGCTGTGCGGAGCTATGGAGGAAACAAATATACCTTAGTAATAGTAGATGACTTCTCACGATACACGTGGACTAGGTTTTTAAGTGACAAAACCCAAGCTTTTGAAAAATTCAAAATATTTAGTAAAATGATTCAAAATAAATTAGGATTCTCAATAATTGCCATTAGGACGGACCATGGTAGGGAATTTGATAACGAAGTACAATTCAGAAAATATTGCGAGTTAAATGGAATATCTCACAATTTCTCCGCTCCTCGTACTCCTCAATCAAATGGCGTAGTAGAAAGAAAAAATAGGTCACTACAAGAAATGAGTAGAACTATGTTAAATGAACAATCCATCCCACAAAAATTTTGGTGTCACGCCGTAGATACATCAACTTATATTTTAAATAGGGTATCAATTAGAAGAATTCTAGGAAAAACTCCTTATGAGTTATTAAGAGGTAAAAAACCAAACTTAAGCTACTTTAGGGTTTTTAGAAGTAAATGCTATATTTTAAACACTAAGGACTATCTCACTAAGTTTGATCCAAAATCATATGAAGGAATATCTTTAGGATACTCACAAAATAGCAAAGCATATATAATACTTAACAAACACTCCATGAAAGTAGAGGAATCACTAAATGTAACATTTGATGAAACACCACCACCTCCTAAAACATTACCTTTAGAATATGATGATTTAGTCGAACATGAAGCTATTGAGGTTAGTAAAACAAAACCCATAGGAAATGATAATGAAGACATTCACTTAGAAAATAACGAAATTGTTAATATTAAAGAATCTAGATCACATCCATTAGATAATATAATAGGACATCTTAACCAAAGAACCCTTAGATCATAAGCCCAAGATAAAAACAATTTCTTTTGTTTCCTCTCAGCAATAGAACCTAAGAATATTAGTGAGGCTTTAAAGGATGAAAGTTGGGTTATAGCGATGCAAGAAGAATTAAATCAATTTAAGGCAAATGATGTTTGGGAATTAGTCCCAAATCCAAAGGATATGACCATCATAGGAACCAAATGGGTATATAGGAATAAGTTAGACGAGAATGGAATAGTTACCAGGAATAAAGCTAGGTTAGTTGCCCAAGGTTATAATCAACAAGAAGGAATTGATTATGACGAAACCTATGCCCCCGTAGCTAGACTAGAATCGATTAGGATATTACTTGCCTATGCTTGCGCCCTAGATTTTAAGTTATTCCAAATGGATGTGAAAAGTGCATTCCTTAACGGTTTTATCAATGAGGAGGTATATGTGGCACAACCTCCAGGATTCATTGACTTTGCAAAACCTGATTATGTTTATAAGTTAAAGAAAGCTTTATATGGACTCAAACAAGCTCCCAAAGCTTGGTATGATCGATTAAAAGCTTTTCTTATTAAACATGATTATTCCATGCGAATGGTAGATAACACTCTTTTCACTAAAAGGAAAGACCCAAATCTCATCATTGTCCAAATATATGTTGATGACATTATATTTGGATCGACTTGTCAAGACATGTGTGATGAATTTTGTAAAAATCATGCATGATGAGTTTGAGTTGAGTATGATGGGTGAACTTAACTTCTTCCTAGGATTACAAATAAAACAATTAGAAGATGGAATATTTTTTAACCAATCTAAGTACATTAAGGAAATGCTTAAGAAGTTTGGCCTAGAAGACTCAAAACCCATGAAAACTCCCATGTCTACAGAGGTAAAGCTCACAAAGGACGATGAAGGTGAGTCCGTAGATAACACCAAGTATAGAGGAATGATAGGTAGTTTACTATACTTGACGGCAAGTAGACCCGACATCATGTTTAGTGTCTGCCTTTGTGCCCGTTTTCAAGAGGATCCCAAAACCTCTCACCTAGAAGCGGTTAAGCGTATCTTCCGATACGTTAAAGGCACTATACACTTAGGATTATGGTATCCTAAGGAATCCGGCATAGAAACCATTGTCTATGCGGATTCGGATCATGCGGGAGACTACGTAGATAGAAAGAGCACTAGCGGCATTTGCACGTTTATGGGATGTTGTCTAACGTCTTGGTTTTCGAAGAAGCAAACCGCTCTTGCTATTTCTACCACCGAAGCCGAATATGTAAGCGCTGGAAAGGCATGTCAACAAGCACTATGGATGAAACAAGTTCTCGTAGACTATGGCATTAGGTTAGAAAATGTCCCCATTATGTGTGATAACAAAGGTGCGATAGATTTAAGTAAAAATCCGGTGCAACACTCTAGGACTAAACACATAGAAATACGTCACCATTTTCTTAGGGATAATGTACAAAAAGGAAATATATCTATTGAAAAGGTTGCATCGGAAGACAACATTGCGGATATATTCACAAAACCCCTTAAGCGTGAATTATTCAACCACTTGCGTTTAGGATTAAGAATGATGGAACAAGTTGACTAAATTATATTGAATTAATTCAAATTTATACTTGCATGAAATCTATTTTTCTTCCATTTCACCTTTTCTGAGTCTAGGAATCTATTTCGCACAAAACTAAAGATTGAGAAAATTTATTTTATTTGCATAAACCTTTTTGTAAAACTCAATCAATTTTCTCTAAAAATTATTCTCACAATGTAGGAATCCCATGAAGATCATTTTCCTTGCATTGTTGACTAATTCTAAAAACATTGTATTTCAAAATCATGCATAAACTCTCACATAAATTGTCAAGGTATATAATCTAATATATGTCTTTGACATTCATGATCGAGCAAAAATTGAATCAAGGAGATCATTTGGATTGTTTCTTAGGATCGTTATTTCTTTTTGCTTCTAGGAGTCGAAACAATCACAACTCCACATTTGTTGCATATACACACTCACTAGGACAAATTCACTAATAATGGTGTCATCTTGATCCATCACTAGCTTTTCACTCACTAATTGCCTTTGCCTTTAAATCTAAGATAGGTGCCTTAGGAAGCTTAAGTGTGCTTGCCTTTACTTACCCCCTATTGCTTATTATGATTATTTGCTTATGTGTGTTGATTATTTGCTCTTTTGCCTATGTGTTTTTGCATGCATGCTATATCTTGATTAGATTAGACTCTATATTGCCTAAGAGAATTGAACTTGTTTGAATTCTAATCCAAACACATAACCTTTCTGCAAATTTTCTTCCAAAAACCCAATTCTGGCAACCTGGAAATTACCAGATGGGCGGCCCCCTTAATTTTGTAAGGCGGCCCCCTTAATCATTAAGGGGACCGCCCCCTAATTAAGGGGACCGACCATCTGATGGTCGGGTTTACAGAATCATTTCTGCTTTTTAGCCCATTTCAACCTACATTTCCCAATCTTCACCAACACAATTTGTCCTAATCTCCCAAGCAAACTTTCTCCATCCATAAACATACAAATCTTACACTATAAATAACCCCAATCCTCAAAACTCTTTACTCATCCCTTCATAGCTTCTCCAAACAAACCCAAACCAAAAGCCTCAAGGCTTGCAAGAATGACGGAAAAACCCGTTTGGAGAAGAAAAAGCCCTCGAAACAAATCCATCATAACAAATGAAGTTAGAAGTCATTCAACACCACCAACCACTTACTTCCCAAACTTTCCACCACACTCACAAGGACATTCATTTGATCCTACTTACAAACCATACAACATTGGCCAAACATATTCCTTTATGCCAAATCACTCACCTCATCCTCAAATCCCTTGTAATGATCCATACATGGTTGATCAACCATCCCACTACAACTCCAACTACACAAACCCAATTCATCCATATAAACACAATGAATTTCTCCACATTACCACGGAAAAGCAAAAGTTCCGTGATGAAATATCACAAATCCATGATCTTAGTGATCTCAATGCCATGCATCTTGCACAACGCAACAAAGGGCAACCTCCATCATCACCCTATAACAATTGCCTTCCTCACTCTCTCAACTTGGATCAAGTTACAAACCACACTCACTATTGCCCTTGTTGCATCTTTCTCCAAAAACAAATCCTTTACTTGAGTGAAGATATTTCTTGGATTGAATATCTCCTCACTCGACCTCATCCCATTCCACCCCTAACACGATACAATATCGTAAGGGCCACCTCTTCCGCTCCATACCTCACTCCATATCCCTCTCCATCTAACAAATAAGCTTTATGCTTATACTATCCTTCAAGCAAATAAAACAATCAACATGAGTTGCAAGCAAGTCCAAGTGCTCTTTCTAGGCAATATAGGACTATGTCTTTTCATTTGTTTTATTATGATTAATTTGCCTTGAGCATATTAAATGTTGTAATGCTTTCTATGATGCTTGAATGAATCTATTTTTATAACTATTGCTTTGCATGTATATTTGTCTTGTTCTCTTATAATATTTTGTGTAGCCAAGATTTTCATAGCTCATCTCCTTGGTGCTCTCAAATGAGGGGGAGTATACATCAAGGGGGAGCGTTAACCTTTTTGATTTTACAAAAAGGGGGAGAAGAGAATGTTAAACTCTAAATTCTTGTCTAAAAATTAATTTTTAGACCTAATGAGTTTAAGGTTTTGTAATCATCAAAAAGGGGGAGATTGTTGACATAAATAATGTCTTAAAACATTGTTAGCATATTAACAATGTCTCTATGTTTTGATAATTACAAAGCATAAACTCATTAATCTAAAACTTATGACGTAAACAAGTTTTTTGTGCTTAATATTTGTCTTTGCTTCCATATCACTTAAGGTATGAATAAACAAAGGGTTTATTACATTTCATGATCAAAGGAAATTTTTCTAATCACTAGAATTTTTATAAAATGTGTTAAACATCTTATATCTTTTACAAAATTACTTTTGGAATTAAAATAATATGTTTAATTCATTATAAATATATGATTTTCAAATTTCCAACCAAAAATGGCAAATTCTATCCAGAAAAATATTCCCCACTAAAAGACAAGAAAAACCAACGTTCTGAAGGGGCGGCCCCCTTAATCATTAAGGGGACCGACCACTAATTAAGGGGACCGGCCACGCTCCAGAACAGTGTTTTTCTCCCCTATAAATACTGGATCAGTTCACACATTTTCCTCACCTTTTGCACTTCTAAACTTTCTGATCTAGATCCAAATCTCTATTCTCTTATCCTTTGATCATAAGTGTTTAATTCTTTGTTTTCAAAGTGATCCAACCTTCATCCTCTCAAGTGCAAGAGAAGAATACTTCTATCCCTCAAGACAAGAAGTATTACAACTTGTTGTGATCTCCACATCAAGTTGTTGGTGCATCTTCAAAGATTATTTACATTATTCTTTGTGAAGATTGTTGTGAATATTTGATTGTAGATAGTTGTGTTAGATATAGATTGTGTGATTAGTTAGTAGCTTGGTGTGAAGAAGAAAAGCTAGGAACTTGATTGGTGTGAAGAAGATAGGTGTGGAGTAGTTAGTTATGAAGTAGATTGATTTGAAGAAGTTGTGTAGAAGTTGTGACTTAGGTGTAACGAAGTAGTGGTGTGAAAAGTGGTGTGTAAATTGGTGTGTAAATTGGTGTGTACGGATTTCTCCGCCATAAGGGAGCTTGTTGATATAGTGAAGAAAACTCTCGAGTTAGGTGCTCGGGGAGTGGAGTAGGGCAAGGAAGGTGTCCTTGTAGCCGAACCACTATAAATCTCTTGTCTCGCGGTTCGATCTTTCCATCTCTTACTTATTTCATTATTTATCATTGTAATATATTGTGTAGTGTTAATTGTTTATATTGTACAAGACTTGAGATCACATATTATCGAATCTAAGTTTTTAAAAGCTAAGTAAACTCTAAAACTAATTTTATAACGAATTAAAAAGACGTAAAACTATTCAACCCCCCTTCTAGTTTTCCACATACGGTAAAAGCCGGCATGACCCAAAAAGCTCCTAATACCTTTGACAGTAGTGGGATGAGGTAATTTTGCTATGACATCAACTTTGGCTTTGTCAACCTCAATCCCACTCTTTGAAATTTTATGGCCGAGGACAATGCCCTCTTTGACCATAAAGTGACTCTTCTCCCAATTTAGACATAACCTTGTGTCTTCACAACGTTTAAGCATGTTGTCTAAATGGGAGAGACATGTTTGGAACGAATCCCCAATGACTGAAAAATCGTCCATAAAGACCTCCATAGTTTTCCCGATCATGTCAGAAAATATGGCCATCATACATCTTTGAAACGTGCCCGGAGCATTACATAAGCCAAATGGCATACGTTTATACGCAAAAGTTCCATAGGGGCACGTGAAAGTGGTCTTTTCTTGATCTTGCGGATCAATGGGAATATGAAAGTAACCCGAGAAACCATCGAGGAAACAATGGTACTCATTCCCCGCTAATCTCTCGAGCATCTGATCCATAAAGGGTAGAGGAAAATGATCTTTACGTGTGGCGTCATTTAACTTGCGATAATCAATGCAGACACGCCACCCCGTAACCAAACGAGTTGGAATCAACTCATTTTCCTTATTTGTGACAACAGTAATGCCACCCTTTTTTGGAAAGCAGTGAATTGGGCTAACCCAAGGACTGTCCGAGATAGGGTAAATCAATCCGGCATCAAGGAGTTTTAAAACTTCTTGTTTGATTACCTCATGAATTTTTGGATTCACCCTTCTTTGTTGTTGGACTGCCGGTTTGAAGTCATCCTCCATTAAAATCTTGTGGGTACAAAATTCAGGGTCAATGCCCTTGATGCCGGAGAGTCGCCAAGCAATTGGTTGTTTATGTGACTTCAAAACCTTTATTAGAGCAGCCTTTTCCTCAACACTTAAATCCTTAGCAATTATGACGGGTAATTTATCATCACCTTCCAGAAATGCATATTCAAGATGAGGCGGCAAGTCCTTAAGCTCGACCTCAGGAAAATCATCAGTTTCCTCAACATATTTGATTTCCTGATTATGAAGTTGTTGTGGTAGAACGGGAAGAGGAGAGGGATCTTCGTTTAACAATTTTTCAAGGAGAAGAATATCCCTCTCGGGTCAATCTCTTGGTTATCGGTTCCATCAGGAATCGAATCACTTTTGAGAAAGGACTCAATCTCTTCTAAGATGAAGTCACTTCCCTCAAACGGAGTGAGGGAAGGAGAAGAATTGGCAATGATGGGATAAGAAGACGGAGTGAAATTTTCACTCGTAGAATCATCAACGAAACCTAAAACCTCTTGAGCGTACTCCTCAGCTGCAACATCGATGACATCTATTCGGTTTACCGATTCAGAGTAATAATTGGAGGAGTACCTCGATGTTTGATCAAGGTTAAAGGTGATTGCTTCAGTTCCAACACGCATTGTGATCTCTTGCTCAAATACATCGATAAAAGCACGCCCAGTTCTAAGGAATCCCCTTCCAAGAATGAGAGGAACCCTTGAATCGGCATCAAAGTCAACAATCACAAAATCCGCTGGAAAATGGAACTTTCCCACTTTAACGAATACGTCCTCCGATATGCCAAGGGGACGAGAAATCGATCGATTGGCAAGTTCTAAAGTCATGCACGTGGGAGTGAGTTCGGGAAGAGATAGTTTCTTCCACACAGAATATGGCATCAGGTTAATGCTAGCACCTAGATTGGCCAAGGCGAAGCATTCAACCATACCCGGAAAAATACAAGGAATGAGAAATTTTCCGGGGTCTGCAAGCTTTTCGGGAAGCTTTTTCAAGAGAACTGCTAAGCAGCGCTCATTCAACGGAGTTCTAGGCATCTCAAAGAGTTTTTCATTATTACTTAACAGATTCTTGATTGTTGATGCAAACTTGGGCATCAAGAGAATAGCATCCGCGAAGCTAATGTCAAAATGCAAATCTTGAAAGATTTGGAAAAATTTATCCATTTGGTGACTAGCTTTTTCGCGGAGCTTTTGTTCATTGAGACGTGATGGATAAGGAATAGAAGTTTTGGATTTATGGTTGTCCACTGGAGTTTCAGGTTGTTCAAAAACAACTCTAGGCTTACGTCTGGTTTCTTGAATAACCTGAGGTTGGACGTGTGCGGTACTTCGTGAGCTAGGAGTTTGCACCTTGTCCGTGGTCACCTCAGGTTCACGTTCCACTACCTTTATAGGAGAGGAAGAAGAGGTAGTAGGAATCGCAGGTTCATCATAAGAAGCACCACTTCTAGTTGTGATCGCCTTAGCATCACCCCTCGGGTTAGCGATCGTGTTGCTCGGAAGTGTTCCTGAGCCCGAGGGTCGTTCATTTAAAGACTTCTTAATTTCAGAAATCTGGCTAACCAACAACTTGTTCATTTCTTCTTGGGACTTCATGAATTGTTTTAACAACTCGTCGGATGAAGGCCCAGTTGGAATAATGGCTTGATTTTGGTTATTAAAATTTTGAGCACGATTGTTCTGATTGGGGCCTTGATTTTGAAAATTACCCTGATTAGGGTTGTTGTTTCCATGAAAATACCCGGGGTTGAAATTACCCTGACCTTGGTTTCGATTAAAGTTTCCTTGATTTTGATGTTGGAAACCTTGGTTTTTATTCTGAAAACCGTGACCCTGATGGAAGTTACCTTGGTTTTGAAAACCTTGGTTCATTCTATTTTGATTCTGGTTACGGTTTTGAAAATTTTGGTTTTGATTAAAACCAGGAGGTCCAGGATAATGATTAGGACGGTAGATCGGGTCCATAGGAGGGCGGTATTGATTGCCTCCTTGATTAGATGACCCGACTACAGCATGAGCTTCAAACGGAGAACCATTAGTAGCTGTGCAATTGTAGTAGGCATGCGGCCCACCACAAGTTACACAGACTTCCACTTTTTTAACCTCAGCAGGTGGAGGATGTTGTGGAAATGAAACTTTCTTAGTTTGGGCGAGAACCAAAGCTTGAATAGCCTCAGTAAGCTTGTCAATCTTAGCATCGGTGCTAGACTGACTCGAAGGAGATGAAGTGGAAGGACCCGCACTAATTTGGGAAACAACCGGCTTGCTTCGTGTAGAGCGGACCTTAGACTTGTTCTCGATGATTGCTAAGGCTTCTTTGGTGGTTCTACTCAAAAAGTTACCTCCCGCAGAGGCATTGAGAGAATCCTGATCAACTTGGCTCACACCATTGTAGAAAGTATCGAGTTGCATCAACTCGGAGAAACCATGATGTGGACACTTGCGAAGTAATTCTTTGAAACGGTCCCACGCTTCACCAAATGATTCATCATATTTTGAGTGAACTTGGTGATCTCGTTTTTAAGACTCGTGGTCTTAGAAGGTGGGAAGAATTCATTCACAAACTTTTTTACCAGATCTTCCCATGTCTCAATAGATCGAGGGGTTGTTTCTCAAGCCAAATCCGGGCTTGACCCTCGAGGGAGAATGGGAAGAGAAGAAGCTTGATTGCTTCACATGGGACATTTTTGTTCTTGATGGTCGATGTGATTTTATGGAACCATCGAATATGAGCATGAGGATCATCCTTCTCAAAACCGTAGAATTGACTTGAGGTTACCAGATTAAGTAACCCGGTTTTGAGCTCAAAACTATCAGCCACGATGGCTGGAACAACAATAGCGTCTCCGTAACCCTCGATGGGTGCTTGGAGAAGCTCACAGATGGGGCGGTCTTCCGCCATGGTGACAGCAGGAGAGGAAACAGTACGGATCTCAGATCCGACTGTTGGTGCTGAACATCTACGAGGTCTTCTACGTTTTCTTACAAGCTCACTTAATGGGCTAGTAGACCTAGAAGAGCGAGTGCGCATGCACTAGTAATAAAAATCAATCAAAACAAAGTCGATGCAAAACCACAGTGAACTTAAACTAATAATCACAAGTAAGTGGCTTCTTTAAGAAAGGTACACCACCTACAGGGATACAAAGGCAAGTTTTTATCTTTCGTTTGGGAACTTATTATGTTCACACCCCCAGTTAGTAGGTGTTCTGTCTTGGTTTGCGACGGTTTATTTTTATGTAATTATTATTCACAAGAAAAGACGAATGTTTTTGGGTTTTTGTGTATGGGTGAAAAAAACCTTTTGGACAATATTTTTGGTGTCGTTTCGTTTACTAAAATCGTATCTCTTTAAGAATCACCTTAAAAGAAACGCGATATAGAAAACGTAATGATCTGTTTTGTTTGTTTTTGATTTTTTTGGTGTTGTTAACACTTTAGGAAAAGTGTTAATGACGTTTTTGTTTTATGATTAAGATTTACAAAAAGTGGTGGAGTTTATACAATGATGTGTGAAAAATCACTAATCGCTAAAGAACGTGTGCAGATACGCAGCAGCCTCCCCGGCAGCGGCGCCAAATTTTGATTGGTCCCGAACGGTCAACTAAGTTCACCAGGTGATGGTCAACCAAGTCAAACGTCAAAAACCAACTAACCAAGGAGTTTAGGGAATCCCCGGGTCGTTATGTCCCGACGAGGCGTGCAATTGTATTTGTGAACGTTTTAAAGGATCGGGCGATTAATCAGGAAGGTCAGGAATTTGATTATTATGGTTACACTACAAGATTATGATGGAAAATAACTTAGAAACACTTTATCAACAATTACTGGTAACCTAAAAACGCGCGTTTGGGTTTAAAATAAATGCGAATGCGCAAATAACAAAGTGAAACGGGAGTAAATAAAGTCCTACGAACGTGAAAATTATATTTTTACAATCCTAATGTTATAAGAAAATTTTTGGAAAATTAAAATTATTTTTACAACTATTTAATTAATTACTATTAATTAATTACTAATTATTAAATACTTTTTAATTAACTAAATTATCCTAAATTACAAATAATAGAAAAATGAAAATAAGATTTAGAAAAATCTAAAATATTATAAAACTAATTTTAAAACAGAGAAACTATTTTTCCTACTTTTTAATTAATTAGTAATAAATAAAACTAATTATTTAATTGATTTAAATTAAACTAAATTATAAAAAATACCAAATGATTAAGGAAAATTCTAAAAAAATTACTAAAAATCTATTATGGTTACAGAAGCCTAAGAAAAATTTAAAAACAGATTTTGCTTATAAATAAGCAGAAAATAAGCCAAAGTGGCTTAAATAGAAGCTATCACTTCTAATTTTTTTTTTGTCTTTTTCAAAATTTTTCTTTCACACAACTGATTTACTACTAAAAACTAACACTTTTTGTGAAAACACTTTTCTAGAAGCTTAGAAATAAGCCCTGTGTACTCCAATAAGCACAACAGCCAAGGCTTTAAGCTTTTTAGGCTTATGGAGTTTTGAAAAAGCTACAAAACTATGTTACCATGAACAAATAAGCTACAACATTATTAAGGAAGTAAGAAATGAGCAAAAACATAGAAAGAAGTGCACTGGTTAAGCTATAATAAGTGAATAAGCACTTAAGCTCAATTCTGGTCATGAACCAGGCCAAATGGCCAACTTTCAGACTAAGTGGGGCCCACCAGGGTAAATGAGAGGGTAAAATGAGACTTACTCTCACTAATAGACCTGGCAAGCTTTAAATAAAGCCTATAAGGCAAGCTTATGGCTTAATTTACAGCCCTGTGCAACCTTTGGAAGATTGGGTCAAGATCTGATATGCTACAAGCTCAAGCAGGTCACATTTAAAGGGTCAAATAAACTAGTATGCATTAAACCAAAGTCCAAATCAATTCTAGGGAATGAAACAAAAGCTGGTAAGGTCTCAAAAAGCCAAAGGTTTGGCTGGGGGTTTATATTTGGAGTGGATTGGTTTGGTTTTGGTTTATGAAATTACAAAGGGGTCCGTTTGGTACCAAGGACCAATTTTGCAACTTGTTGATTTTCAAGGACCAAAATTGCCAACCTGTTAAATTATTCCAAAGGACCAATTTTTGTTACATTCCAATAATATGAGGGCCTTTGTTGTAATTTTCCATTTTAAAACTCCTAGGGACTGATTTTGCCAATTTCCAAACTGCAGGGACCAAAAGTGTAATTTTTCCAAAGTTTTCACCTAAGGATTAATTTTGATAATTTTTTACTTTTAAATGCCTTAGGTTGACTTTCCTTTCAAAACACATGCTCAGGGACTAGTTTTGTAAATTTTTGAAAGTTGAGGGACTAAAACTGCCAATTGTGTAAACTTTGTTCGTTTTTCATTGTTTTTACTCATTTTGCATCTGAAATGTATAAAATACAATTCCTGGGATATTTTTAGTATTTTGATGCATTTCTGAGCGTTTTCGGATGTTTTGGCAGTTTAAATACGATAAAAATGATGAGTGTTTGAGCACTCATCACTTCCCCATTACTCCATAACATTAGTACTTTACCCATGAGTCCTAATCGTCCCAAAACAATATGTACAAGGATATGACTCGACTTAGCAACCATGTAATCAATTAGATAATTAACTAAGGGTTTAAACAAATAACAATAATGCACTAAAGATGAGTGCATACACAGAAGGCTAAGGCGATTTGGTTGTACATTTAAGTGGGGTGTATCAAGTTCTTCCTTTAAGTAAGATGCTTAAAGTTAGAAACGAAAAGATAGGCTCGGAGGGGTGTACTAGGGGTTTCGTGTACTAAAAATGAGTACAACGCTAAGGTGTGGGAAAAATTAGTTGACTTTACTAGCCAAGTAATATGACTTAAATGGTCAAGTAATTATGATACGGGTTTAACACAAGGGTGATCCTAATGCCTCTTATCATGTAGTAAATCCTACTACACGAATGTAGTCTCACTAGCGGTCTCGGGATGCATCACTAACGCAAGTTCTAGAATCTAAATACTACCGGTACACTCATAAGCATTAATAGTAAATGTTTTTCCTATCAAATCTAAAGGCGAACCTCACGTATTTGGGTGGAAAATTTTTCTGAATAGTACGGTTTTGTGCTAGTCATACGACTCCTATCAATGAGACGCTTGCTAAGGCTAAAGTTTCACTCCTAAATGTTGTAAAAAATTTTAAATTTGGCGCTAAAATTACACTAACAAGTATTTCTCATAGTTTTATTACACAAACTCAAGTGAAAGTGTATCCTATAAGGTATCATCATTTACCCTCCCCTTACACTTAGGATGAACATTGTCCCCAATGTTCAATTAAAGAATTTAAAAGTGAAATAGGTAAAAGAATGAAATCAAATACTCCCCTGATTCGTTCGGTGTGGATAGTGTGGTAACAAGGTCAGATCTTCCTCCAAGAAAATGAACAATCAAAGCTTCCCTTCCAGAATATAAATCATCTTCTTGTCATACATAACCTGTTAAACCTGAGAAAACAAACAAGGCAACCTCGCATAAAATCGGCGGCAATCTATATATACTAACAAATCCTAAAAAGCAAAGTAAGATATAATGCTTGTAGAATGAATGTTTGCAGATTTTCTGGAGTTTATAAAACTAAAGAATTGACAAAACTTTAAGACTCTGGTAGAAAAACAAAACTAGCAAAATTTCCAGAATTTTACACATGACGCCGTCAGGAATTACTTCCTGACGCCGTCAGAAGTGATCTGCAGAAATCTTTACGGTAAGTTTCCGGAAAATTTCTAGAAAACTTATGTCCTACTTCCTGGAAAATCCTGCAAAACATCATTATGACTCGATAAAGGCATTTGACTCTAACAAATACGAATATACATGTCCACTTAATATTGTGGAGAATCATGATCAATTTTGTTTCTTAAAAACATATTTGGGGTTTCCCCTTACACTTATCTTTTGCGAAATACTTTTGTATGAAGTTAAGACTAAGCCAAACAACAAAATAAAGTATTTTCACCATTTTAGTTTTGAAACATGATCTACCAACAATAAAAATAAAGCATGCATACGGAAACAAATAACAATCAAACAAATAAAAATCACACAAAGCATGGGTTGCCTCCCAAGAAGCGTTTTTCTTTATTTACGAGTCTTGTAGCTAGACTCAAGGTCATGGGATATTACGTAACGTCGTCCATGGTCTCATCCACCGATTGTAAATGTTCTTTATAGAGACCAAACACCTTCTGCTTAATTGTTCCTATGATTCTATTGGCAAATTCCTTATCAACTCTATATTTTGATCCTAGAGTCAAGCAATCCTTATAGAAAAGGCTCTTCTTCTCCCATACATAGTCCATGCCCTTTTTCTTATCCTCTTCATTGATGTTCTCGAAAGCACCAATGTTATACATGTCAAATCGAGGCACAAAATGAAATTCTTTCATTCTATTAGGCATCCTATAAGTGATTCTATCGGTGTTACTAGCAAATCGGATTGTCCCTTCTATCTCATCATATTCTAACTTAGACTCTTCAACAAATGGTTTACCAAACACAACATGGGATAAGCAACAATCAATAACACTAGCTAGATCATCGACAACCATAAAGTCAGTGATATAAGTAAAGTTCCCAACAAAGACATGTAAACCTTTAACTCTCCCGACAAAGTTACAAACTCCACCGGGGTATTTAGTATCCTTTCTAGGTCCAAGTCTTGTTTTCATTATATCATTATAAACACATGAGGACATAATGTTGATTGGGGATTTAAGATCAATGTAAGCATTGTCAATATGTTTGTACCTAATTGTACATGGTATCTTTGCACTCTTAGGATCGCCTCTTTTTATCTTAGGCTCAATTCTAGTGAAAGGAGGTCGAGGGATTATCAATAAGGTTATTATAGTATGCGATCTCCTCCTTAGTGGGGTATAGATTGAAATAGTCATCTAGCTTCGGATCTATATCCCCTTCCTCAAGTTCCTCAACAACATCCTCGAAATCTTTAGTTCCTAGGTCCTTATTCGAATACAAGGCGGTTGCTAGGTCACTAAATGCATGGTCGAGCTCAACATTAATCAACCTATTAAGCTCCCTAAGTTCCCTAATCTCATTCTCGATCTGTTCACGCAACAAAGCCACTTCTCTAGGGGAAAGGGGTGGATTCGCGTTTTCCATAATGGTCAACAGAATAGTCAATGAATTTAATTTACTAACAAGGGCACGAAGAAAAAGATAGACTAAAGAAAACCTAAAAATAAAAATAAAGTCTTACTAGAAAGGAATCTAGCAAGTAGACCTAATTAAAAGAAATTCTAACCTAGACAATAACTATTCCCCGGGCTGCGGCGCCAAAAACTTGATGCGTGGGAATTGCACCAGGCTTTACCTCTCAAGGGATCTCAAGAAGCTTACAACCCCCACTAGGCAGTGTACCTGATCGTTGTAGTATAGTATAGTGATAAGTACCGGGGGATTGATCGTTCAACTCAGGAATAGTGTCGCTAGGATTAGAAAGCCTAAAAATTAAGTCTAGAGGTGATGGATGATTCTTTTTGTATTTTTATATTTTTATAAAAGCAATAAAAATCTCGGGTTTTGGAAGATTTGGCGGAATTAGTTGCTAATCAACTAACCCAATAACTAAGATGCAATCAAAATAAAATAACAAAAATGTAAATAAAGCTAATTAAACTAGTAGTGTGAACAATAAATGGGAAAATTGTGTTTACTTAGATTTCATTACTCCCTAGATATCTTTACAGGTTGATAGTTTGTTACAGTTGCGTGGATGACGGGTTATATTCCTTAATACCAATCGTGGGGTGGTGTACGTACTTCCCCAACTCTATAAGCTCCTACTTCACTCCTATGTCGAGCCTGCAAGAAGCTCCTAACATGGGATCACTAGAATTACCTCATGCATTAAATACAACCATAAAAACCTAGTACGCATTGGTTCATGTTTCTTAAGACGTTCAAGCAAGTTACCCTATGGAAGTCTGCCAGTTTTCTTAACCCTAACATCGAAATCATTCATCCGTAACAACTATAAACAAGCAATCAACCCATAATCAACGTCTAGGTTTCACTACATCTAAGCAAACACACAAGAGATCTAGCCTATCATGTTAACATCAAGACAAGCGTAAGATATATTCAAACAACACATAGACATATTGAATGAATTGAAAGGATACTTATCTTAATTGAACATGAAAGGTTTCAAAGGGTGAAAACCCTTGAAAATACTGATAAAATCGTGCAAGGGTTTCTCCAAGTTATCCCTAACATTGTCCTCTCTATGAATGAAAATTACAAAACTATATATAGATTTTCCAATGTGACGGCGTCAAGAAGAGAATTCTGACGCCGTCAACCCGCCGCCCATAATAATATCGGATTGCCTAGATCCAGATCTGACGCCGTCAAGAGCAATTTTCCACTGGGCCGTCACGTGTAAAGGGACCTGACGGCCTATGGTGACGCCGTCATGCCCTAGTGTAAAAACTTTCTGGATCGTCATGGACTCTATCCACTTCACCTCTTGTTTTCCTCTTGACGCCGTCATTAAGAACTTGGTGACGCCGTCAGGTACTGTTCCCAGCAAGAAAAATTAAGACTTTGCCGTTTTCTTCACTTTTATGCTCCAAAAACGTCCAAAATGCTTCCTTTTCCAGAATTTACTCCAAAAGTACCTAAAATCACAAAAGGAACGATTTAGGGCAATATTTAATCAAATAAATTCAATTTCAAGCTTAAATGACCCCCTAAAAATGGATCATTTTTCGCCTCATCACTAAGTCGAGTCATATCTTGTACATATTATTTTGGCACGATTGGGACTCATGGGTAAAGTACTAGTGTTATGGAGTAATGGGGAAGAACATCAAATTATTACCCCCATATGTGTGTTAATCATAAGAAAGTACTCAAAGTGTTTTGATTATCTTGATTCGAGTCATTAGAGTAGTTTATTGTAAAGTATGTAAAAATTCAAGTGTAAGAGGAATGTACATTCCCTATGATGTATTATTTTGGATGGTATGGTAAATGTGTATGCAAAAAAAAATAAAAAATAAAATAAAAAAAAGATAGAAAAAAAATAGAAAAAGAAAAGAGAAAAAACATACGGACTACCATATCATTTCATTCTATGTTTATTTTAAGTTTTTGTTATTTTTGATTTATTAGCTTAAGTCGAGTCGAGTCTTGGCTTAGCAACGTGATGCGTGGGAATCGCACCAGGCTTTACCTCTCAAGGGATCTTGAGAAGCTTACAACCCCCACCAGGCAGTGTACCTGATCGTTGTAGTATAGTATAGTGACAAGTACCGGGGGATTCATCGTTCAGCTAGTAATAGTGTCGCTAGGATTAGAAAACCTAAATACTAGTTCTAAAGGTGAAGGAAGATTCTTTTTGTAATTTTTTTATATTTTTTAGAAAGCAATTTAAAATCTCGGGTTTGAAGGATTTGGGCGGAATTAGTTGCTACTCAACTAACCCAATACTAAGATGCAATCAAAATAAAATACTAAAAATGAAAATAAACTAAATTATACTAAAGTTGTGAGCAGTAATTGGAGAAAATGTGTTTACTTAGATTTCACTACTCCCTAGACATCTTTTACACGTTAATTACTTGTTATAATTGCATGGATGACGGATCGTATTCCTTAATACCATTCATGGGGTGGCACACTTAACTCCCCAATTCTATGAGCTCTTATCTCCTCCTACACCATGCCCAGCACAACTATAGGGATTGTAAACAGTGGCTCATGCATTAAATACAACCAATAAAGACCTAGTGCGCGTCGGTTCATGTTTCTTAAGACGTTCAAGCATGTTACCAATTGGAGATCTGCCAGTTTTCTTAAGCCTAACATATAAATCATTCATCCAAGACAAGAATAAACAAGTAATCAACACATAATCAACATTTAGGTTTCATTAGATCTAAGCAAACACAAGATAGATCTAGCCTAGCATGATGGAATTAAGACAAGAACAAGATATAGACAACCAACACATAGACATATTGATTGAATTAAAAGAACACTTATCTTGATTACACATGCAAGGTATCAAGGGGTTGGAACCCTTGAAAAACCTGTAAAGTTACACCAAAATCGTACTTAGGGTTTCTCCCAAAACTTCTCTCTCTAAATGTGAAAAATTAGAAAACTGTATATAGGAAAAGGGGTCTGACGACGTCAAGACCAATTAGGTGACGCCGTCACCTCGCCGCCAAAACTCTTCTCGGACTGCCTTGATCTACATTTGAGCCGTCAAGACTTAATCATTTCCAGGCCGTCATGACTTTTACTCTTGACGCCCTACCTTCATGACGCCGTCAAATCTCTACTGGACCGTCATGGAATTTTGCTCTTGACACCGTCAGGGAGTTACTCTTGACGCCGTCACCTACTGTTCCCAGCATGGAAAATTAAGACTTTGGCGTTTTCTTTACTTTTATGCTCTAAAAACGTCCGAATTGCTTCCTTTTCCAGATTTCACTCCCAAAGTACCTAAAATCATAAAAGGAACGATTTAGGGCAATATTTGATCAAATAAATTCGAATTCGGGCTAAAATGACCCCCTAAAAACGGATCATTTTTTGCCTCATCATATACCCTTACACTTGAGATTTGCTTGTCCTCAAGCAAATGCGCTTTTATTCTACTCAAAAGACAAGTTAGGGGTCATTTAACACTAATATAAAATTAATTACAACCAATAATCGTTCCACTAAAGACCAATAGACAAGCACGGAGGTCATATACTAGCACCTCACAAATAGTGTTTAGATACTCACATCTCTCGGGTGTAATAAAGTGTAAATTACAATATGGAAACGGAAGATATCTCTCACTACCTGTCATAGCAAAATAGATTACCATAGGCTTGGGAAAGGATCAAACCTCCACCACATGGCGTAAGCACCTAAGATAAACTATCAAAGAGGTCTTTTAAAGGGTTGTAACGTTAGGTGTAGGGATATGAAATACACGGTTTTGTTGGATAAAGGAAGTTTTACTGGTGGCGAGTTAACAATCTTGGTTAATTACATGTACAATATGGCGTTGCTAAGCCAAGACTAGACTCGACTTAAGCTAATAAATGAAAAATAATAAAAACATAAAATGAACATAGAATGAAAAGGGATAGTAGTCCGTATGTTTTTTTTTTTTTTTTTTTTTTTTTTTTTTTTTTTTTTTTGTGCATACACTCTTACCCTACCATCCAAAATAATACATCATAGGGAATGAACATTTCCCTTACACTTGAATTTTTACATACTTTACAATAAACTATTCTAATGACTCGAATTAAGAAAATCAAAACACTTGGAGTACTTTTAAGATTAACGCACATATGGGGGTAATAAAATGATGTTCTTCCCCATTACTCCATAAAATAAGTACTTTACCCATGAGTCCCAATCGTCGCAAAACAATATGTACAAGGATATGACTCGACTTAGCAACCATGTAATCAATTAGATAGTTAACTTAGGGTTTAACAAATAACAATAATGCACTAAAAATGAGCGCATACACGGAAGGCTAAGGCGATTTGGTTGTACATTTAAGTGGGGTGTAACAAATTCTTTCTTTAAGTAAAATGCTTAAAGTTAGAAATGAAAAGATAGGCTCGGAGGGGTGTACTAGGGGTTTCGTGTACTAAAAATGAGTACAACGCTAAGGGTGTGGGAAAATTAGTTGACTTAACTAGCCAAGTAATATGACTTAAATGGTCAAGTAATTATGATACGGGTTTAACACAAGGGTAATCCTAATGCCTCTTATCATGTAGTAAATCCTACCACATGAATGTAGTCTCACTAGCGGTCTCGGGATGCATCACTAACGCAAGTTCTAGAATCTAAATGCTACCGGTACACTCATAAGCACTAATAATTAATGCTTTTCCTATCAAATCTAAAGGCGAACCTCACATATTTGGGTGGAAATTTTTTCTGAATATACAGTTATGTGCTAGTCATACAATCTCCTATCCATGAGACGCTTGCTATGGCTAAAGTTTCACTCCTAAATGTTGTAAAAAAATTTAAATTTGGCACTAAAATTGCACTAACAAGTGTTTATCATAGTTTTATTACACATCTACCATCAAATAAAACAAACTCAAGCGAAAGTGCATATGTAAGGTATCATCTTTTTACCCTCCCCTTATACTTAAGATGAACATTGTCCCCAATGTTCAAGTAAAGAATGTAAAAGTGAAAAAGTAAAGAGAATGAAATCAAATACTCCCCTGATTCGCTCGGTATGGATAATAAGGTGGTTAGGTTAAATCTTCCTCCAAGAAAATGAACAATCAAAGCTTCCCTTCCAGAATATAAATCATCTTCTTGTCATACATAACCTGTAAAACCTGAGAAAATAGACAAGACAACCTCTCGTAAAATCGGCGGCATCCTATATAAGTTACTAAATCCTAGAAAACAAGATAAGATATAATGCTTGTGGAATGAAGTTTGCAGATCTCCTGGAGATTATAAAACTTAATAATTCACAAAAACCATAAGACTCAGTTAGAAAAACAAAACTGGTAAAATTTCCAGATTTTTATACCTGACGCCGTCAAGAGTAAACTCCTGACGCCGTCAGAATTGACCTGCAGAAATTCTTATGTTAAGTTTCCGGAAAATTTCTGGAAAAACTTGGTCCTACTTCCTGGAAAATCCTGCAAAACTTCATTATGACTCAATACAAGCATTTGACTCTAACAAATACGAATATACATGTTCATTTAATATTGTTGAGAATCATGATCGGTTTGTTTCTTAAAAACATATTTGGGGTTTCCCCTTACACTTATCTTTTGCAAAAATACTTTTAGGTGGAGTTAAGACTAGGCCAAAACAACAAAGTAAAGTATTTCCACTTTTTAATTTAGAAACATGATCAACCAACAATAAAAATAAAGCATGCATACGGAAACAAATAACAAACAAACAAATAAAATCACACAAAACATGGGTTGCCTCCCACGAAGCGCTTGTCTTTATTTACGAGTCTTGTAGCTAGACTCAAGGTCGTGGGTTACTACGTGATCTCATCATTTAAAATGATATATCCCATGTAGTTGCGATCATTACTGTTATGGTGGTAGTGCCTCAATCTGTCGATATTCGCAATCACCATCCTACCTAATTTGCTTCTCAAGTTAGCTACCCCATCTTTGCTCACACCTTCGATTGTGAATGGCCCATACCACCAAGGACTTGGTTTATCGGGTGGTATTGTTGTTTCCAAGTGCCTCAAGAGTACCAAGTTCCCTTCCTCAAATGGTATATGATTTTCTGCGGGTCGAGTATGTTCGAGTTCGACCTAAACCTTATTGCTTTTTCTTCTTTCATTTTTTGCTTTCTTATAGCTTTTGATTCTTGCCTCCCATGCAAGAATTTTATTCTAAATACGAATGGGTGTCTTGCCAATGTTGTTTTTGATCTTTCTCCAACTCAAATTCTCATGCTCACTTCGCGGGGTCATGGGGAAGCTAATCTTTCTTTTTCCAGATTTAAGCTCAATCTTCCTACCTTCATACTTAATGACAGCCCTAGCGGTGGCGAGGAATGGTGCCCCAAGGATTATTGGCATGCATCCATCTCCTTTATCATCGATGATCATAAAATCAACGGGGTACATGAATCCTGCGACATTAACTAATACATCTTCTGCGATTCCTAGGGGGTATACGTACGAGTGTCCAACAAGAGATAACCTAACACGAGTAGGCGCTGGCATTTTTGATGTTAGTTGGATGTAAATGGTTAGGGGCATAAGATTTACTTCCGATCCTTGGTCGGCGAAAGCACTAAGATATTTCAAGTCCCCGATGCTCGTTGGTATCTCAAAGTTCCCACATGCTAACTGCTTAGTACCCACTTTTTGCACCAATAGCTTCTCGAATACTGATCCTCCAGGAAGCGTATCATACTCATCTTTCACTTCTTCCTCTTTCTCAGAAACCTGTCTGGAAGGTTGGTTACGCCCATCACCCTTAATCCAATTTGTTATGGTGTTTTTATTTACATCATGTTTTAGGTAGTAGCTCAAAGGTTGGGATTCTGGTGGTCTTTCTAAGGTCTGTTTAGCGGGAGTTTCTACCTTCTCGTTATCCTTTTGGATAATGGTGATGGAGTTAACAAATTGGGTAGTGGGAGTGGCATTTTCATTCCTTAGTAGTATTCTTTCGGGGGTTTTTTGGTTGGCATACTCCTCTAACAGACTCATCATCTCATTCATTTTCTCTTGCATCTCCTCTCTTTGCTTATAAACTGCTTCCTCGAATCTAGCATGCCGATCTGAGTGAGTTGCCATATATTCTCTCATCCTAGCTTCAAACTCTGAGCTAAGTTCCTTGGGAGGGGAACAAGGTGGGGCATAGTTCTGGAAATTCTCAACATTTTCTCTAGAGGGCGACTCAGATAATGGTGCCGAAGTTGGTTTTGAGACAGAATTGACAGTGGCTCGTTTAGGACTTAAAGGCCTCCTTTGCCTTTCCTCAAAATAGTCAACCTTGGCCTCGAGTTTGCATAGGAGTTCATCGGGGATTTCGGTGGTTCCTCCAGATGTTGAGACTGCATTGATAGCCGCTTTTACAGTATGATTAAACTCCCACATCTCCAGATTATCAGTGGCGACCTCCTCGATAACTGCCCAAGACTCCTCGGCGTTCTTATCACGCAGTTTACCTCCCGCGGCCCTATCAATTGTGCGCTAAGTGTGATAGTCAACATGGTCGTAGAAAATATGGACTAATAACCAACGGTTTATACCATGATGAGGGACCTTATGGAGGAGATCCTTAAAACGGGCCCAAGCTTCGTAAAAAGTTTCACCCTGCTACTGTTCAAGCATCAGGATGTCATTTCTAAGCATTGCAGTCTTCCCCGGTGGGAAGAATTGAGTAAGGAAGCGATGGGTGAGGTTATCCCATGTGGTGATGGATCTTGCGGATAAACGCTCAAGCCATTGACTAGCTTGATCCCGTAGAGAGAATTGGAATAGGCGTAATCGGGTTGTCTCTCTAGTTTCAACATCTAGGTCTATGGAATCTACGATTTTGAGGAAGTCCTTAAGATATTGGTTTGGATCTTCGGAACGAAGTCCATGGAATGCACATCCGCTTTGCACCAACCGGATGGTGTCGGATCGCAAGGGGGTCACATTGGCTCCGGTGAGCTCAATGGTGTTTCGGTACCCTTGGTGGCTAGGTCGAGAATACTCTCCTAAGGTTCGGGGCCTAAGGGGTTCTAATGGTGGGTTTTGTTGTGGTGGGATGACGGGTTCAAAGATGTTCCCGTTGTCCATGATGTTGGGTGGTTACGAACAAAGGCACAAAGAAATAAGATAGACTAAAGAAAACCTAAAAATAAAAATAAAATCTTACTAGAAAGGAATCTAGCAAGTAGACCTAATAAAAAGAAATTCTAACCTAGACAATAACTATTCCCCAGGCTGCGGCGCCAAAAACTTGATGCGTGGGAATCGCACCAGGCTTTACCTCTCAAGGGATCTTGAGAAGCTTACAACCCCCACCAGGCAGTGTACCTGATCGTTGTAATATAGTATAGTGACAAGTACCGGGGGATTGATCGTTCAGCTAGGAATAGTGTCGCTAGGATTAGAAAACCTAAATACTAGTTCTAAAGGTGAAGGAAGATTCTTTTTGTATTTTTTTATATTTTTTAGAAAGCAATTTAAAATCTCGGGTTTGAAGGATTTGGGCGGAATTAGTTGCTACTCAACTAACCCAATACTAAGATGCAATCAAAATAAAATACTAAAAATGAAAATAAACTAAATTATACTAAAGTTGTGAGCAGTAATTGGAGAAAATGTGTTTACTTAGATTTCACTACTCCCTAGACATCTTTTACACGTTAATTACTTGTTATAATTGCATGGATGATGGATCGTATTCCTTAATACCATTCATGGGGTGGCACACTTAACTCCCCAATTCTATGAGCTCTTATCTCCTCCTACACCATGCCCAGCACAACTATAGGGATTGTAAACAGTGGCTCATGCATTAAATACAACCAATAAAGACCTAGTGCGCGTCGGTTCATGTTTCTTAAGACGTTCAAGCATGTTACCAATTGGAGATTTGCCAGTTTTCTTAAGCCTAACATATAAATCATTCATCCAAGACAAGAATAAACAAGTAATCAACACATAATCAACATTTAGGTTTCATTAGATCTAAGCAAACACAAGATAGATCTAGCCTAGCATGATGGAATTAAGACAAGAACAAGATATAGACAACCAACACATAGACATATTGATTGAATTAAAAGAACACTTATCTTGATTACACATGCAAGGTATCAAGGGGTTGGAACCCTTGAAAAACCTGTAAAGTTACACCAAAATCGTACTTAGGGTTTCACCCAAAACTTCTCTCTCTAAATGTGAAAAATTAGAAAACTGTATATAGGAAAAGGGGTCTGACGGCGTCAAGACCAATTAGGTGACGCCGTCACCTCGCCGCCAAAACTCTTCTCGGACTGCCTTGATCTACATTTGACGCCGTCAAGACTTAATCATTTCCAGGCCGTCATGACTTTTACTCTTGACGCCCTACCTTCATGACGCCGTCAAATCTCTACTGGACCGTCATGGAATTTTGCTCTTGACGCCGTCTGGGAGTTACTCTTGACGCCATCACCTACTGTTCCCAGCATGGAAAATTAAGACTTTGGCGTTTTCTTCACTTTTATGCTCTAAAAACGTCCGAATTGCTTCCTTTTCCAGATTTCACTCCCAAAGTACCTAAAATCACAAAAGGAACAATTTAGGGCAATATTTGATCAAATAAATTCGAATTCGGGCTTAAATGACTCCCTAAAAACGGATCATTTTTTGCCTCATCACAACGCCATATTGTACATGTAATTAACCAAGATGATTAACTTGCCACCAGTAAATATTGCCTTTATCCAACAAAACTGTTGGATTGATATACTCTGACCAAACTATTTTGTAGCTTGTAAGGGTTTAACAATATTGAGTAAACTCAACACTATTAATATTGAAACACTGTTTTACCTTGTAAAGTATGCGGAATCTACTAACACAAAGCTTAAGAAGAACTTTTATATTAACAAAACTTTGAACCTGCTTTGTTACACAGATTCACTAACAATCCCTAACTATTTATCAACTTTGATCGCCTCTAAAACTTATGAGAACTTCTCTAAAACTTGTGTCGACTAATACCTCTTAAGGCTCTTTATATAGATAACCTTAAGTCGGTTTACAACATATAATCCTTGAACGACAAGTCATTATCCTTAACTAATTCTTGAATATTCGTTCAATATTACACATTAATCCTTATCTAATATTGCACATCAGTCCTTGTTTCCTTCGAAGTACTTTAAACATTCTTCAATAATAGCAGTACTTTGACTTTTTCCTTTAGCAGTACTTTGACTTTATTCTTCATGCAGCAGTACTTTGACATCCAGAATTACTTTGATATTTTATATCCCAACAATCCTCCCCTAACTTGAACTCCACTTGCTTGATTTCAAGTTTCTTTGTTATCTTTAATCTTCAAATCTTTAATCATTCAGAAAGATTGTTTCTTTATTTCTTTATTTTCTATCTGTCATGTGTCAAAGTACTCTTCATCAGCATCTTGTCTTTTAATGTATCTTCTCAGCAACTCAGCAACATTTTGGTACAGTAATCATCAAATCTTAAAAGTTTCATACTATTCTCATCACTTCCAGGTGTGTTAACTCCTGTGAGAGGTGAATCATTGAAAATTATGATTTTTAGCAAATCATCAGCTATCAACGGATTTGATTAGTCTTTACCAATAGCCGTTTGCTATGGACTAGCCAACTCTTGATCACTTGGAGTATGGTGAGTTGATAACCATATAGTTTTTGGTAAACTATCAACCATAAACGGATTTGATTATCATATCAGAGCCGTACCCTCATGATGAGTCAAACTCTTTCTTGTCTGTTAAACATGGTGAGTTGATTACCATTTGTTGTGCAGTATAAATACTAACACCATGTGTTACTTTTCAAATCCTTTTTCCTTTTCTTTTAAATATCAAAACATTTTATTTTTTTATTTTAAAGGACTTATACTGGTTTATATCAGCAAGCAGTACTTTGTTAAAGTACTGTTTGTTTTTGCAGTACTTTGAAAAATACTTTATTTTACAAAACAAATCATACCAGTATTATGCAATATTACTCTTCAGACTTGATCCATCTGATAAATAGCTTGATAACATCCAAAGCTACTTCAGATTCATCTTCAAGTTCCATTCCATGATCCAGCATTCTGAGCATAATTTCTCTAATCAATGGATATCTCCTCTCAGCCAGCATATGAATCATGGTACCATCTTCCATCTCTAGTGTATGAACTCCTGATGACTCAAAGAATCTCCATCTTGTTATTTCCCAATTCTCTTGATCATTCCACAGAGGATCAACACTTGTTTCTTCAGTTTCCCAGATGGTAATTAAGTCTCCAAGTAAAATTAATCCCACTCCTGAAGCTTCAATCTCTGCATAGTATGTCTGCACTTGCACATATAAGTCATACAAATCTGCCCTTGTAATACAGTGCAACACATCCCATAACATATTGAATTTTTTAAAGCTTTCATCTTCTCTGTGGATCATAAAATAATTCCCTTCTTTTGATTCAACCACAGAAAATGAGATTATCTTGGACTTCTTTCCAGAATCTTCAATCTTCTTATTCTCAAAGTAAACAACTCTGAAATAATTTCTAAGTTCATCAACTGTATCTTCATGAATCAACTTCAGCCTTTTTGTCAGTTGATCATCTTCAGCTAATTTCTTTCTTTTCAATCTCCTTTGCTCAGCTTGTTCCTTTCTGATATCTTCCAATTTCTTCTTTCTATCAACTTCCATGGGCACAAAGTTTTCTACTTCTTTTCTGATATCTTCTTGTACTTTATCCCACAGAGCTTTCACTTCTGGATACCTTTGTTTATGTAAATTCTTGTATCCCTTCTTTCTCAAGAATCTTATCATCCAGTTCCTTTCCTGAGCTTTAGTCATTGGCTTCTTTGTAATTGGCCTACTAACTTCTGCCAAATACTTAGCATCATACTCAGCTTGTTGCTTTTTAGCAAGCTCTAAATCTTCTGCAATCTCCAACTCTCTAATCTGAGCAATAGAAAATTTCTTCTTTTTCTTCTTAGTATCTTTCTGAACCTTGATCCCTTTCCCTTTATCTTTTGGATCTATCTCTTCTAATTCAGAAGTACTTTCATCATCTTTTTGTGCAGGCTCAGAAATATGTATTCCTCCAGTAGGTCTCCTCAAATTCATCATAACTTGAGCAATTGTTTCATCATCACTTGTTGTATGCACTCTTACTTCTTCTTGATGTATAAAAGTAGAAGGACCAGCTTCATCTTCATAATTCCTTGTAGAAGGTCCAGCTGCAGTGACTCCACTTTCATCAATATTCCTAGAAGAAGTACCTTGCTCAGCAGTACCTTGCAGACTTATGTTTTCTGCAGCAGTACTTTGAACACCAGCACTTTGAATGTTCTGTGCATCTACATCCTGCTTAACATTTTCTTGCTCAGTTTCTTTTTGCTCAATCTCTTTCTCTTCTTGTGCAATATTTTCATCCTCTTATGCAATATTCATATCTTCTTCAACATAACTTTCTGGTTCAAAAGTCTTTGGAATTTCTGGATATTGCCACAAATGAGCATCTTCTGAATATTTAACTTCAGCATCATCTTTATCCAAATTCTCATCTTGATTCCTCCCCAATTTGGTAAATGATGACTTCCTAAGCTTCCTCTTAGATTTAGAAGACTTCTTTGAAGATTTTGACTTTAGCTTCTGAGACTGCTTTTTTTCTTTCACATAAAGCCTAAAATTCTGAACAGGAGGCCAAACAAATTTCTTCAACCTTCTGAACTTCTTTCTTAGCTTCTGGATTTCTGCAGCTTGAGCATTAACAGTTTGCTTCATCTTCTCCAATTCCTTATCCAAATCAGAAGTACTCTCAGCACCTTCAATTCCCTCATCTCCTCCAGGTGTTTGAAGCCCACCTGTGGAAGTATAATCATTGGGAGTAGGTACCTGTGAATCCTCTGAAGCAGTACCTTTAGAAGAAGTACTTTGTGGAGAAGTACCTTGAGCAGAAACATATTCTTCCAAGGAAGCTGATACTGAGGGATTCCTTTCACTTGAAACAACATGCTGAATGATGAATAAAATATGTTTCTTTTGAATGATACATGTAGCCTCCCCTCAAATAATGACTAACTAATAACTACTAATGCCTCCCCTCAAAAATAGCTTACATATTAATCATGCCAATACTCACAACCAAGAAGGTAAATCTTGAAACATCAAAGCCCTTTGTGAGTAGATCTGCTACATTATCATCAGTATGAACTTTAACCACATTGATAAGTCTTTGTTCATAGCAATCTCTTATAAAGTGATGTCTAATCTGAATGTGCTTGGTCTTAGAATGATATATTGGATTCTTGACAATACAGATAGTACTATGATTATCAATGTTGATAGGAGTATTCTTGAAATTGAATCCATAATCCAAAAAGTTGATTTTGCAACCAAAGTACTTGTGCACAACAACTTGCAGCAGCTACATACTCTGCTTCAGTGGAAGAAGTTGCTGCAATTGTTTGCTTCTTACATTGCCATGACACTAATCTGCTTCCAAGATACTGGCATCCTCCAGTTGTGGATCTTCTGTCATAATTATCTCCAGCATAATCACTGTCTAAAAAAGATTGACGATGGAAAGGTGAATCTCTAGGATACCATAAGCCTAGCTTAGGTTGTTGCCTAAGATATCTGAAAATTCTTTTGACAACATTCAAGTGAGATACCATTATATTAACTTGATGCCTTGCACATAAACATACAGCAAAAGTTATATCAGGTCTTGATGCAGTTAAATACATGAGACATCCAATCATAGACATGTATAAGGTGACATCAACATCTTCTCCTTCTTCATATTTTCCCAAAGGTTTGTTAGTATCCACTGGTGTAGATGTAGGCCTAACAGTTGTGAAAGTGAATCTCTTAAGAATATCTGCAACATACTTATCTTAACAAATATATATTCCACTGCTTGATTGTTGCACTTGAAGTCCCAAGAAGAAGGTTAATTCTCCCATTGAACTCATCTGAAACTCTTTCTGCATAAGATCTTCAAATTCTTTGACCATAGACTGCCTAGTAGCACCAAAAATAATGTCATCTACATACACTTGGACAAGCATGATATCCTTCTTATCTCTCTTGATAAACAAAGTCTTGTCAATAGCTCCTCTTCTATAACCATGTTGTAGTAGAAATTTGGAAAGTCTTTCATACCATGCTCTTGGAGCTTGATGAAGGCCATACAGAGCCTTGATTACCTTGTAGACTTTGTTTGGGTGTGCAGGGTCTTCAAAACCAGGAGGCTGTTTGACATAAACTTCTTCTGTGATTTTGCCATAAAGAAAAGCACTTTTAACATCCATTTGATATACAGGGAATCCCATATAAGATGCAAAAGCCAAAAATAGCCTGATGGCTTCAAGCCTTGCCACAGGAGCAAAAACTTCATCATAGTCTACTCCTTCTTCCTGTCTATATCCTTGAGCCACTAACCTTGCCTTATTCTTGATAACATTCCCTCTTTCATCTCTTTTTACCCTGAAGACCTATTTAGTTCCAATAAGTTTCTTTCCATCAGGTAAATCACATAGTACCCAAACTTCTTGAAGTTTAAAGTGTAGGAGTTCTTCTTGCATAGCTTCCACCCAACTTTCCTTGGCTAATGCTTGTTTGATATTCTTGAGCTCTTCCTGAGATAGAAAACAAGCAAATAAACACAACTTCTGATCCTTGTGATTCACCCTGTTTTGCTTGTAGATAAAACTAAGTAAAGAAGTATGCTGTTGAGACATATTCTTAGCCTTAGTCCTTGTGAGCACCCCCGAAGCTGAGGGTCCAATTATGTTGGTAACAGGATGAGTTTTGTGTATTCTGAGAGTAGGAGTTGGTGAGACTTCAAGATTATCTTCCAAATCAGTTATATCAGGATCTTCATTAGAATCTGAGAAAATGCCTTCTTGATCCAATTCATCATCAGTGTCTTCTAAAGTAATCGTGTTTGGATCATCAGTATCTTCTAAGTCAGGCATATTAGAATCATTAACAGCATCAGTATTTATCCAATTTGAAGTATCTAAAGGCTGAAAAGTACTTTCAAATGGATTAGCAGTACTTTGGGGTAAAGTACTGGCTGTTTCTTTTGCCTTCTTCTTTTCTGCTTCATAAACTCTCCTTTGTTCATCTTCATACGACTTAGCCATAGTTTCTTGAAAAAGCATCCTAGAAAGTTCATCTTGAATGGCTTGATCTTCTGCAGATACTGGTATTTGTGGTGGAACAGTACTTTGAGGATCAACAGTACTGTTAGGTTCAGCAGTACCTTGAGGCTCAGAAGTACTCTTCTTCTCATCATTGGCATTATCATTTGGCTCATCTTCAGATCTTAAATTAACATCATGAACAATGTACTGCGCTTCTTCTTTATTGGGAGCAGCTTGATTTTCTTCCCTTACAGGTACATAATTCATTGATGAAGACATTAAATCAAGATCAAACATCCAATCAGGACCTTTACCTTTAGAATTTTCTTGTTCTTCCAAAAAATCAACATGAAGACATTCTTGAACCTTTTTGGTATCCCTGTTGTACACTCTGAATCCTTTGCTATTGGTACAATATCCCAATAAATATCCTTCATCTGACTTCCCATCAAATTTGCCTAAATTTTCAACAGTGTTTAAGATGGTTAGGGGACATCCAAAAGGTTTCATAAACTTGATGCTTGGCTTCTTTCCCATGAGTAACTCATAAGGTGTATTCATTTGAGGTTTAGTCACTGATACTCTATTCAACACATAACAAGCAGCACTTACAGCCTCAGCCCAGAATGGAACAGGTAATTGAGAGTCTGCAAGCATTGTCCTTGCTGATTCTATAAGAGTTCTATTCTTTCTTTCTGCAACTCCATTTTGCTGAGGGGTTCTAGCAATACTGAATTCTCTTTTAATTCCTTTATTGGCACAAAATTCATCCATTAGCTGATTCTTGAACTCAGTCCCATTATCACATCTAATGCCTCTAACCTTGAGTCTTAACTGATTTTCAAGTGCTATTATAAGATCATGAATAGCATCAAAAGTTTCATCTTTAAAGCATAAGAAAAAGACCCAACTAAATCTGCTACAGTCATATGTTACAACCAAGCAATACTTCTTCTTGTTTAGACTAACAACTGAAACAGGTCCAAACAGATCCATGTGCAGCAATTCCAAAGGCTCTCTAATGGTTTTCTCATCAATCTTCTTACAGGAAGCCTTGTGTTGTTTACCCTTCTTCCAAGCAAGACATGAGTGATCATTTTTGAATGTTTTAGAAGGTAAACCTCTAACTAAATTACCTCTGACCAGCTTATTGATGTTCTTAGAATTGACATGCCCCATTCTTTTGTGCCATTGATGTGCTTCTTCCATAGTTGCTCTTGCAATCAAACATGTTTCTCTTTCAGCAGAGTGTACATTCTTTAAGTCTATGCTGTACACATCATTAGTTCTTGGTGCTCTCAGCAACACCAAGCTTCTATCTTCTAACTTGAAATCAGGAGAAAGTATAAGACATTCTGTGTCAAAGAATAACACAGGGTACTTCTTATCACAAATCTGAGAGACTGACAAAAGATTGAATTTGAGCTCCTTCACATATCTAACATCTTCAAAATCAATGTTTCCTGCCTTGATAGTTCCTTTGCCAGTTATTCTTCCTCCATCTGGATCATTCCCAAATGCAACTTTTCCTCCAAAATAAGCTTTAAAATCTGACAAGAACTCCTTTTCTCCTGTCATACTGCCAGAGCAACCACTATCTACAATAAGATGATCTTTAAGCTTCTCCTCTGGGTTGCCCTGCATTCACAAAAAAAAGGTTAGTTATCTTTAGGAACCCAAGCCATTACTGACTTGTGTTCCCCTTGTGGAGTGACATACTCAAAAATTTTAAGTATGTAGTCACCACTATCTTTGAAAGCATGATCAAGAATTAAGGTTTTTGTTTCCAAAACAGTTGGTTTATCATGATCAATTTTCCCTTTTTCACCCTTAACCTTTGAAAGTACTGGTTCTACCCCAGCAGTACTTTCTTTCTTAACCCATTTAGTTGTAACTTTAGGAGTTGGGTTCTGTGTTCTAGCATCTTTTCTTGTGTTGTAAGGCCTTCTAGGGTTGTAGTGATTGTACCTCCTAGGTCTTACACTTGAGTGTTTGCTAGAAACATCTTGGTTAAGGAACTTTCTATCAGTGCTTTGTGAAGGTACTGATGGTTTGGAGTATGACCTTTTCTGATGAGGGTACCTATAGTCTTTTGAGAAATTACTATGGTTAACCCTATTTGTATAATTCCAAACTGGTTTGTTGTCCCTTGGCTTATTCTCCCTATGACTTGGTTGTGCAGTTCTGGTCTTTGGATATTTACTTAGGTATTCTGAATGATAATCACAGTCATTAATCAAATGATGAGGACTATAACAAACATAACAGACCTTAGGACCAATATCCCCAAATCCCCTTCCATAAGATTTTCTAAAACTAGCAGTATTTTGAAAGAATTTTCTCTAAGGTACTGCTGAGTGATCAGCAGTACTTCGAAAAGTGTTTGGAGGTACTGCTTGTTTTGAAAACCTGTTCTCTTCAATCTAAGGTGCTTCAACAGACTTTTCTAAAGTTTCAGAGTTAGATTTACTTTTATGCTTTTTCCTAAACTCTAGATTATCTACACCATAACAGTCAACATCTTTTCTAGGTGGTTGAAAGCTACCTGGGGGGTGAGGAACTGCATTATATCCCTTTTCTTTCTTAAATAAGGAGGTGTTGGACTAGGGGATTCCTCATCACTAGAAGTGTTTTCATCTGGACTTATGAACTCTTCATCACTAGTGGAGGTGTCTACTGTAAGATTTTGTTCCTTGCCCTTAAATGGAATGCCTTCAATGCTATCATTATCATAACCTAGGCCTGTCTTAATATTAGATGTTCTTTGCTTTTCAACAAATTGAACATGTGACACACCTGCCTCATTCCACACAGCAAGTTTTTCTAACAACTTATCCCTTTCAGCAGTCACTTTTTCTAGTTCAGACACCTTACAACCTAGTTTCCATTCACTTAACTTAACTAGGTCATCCTGTTGTTTATATGTTTCAAGCCATGCTACTTCATTGTTTTCATGTGTAATGATTTTGGACTCCATTGACTCTAAAGTTAATTGATAACCAGTTATCTCAGCCCTAGCCTTTTGAAATTTATCTCTTTCAGCTACATATTCACTAAGTAACTTTTGATACATATCATTACACTTAGAGCATACCTCAGTGATAGAGTCTTTTTATAGTATAGTGATTGTTTTTCTGAAGAAATGCTTAGGAAAGTATTTCCCCGGCTCGTGTCCCAACGAAGGTGTGAATGGAATCCGAATTCCCGTTTCGTGAAACGTGTCGTGAAAGTGGTAAAAAGTGATTTGAATGAGATTATACTAATGAATATAAAAATGAAACACAAATAACTAACTAAGCACATAAATCAAATAAACAAACTTAAAACATAACGTAGAATCGAAAACGTAACTTAAAAGTAAAATAAACGTTAACGTACGAAATAAAACGCGACTTTTAAGCTACACTACTCCTACGGACTTGGAAATAATTTTCAAAAGTTAAAAATGATAAAAGAAAATTTTGAGAAAAAGAAAAATATTTTTTTGACTTTTTATTTATTTTTTATGAATTAAAAACTATTTAACTAATTAAAAATTAAAAAGAAAATGCAAATAAGGTGAGAAAAATGAAAAATCAATTTTGAAAATTATAAAATAACTAAAAAGTAATTTTAAAACTAAAAAAACTAATTTTTTGGCTTTTTGTATAATTTTTAGGAATTAAAAAGTATTAAAACTAATTAAAAATTCAAAATAAATTCAAAATAAATGGTAAAAATGCAAAATAAATTTCTAAAATTCTAAAATAACTAAAAATAATTTTCTAAAATACTTTTGGATTTTTCTGGGATTTTTCTGATTTTTTTTTTTTTGGAATTTTTGCTAATTAATTTCTATTTAAAAATGATTAAAAATGAAAATAAAATAAAAAATAGTGAATGAACTCAGAAAAATTTAAAAAAATTACAGAAAATCTAAAATATTAAAATATGCTTGAGAAAAAATTTTGAAAGAAAAATAAGCTAGAAAAGTGCTTATAAGCTTTAAAACTGCTTATTTGGAGTGCTTATTAATAAGCACTCCTTGACCAAGCTGTACCCAACTTTGACCAATGTTTCTATTGACTCAAAAAAGCTTTAATGAACAGTAATAAATGTTAAATGTTACGTATAAACATTAATATGTAAATGTCTAGTATCGAACCCAAGACCTCGGGATTGCACACTTTACAAACAAGAATAATGTAAAATAAATATGTATATATTAAATGTATTGAATATATATATTTATAAACACTTAATGGACTAAATGGTCGTTAGTTATTAACCGTATGGACTAACTATCATTAGTAACGAAAGGTAAGGACTAGAGTGTAACTTGAGAGTCAAGAAAGATCTAGAAACACCCTTGTGGGTGCTAGGCCAGTCGAAGCCCAACCCCATGGGTTGACCCATGCTTGCTTGGTCACCAAGAAATCCTCTAGTATATATACAAGGCCAAGGATTAGGGTTTCACATCTTTTGTGAACACACATTAACCCTAAATCTTTTCTCCTTGTGTTTTCTTTTGTGGCCGATCGGTTCACCCCCCTCCATAGGGATTGGATCGATTTTTCCAAGGCTAAATACTAAGTGTTTTGTTTACTTGCATCAAACATTTATTCGTTGGTAGTTTGTGTGTACAAGAACGAGGTAATTACTTACTTTAGTAATTATCAAGAGATCGATAAACAAAACGGTAAGGGGTTTATCATTGATCTATTTGTCCAAGAATCAAGGTTTATTTGAAGTGCATCGGGTACGTTTACTATTTATATTTTAGTTAATATTTATGTGTTATACTTGATCCTAGTTTCTGCAATACGTGCTATTTAATTGTTAAACTCTAACAGTGGCATCACGAGCCATGTATAACATGTAATTGATTATTAAAACGTAATAAAACCGGATCTTTAATTGTTTTAGATACATGTTTTTTTTATCTAGGGTTTTTCCTATTTTTTTAAATTAAATTCGAAACCCTAACCCTAATTTTGGGGGGGGGGTCGATTTTTCCATGAAACCCTAATTAGGGTTTTGTGGTTTTCTTGGATTATGTGTAATCACTAGAAACCCTAGGTCATTAACCGGTTAATTGAACGTATCTTGTGACCTATGTGCTAATTGTTAGGTTTTAATCCGTGACTTACGTGCATGTTAGTCATGGATCTTGTTTTTATCACATGTTTAATATAGATCTTAAATTGGGGAAGACTCCAATACATATTAAAATCAATTTTATATGCTATGTGGTATGTTAATTAGCTTTGGCCTACGCAATTGATTCGTCAATGTATGTGGCTCTCTTCCACTAAGAGGAGAAGGCCTTAGTTGATTGCATGCATAATTATACCTAGAATTGATTTTATTAGGATCTTTTCTAATACGGATTGCATGTGGCTAATTGTTTCACTTATTTATTATTGGTTGTTTTGATTTTCTTTGATACTTGTTTTATTGTTGTTAGTTTGACTTGATGTAAGCAATAAAAGGGTTATTTTTATAAAGAAAATAAATACGAACTAATAATGGTGAAACCCTAAGTGGTAAAGTAAGAATCTTGCAAGGTCTTAGGTGCCGATAGTGGTCCGATTCGCATGGTAATCAGCTCCCAAGCGAGACTAGCAAAATTCATACTTTATTACAATTTTGAGATTGAATCCATAAACTTTTGCTTGATTGATGTTTTGTACAAATATGCTTTTAAAATTAAGTCTTTTAAGATGATATTCATAACCGTGATTTGAAGGCTTAGAAAAGAGCCTTAGAGTCTGCCTTGGTTATCACAATCTTGAATATGTCTTAAACGAATTACTTTTAAAATCATGATTGTAGAAAGTCATCTTAGGGTTTTGGCATAAACCTCAAGTAAAACTTTGTGTATTAATTTCACGAATTGGATATAAAAAGTTTTTATGAAAACTTATGTTATAAAGATAAGTGCATGCATCTTTGTACATATTTTGATTTACATATCAAAAATAATACCCTTAAATAATTTAAGTTACGTGCCATCTATCTATAAGGAACACTTGGAATTTTAATTTAGTAAACGTGAGACCTAGGCTAAATTACTATAACAAAGTAAAATTCTTTTAACGCGTGAGACCATAATTGTCATTTTACAGTTTCTAAGGTAGACGACTTAATTAAGTTGTCCGTGAGACCTAGAACTTAAGGCATGAGATGGGATGAAACATGCTTACAAGGCAAATTGATGAATCAATTTGATGTAAATCCCATAATGATCTAGGAATTGGAAATCTTGTTTGCCAATTATTGTTCGACAGATTACCAACTTTTGTACTTTCACCACTAACAGATCAACTGATGTGGTGGAATCTATGTAAAGTTGGATCCTAGGTTTTCAAGAAAATTAGTTGGTTATATGAATATAGCCGTGGGTATTTTATTTTTCTTGAAGATATTGATTATCGAAAATACTAATATTTGAACTTTATCTGTAGATATGGCTCAACCAGATAACCAAACTGTGATTTCTGCTTTCAAGAGTCATCTTGAGAGAGAAAAACTGACTGGAAAGAATTTCAATGACTGGCACCGTTCGCTCAGAATTGTCTTGAGGGCGTCTGGTAAGCTAGACTATGTGACCGAGGAATGCCCTGCTGAACCTGCTGCTACTGCAACACCAGAAGCAAAGGCAACATGGAAGGTGACTAATGCTAAGTATAATGAGGTTGCTTGTTTAATGCTCACTAGCATGAGTGCTCAATTACAAAAGAAGTATGAGTACTCGTCTCCTAAGAATATGCTTGATAACCTCAGGCAGTCTTATGAGAAGCCACCTGCAGTTGAATTGTATGATGAACTCGAAAAGCTACACAACTGCAAGCATGGTGATGGTAAACCAGTAGCTGATTATGTGGATGAGATGAAAGATTCTTTTGATCAACTTCACAGAATTGGTTTTGATTACCCCGACAATGTGCAAGTGCACTTGATCAACAGATCCCTCAACAGGGATTTTGCTGGTTTTGTGCAGAATTACAACATGCATTGCTCGGGGAAGACAGTCTCAGAATTACTCGCATTGCTTGTTGATTATGAGAAAAGTCTTCCAGCCAAGGTCAAGGCTCCTACCCCACAAGTGTTGGCAATTCATGGGGGAGAATCCAGAAGAAATCGCATGTGAACAAAGGCAAAGGTAAAGGTGATAAAGGCAAGCAGGTCATGGCCTATCAACCACAACCAAAGATGAAACAGCATCAGCCTAAGCAGAACAAGACAAATCCTCCAAACAAGAAGGATCAGGCTTGTCACCACTGTCATGAAAAGGGCCATTGGAAGCGTAATTGTCCTCTCTACATTCATGACTTGCGACAGAAGAAGCAGGGGAATGAAGCTGGTAAAGCCAGTACTTCAGGTGCGTTCTTTATAATTGAATTATTCACTCTTACTCCTAAATTGAATTCATGGGTATATGATACGGGATGTGGCATTCATATTTGCAATACCTTGTAGGGGTTTAGAGTTGAGAGAAAGCTGGCCTATGGACAACAATTCTTGCACGTTGGTAACGGAGCGCATGCAGGAGTTGAAGCTATAGGAGTTTTTAATTTAGTGTTGCCTTCGGGTTTAGTACTATCTTTAAATAATTTTCATTATGCACCGTCAATTGTTAGAGGTGTAATTTCATTTTCATGTTTGTTAAACCTTGGTTTTCATCATACTATTTCTAGCAATGGAATTTCAGTTTCTTTAAATGATGTTTTTTATTTTAATGCTATTGCTGTGAATGGTGTATTTGAAATTGATATGAATGATAATGATAATGCTTTTGTTACAAATATTTCAATGTATAGCATCAACAATAAGAGAATCAAGAAAGGTCTGGATTCATCTTATCTTTGGCATTGTCGACTTGCTCACATTGGCAAAGATCGCATGAAAAAGCTGCAACATGATGGGCTTTTAGATAAGATCAATGGTGAATCATTTGATAAATGTGAATCTTGCATTGCTGGGAAGATGACTAAGAAACCCTTTAAAAATAGGATTGAAAGGGCTAATGATCTACTTGGTCTTATTCACACAGATGTGTGTGGACCACTTAGACATGTGTCAAGGAGAGGTGCTAGCTACTTCTTAACATTCACGGATGATTACAGCTGTTATGGTTATGTTTATTTAATTTAACATAAGCATGAGGTATTTTAAACATTCAAAGTGTTTAAAGCAGAAGTAGAGTTGCAACTTGGAAAGAAGATTAAAGCTCTTCGATCCGATAGAGGTGGTGAATACCTGAGTCAGGAGTTCATAGATTATCTAGCAAAGGAGGGAATTGTCCAGCACCTTACTTCTCCATATACTCCACAACAAAATGGTGAATCTGAGAGAAGGAATCGTACATTGCAAGACATGATACGATCTATGTTTAATCTAACAACTCTTCCTTTTTCGTTTTGGGATTATGCCTTAGAATCTGCGGTTCTCATTCTAAATATGGTTCCAACAAAGAAGGTTGATAAGACACCATATGAGGTATGGACTGGAAAATCTCCAAACCTGTCTTATCTTAAGGTCTGGGGTTGTGAGGCGTATGTTAAACGTGACTCAGCAGACAAACTCCAACAAAGATCTGTGAAGTGCATCTTCGTAGGATACCCTAAGGAAACTATGGGATACTACTTTTATTACCCACCTGAAAACAAAGTATTTGTTGCAAGGTATGGAGACTTCCTTGAAAGGGAGCTCATATCTCAAGAATTCAGTGGGAGAGTATATGATCTGAAAGACGGTCAAGAAGATGTAGAACCTTCTGAAAACACTAACCAACTTCCGGTAGAACCTGAAAGTTTAGGTCCTCCACCTGAAGTTGAAGTGATTCCCATTCGTAGGTCAACAAGACCAGTAAAAGCTCCTACTCGTCTATGTCTTAATGTAGAGAGTGATGAGAATATACTGGGTGATCTTGATGAGCCTACAAGTTATAAAGCTGCCATGAATGGTCCTGAAAAGGCCAAATGGAAAGAAGCTATGGATGGGGAAATGCAATCCATGGAAGACAATGATGTCTGGGAAGAAGTAGACCTACCTCCGGGTGCCAAACTAGTTGGGAGTAAATGGCTCTACAAGAAAAAGACTGACATGGATGGCGTTGTACACACCTATAAGGCCCGTTGTGTAGCTAAAGGCTATACTCAAACTTTTGGTGTTGACTATGAGGAGACCTTTTCTCCTGTAGCTGACATAAGGGCAATTAGGATTCTTATAGCCATAGCCGCTTACTATGACTATGAGATTTGGCAAATGGATGTAAAAACCGCCTTCTTAAATGATCGCCTAGATGAAGACATCTATATGGCGCAGCTTGAGGGGTATGTAAATCCAGAATTCCCAAATCGTGTATGCAAGCTTAAAAGATCCATTTATGGATTAAAGCAAGCATCACGACAATGGAATAAGAGATTTGATGGTGAAATTAAAAAGTATGGATTCACTCAAAATCTTGATGAGCCATGTGTATATCACAAAGTTAGTGGGAGTAATGTAATTTTCCTTATATTATATGTTGATGACATATTGATCATGGGAAACGACATTCCAAGTTTGCAAAAGGTTAAGGCATATCTTGGAAAGTGTTTTTCTATGAAAGATTTAGGGGAAGCTGCATTTATTCTGGGAATCAAGATATATAGAGATAGATCTCAGCGATTAATTGGATTAAGCCAAAGTGCTTATATTGATAAAATATTGAAGAGATTCAATATGCAAAATTCCAAGAAAGGATATTTGCCAATGCAAGAACAACATGGCTTGAGTAACAAGGTTTGTGCTTCAACACCTGCAGAGGTGCAACGCATGAAGAGAGTCCCTTATGCTTTGGCTGTGGGATCTATTATGTATGCGGTGAAAAGTAAAAGACCTGATGTAGCATTTGCTCAGAATTTAACCAGTCGATATCAGCAAAATCCAGGTGAAGCACACTGGACTGCTGTTAAGAATATTCTTAAGTACCTTAGGGCTACTAAAGATATGTTCTTGGTTTATGGGGGAAATCCATCAGCAGAACTTGATGTTACAGGTTACTGCGATGCTTCTTGGAAAGGTGATAAGGATGATACGAAGTCTCAGATAGGTTATGTCTTTGTCATTAATGGAGGAGCTGTGGATTGGAGGAGCAGAAAGCATAGTGTACTAGCAATGTCTGCTACAGAAAGTGAGTATATAGCTGCTTCAGAAGCTGCAATGGAAGCTGTTTGGATTAGGAAGTTTGTTTCAGGGCTTGGAGTTATGCCTTCGATTCAAAGACCTATTAAAATGTATTGTGACAACTCAACTGCAATTACATTTGCCAATGAGCCTGGAATCATGAAAGGCACCAGACATTTCCCGATTAAGCATCACTATGTTCGAGAACAAGTCGAAATAGGCGAAATCGAAATGCTCAAAGTTCACACAGATGATAACTTGGCAGATCAATTAACAAAGCCTCTACCTGGCACCAAGCTTTACAAGCATGCTGAAGGTGTAGGACTTCGATTAGCTGAAAGTTTCATGCCCATTTGTGATTAGTGTTTGGATAAAGGGTGTAACGTACAATTATTATTTTAATGAAATAAAATATGTTTTATGTTTATTTATTCATTGTCTTAATAATATATCCTATATTTGCATGTTTAAGATCCATGAATAAGTTATTATTCTAAATTGTCCATTGTCGATTAATGATATGTGAATATCATTAAACTAAGACAAATTTGAGTATTGGTTTAGGATATACTTGAAAGTATATTGATGTGTAGTCATACCAATTTCACATGATATTCGATGAATTGAATATTGGACTTATCCCAATAATATGATTTAATATTTAATGTGAGAATCATATTTAAAGTTATCCTCAGACTTGAGATACTAGATAAGTGTCATGGATGTAGTGCATTTTTGTGAAGCAATCTACCGCTCACCGTAACAGGAAGTTATAAGGGTTGTTTTCAGAAGTGTTGCAAAGTTCATGGGTTATTCTTGTAGTCAAGATAGAATTTATTCCTTCTGATTTGTTTAGAAGTTTAATACTGCTGGGCCCCTCGTAGGGTTGACAAAATGTTTGCATGGCCATGCCCAAAGTCTATCTGGAATATGTTCAAATATTTTGGTAATTTTGTTCAATTATAAAGAAACGAGAAACAGAAATTTAATAAAGGAACTCACATCTTTATTAATATAGTATTAGTAATGAAAGGATAATTATAATGATGAATCATTAAAGGTTTTTCCAGGAAACCTAGCTCGGATTGAACTAGGGGCATTGGAGTGTTGCAAGACGCTAACCAATGTCATTTTACTATTAATGAATATACGAGTGGGAGCTGTTAAATGTTACGTATAAACATTAATATGTAAATGTCTAGTATCGAACCCGAGACCTCGGGATTGCACACTTTAAAAACAAGAATAATGTAAAATAAATATGTATATATTAAATGTATTGAATATATATATATTTATAAACACTTAATGGACTAAATGGTCGTTAGTTATTAACCGTATGGACTAACTATCATTAGTAACGAAAGATAAGGACTAGAGTGTAACTTGGGAGTCAAGAAAGATCTAGAAACACCCTTGTGGGTGCTAGGCCGGTCGAAGCCCAACCCCATGGGTTGACCCATGCTTGCTTGGTCACCAAGAAATCCTCTAGTATATATACAAGGCCAAGGATTAGGGTTTCACATCTTTTGTGCACACACACTAACCCTAAATCTTTTCTCCTTGTGTTTTCTTTTGTGGCCGATCGGTTCACCCCCCTCCATAGGGATTGGATCGATTTTTCCAAGGCTAAAAACTAAGTGTTTTGTTTACTTGCATCAAACCTTTATTCGTTGGTAGTTTGTGTGTACAAGAACGAGGTAATTACTTACTTTAGTAATTATCAAGAGATCGATAAACAAAATGGTAAGGGGTTTATCATAGATCTATTTGTACAAGAATCAAGGTTTATTTGAAGTGCATCGGGTACGTTTACTATTTATGTTTTAGTTAATATTTATGTGTTATACTTGATCCTAGCTTCTGCGATACGTGCTATTTAATTGTTAAACTCTAACAATAAAACTAATAAGCACTCAGGAACAATGATTTGAACACAAAAAGTTGAAATAAGCACTTAGGGAATAAGCAATTGGCCAAAAACAGAATAAGCTAATAGCGAAGGCTAGCTGAGATAAACAATTTAAGGCCAAATGAACTTAGTCTAACACCAATTCTCAGATTATGATAACCAAAACACACTTGCAGACCTCAAATAGGAAACAGAAACAAAGTCCAAACTACTCAACTTACAGCTATTTTCCAATGCTCCATTAAGCTCTTAAAGTAAGACCTCAGGGGGCAAAACTCTTATTAACCTACTGAGATTCTAAAATCACCAAGAAGACTACTTCAAGATTCATTCCACTATGCTAAAAGTCACCTAGAAACTGATCTAATAACTGATGAGCAGGGGACAAAAGAGTGCAAACAGTCAACTTATAATCTAAATAGCAATAAGCAATCGAGTCCCTAACTGAGATTATTTTGTTTATTATGTTTCACTTACTTCCAAACTTCTCAGCAAACCAAAAATTAACTAAAAATCAGCAATGGGAAATGAGCTAGAGGCTAATGAAAGAGCTGCGTTTACAGAAACTGATGTAGTTTGAGTTATGGGTTGAAATTGTTTTAGATCCTACAAATCTGCGATACTAGACTCTAAACAAATGAAATAAACGATATTGAAATTAAATTTACAGTTAACTAAAGCCTAAAACAGATTAATCTTAAACTAGGTTTCAACAATGATTATGGTTAAAACTGATGCAAGTTAGCTAAAGTGAATGAAATTCAAAAAAGTTACCATGCAATGCTGATATGTTCTTAAAATGACCAAAGAGCTTCAACTAAACGCAATCCTAAAATGTTATGCTATAACTATAATGCATCTACCCTAAGGCTACACTAACAGTTAATCAACTTATGCAAGCAGAACCTGTGTTAAAACTAAATAATGACTTCTACTATATTATTCTACCAACTGACGCCATAACTGGTCTATCTAATCCTATATGAGAATACTTATGCAGAAAAACATCAAAGCAACAACATTAATTTCAGTAAAACAGTAGATCCAAACACCACTAAATAGTGACTGTATTCACTAAATGCCATCCTCAAATCAGATCCAATACCATCCAAGTCCAAACTTAGTATTAATATGAAATCCAACAACACTCAAATGATACTAAATCTCATGCCTACAACCAGTAGTAATATAAACACAGATTCCAAAGATAGAAAGCTAATGAAACAGTAACTATCCAAACTTACGCAAACTACTTGTATTAATATGAAACCAACTATAATAAGCTAAATTAAAACGATATAAACTGAAAATGAACAATAACCAGCAGATAAAACAGATCTATACTAGAAATATAAATGATGCAATATTAAGCTAGGAAAAATGAAAATGAGACTTACTAACTACCTCTCCGCCAAACAGAGAGGCAATCCCACACAGCCTGTCTTTAAGACAGGCCAAATGCTCCTCTTGGCTGTCTAATCCAATGAATAAGCTCAGCTTATTGAATAAGCTTCAATCAATTGACCACTTTGGATTTTTTTTTTTTTTTTTTTTTTTCAATTCAAATGAAACAGAAATATATAAATGAAATACAAAAAATAATACTGAATTTAAACTAATTAATCAATAACAATAAGCAAATTAAATTTGAAATAAGACAATAAGCTAAAACTGAATTATATTAAATTTAAAAGGTTGAGTACAAAACTGAAATTACAATGAAATTAAGTGCCAAAAATTAAAATGACAAGAATAAAAAATGGTCAAAATCCTTCTAATAACATGAAAAATTGGACAACTACATATGAGCTAGGAGGGGGGTATTTATAGCCTGAGATGAGGAATTTGGTGAAGCTTCTAGGCTGCCATGTCATCAATCCTTGTGATACTTGTGCTTCTTTGAGTCCTCCATAGCCGTTTGATAACCCTTGCTCACCAATCTTCACTTTTCAGCCGTTGGATTGAATGCTTGAGATGACTGATCCTGCGTGTGTCTTGTGATAGGCCCACGTGTCATTCTTTCTGACTCCTGACACCTTCTAGAAGACCCAATCATTGGGTAAATTATTATTAGTGGGGTAATTTTGATGTGGGTGAAAGTTAGGGTTCTTTCTACAGTGATTTTTTCTGGGTGAATATAGTTTGGGGGGCGGGAATTGTTTTGGGGGAATTGGGAATGTTTTTTTTTTTATTTTAAATGAGGTTGACCGGGTATATTGACCAAGGTGGGATGGATACGCCGGGTACAAGGGGTTTGTTGGATTGGGTAAATAAGAAAGGGAGTTGGGCTTATATTAATTTTGGGCTTAGGTGGGAATGGGTAGGATTATTACTATTTATGGATCAGGTTGTGTAATATTAGGATTAGTGTTAATAGGAATGACAAGGACCATTTTTATAATTCTAAAATGCCTAAGGACCAAATCTGTAAATAATCCATAGTAATCCCCAAGGGTCTTTGTTCTTATTCTTTGATTAACAGAGGACCAAATTTGACTTTTCTTCTAATAATCTTCAAAGGACCACTTTTGCCAATATGTGAAACTTGGAGGACTGAAATCGCCAATCTTTCAAACTTTCACCAGGGATCAAATATGTAACATTGACGAATCTCTAAGGACTTCTAATGATGAAATAAGCTTTTCTTTGATCATTTTGCTTCCCCGGCTCCGGCTTTTGACCTTTTTCCATTCTCGTGCTCGTTTTTGTTGGTTTTGGTGCCGTTTTTGTTCATTTTTCTCACATCCGTACCTACACATACACAAATACAAAAACATACGTTCTCTTGGCATATTTGGTTAGTATTTGGTATTATTGGTCTGAATTAAGGCCTAAAAAGGATGTGTGATTAATCACTCATCAAAATCCCCCAGACTAAGGTATTGCCGTGCCCTCACGCAATGTTATCACCTCACGCTTAAGAGATAAATAATTTCAAAACCTCTCTTTACTGACGTTGTAAAGTAGCAATGATGTTCAAGAGAGATAGTAAAATCGTTTATTCTAAAAAATGCTCCGTTTTCCGATTTTCATAAATAACAACTACAACTACTATTTTAGTACTTTTTCATTTTTTTTAATATGTGACGGTTTGCTTTGACTTTCATTATCAATTCTTATCTGTTGATAATTTTCAGGGTCAACGAGTAGAAACACTTCTCACAGAAAAGAGACCGTACGGATAAAAATCGTCATCCTTGATTTTTCACAAGCTCCCAAACTAAGCGTAAAATCGAGATCATTGTTTATCCACAAGTTAGGTGCTAACACTACCCACAAAAGTTACTTGTGTAATTCCCTCTTGTAATATACTCTAGTGTAAGAACATGGATGGTAATGTGATTTAGGATGATTAGTGATGTATTATCTAGTGAGATGTTAGAGAGAGAAGGAGATGAGAGAAGTGGGAGCCTTGTATGTGAAAAACTTGTGAAAGGTTAGATTGCAAATGAAGGTCCAACCCTTTCCCTTGGGTGGGAAAGGGTATTTATACTTACAACACAAACGCCTTCTAAAAAAGGCTGTAGAGCGGGCTGATAGTAGGTGAAGACCCGACCCGACTCCACAAATACTAACTAAATCTAAACTACCATTAAATTAATTAAGATAGATACCACGAGCTATACTATGCTAGGTTACACTTGGGGTAACCGAATCTTCATACGAATATTCGTATTCCTAACAATCTCCCCCTAAGGGAGGTCACCCCAGAAGATAAATATTGAATCAAAGCAATCAAGTCTTTCATGACATCTCCATAGCTCGTGGCCTTTTGATTCTTCATAGTTGAGATCTTTATGCATTGAGTGGTAGACTCTTGATGACACCTTCAATGTTTTGGATGATCTTTGGAGATTGCTTCGACATCATCATCCATATGAGTATCTGAGGGTCATCAGTGAGTAGTAATGTCTCCATGTGATATGAACATCTTTGTATTGGCATGCTCACACTTTTCTGGATCATGATCTTCTTCATCAGAGTTGAGGAAGCACGATTGAAGCCCATTCAATGATCATGATATCTTTTGAGTTATGAAGTTAAAGTGTGAGCATGTGTTGATGGATCAGCATCTTTTCAGCAATCACCCGCAACCGTTAGAAATTCCTGCAAGTAGACAGTTAGCAACAAATCATCCGGTACTTATAGGTTTCGAATTAGAGATTGTCAACAGCATAGTGTGAAGACTCCTTCTAATCCTCACCAAGACCGTTCCCAATCGGCAAGCCCCCGAGAGGACTTACATGATCTACCTAAGTAAATCAACGACTGGGTGAGTCGCTGGAGTTCACTCCACGACTGTAGACCATTGGTAACCGCCGCGACCACTAAGCGTAATCCATAAGGAATTACTGAAGTGACCTGCTTTCAGGGCTGCTTGATGTTGACCCTGGCAGGAATTTCCATTCAATCACTGGGAGTTACTAAAGCAACATCCCTCATAAATGTTCAGGCAGATTTCTAAGATCTGCGTAGGACTCATAAGTTTACCACTGGTGTCCTTAATGTTGAACAACCATGGTAGAAGTAGCACGTGGTCCTATGAGATCTTTTAATGTATCTCGAGGCTCTAGACTCAATTAGTGCATTTAGTTTTCCTATGCGGAGATTAGGGAGAGGTCTCCTGCTTCAATATCAACCATCTCTAAGAGATAAGTTGATAGTTTACACCGGTTCCCCGTGAGAATGAAACAAGTTCTTTTAAGAGAACTTGAGTGGTAGGAAGGTTTAGTGCAGTGCGTCACTAGGTCCATGACGTCTTGTCTTCAACACCAATGTTGCCTTAGCAACAATTAGTAGATTATGAATTGAACCCGGTTTCTGCCCTAAGGTTGAATAGTATGAGGGCTATTTCTTTTCACCCTTTCTCATTTTATTTATTTTTCATTCTTCAACCCCTTCTTTCTCCATTCTCACATTTCTCCTTTTTTTTTCATGATCATACCTACAGACTTTCTAATACTATCTATTCGGTATTGTCCATGGGTAGATCCCTCCAGTTCTAGCGGATCATAGGACGGTTTTCCTAACCTTAGCCACCTTATAACTTCATGACTATCCTATGTTGCCATTCACCAAATCATTGAAAATTCTCTCAACGTGTTTATGATTTGAGAAACTCATTTTGCTAACACATTGAGAGTTTTGTTATTTTCAAATGCTCCCCCTTAACATGTGCTCATATGTATTGATTCCAAAATTTTGCACATGTCGGGAAGAGTTGCACTTTTTGAATTGATCTACCTTAAGTGAACATGACCGGGCATTCGAGACACACTTACATCACTAGTTAAACTAGCTTGAAGTTATTACCCGGCCCGATCAGATTCACCAAAGGTTTCTCGAAACGGTACATTCTACTCAGACTAGTCCTCTTCGAGACACGCTTACATCACTGGTTAAAACCAGCTTGAAGTTATTACCCATCCAGGACTAGTCCTTTCGAATCAGGACATTAGTGTTTCGTCAATTCATGAGTCAAATCTGAGTCTCGATCTCGTAAGATGCAAGGATCCTTTTATCACAAATCATTTGCTCCCCCTTAATATGTGCATTGATGTACCAAAAGAGTTTAGCACATAGGGAAGAGCATATATTTGGGTTTGGGTTCAAAAAACATCACATTTTAATCAGTTTTTCATATTTAAATCACATCTTCTCCCCCGATCAAAAATTTCAAACCAATTGAGATTTGAGATCCCAAGTGATTTAAATAAGTTTAGAGATTTTTTTTTTTGGAGAAAGACGTGTCATATTTTAAGAATGACTGATTTTGAGACAACATTTAAGCTCCCCCTCAAACCTTGAGGGAGTATGTTATGTGTTAGGGATGATGAGTTTATAAATGATTTAGAGTTTAGCGATAAACTCATGAAAAATTCATATACTAACACATAACACTTGCACTTAATCCACTTGTAGTTATGCACAAAGATCATTGTTTTGATGATGTATAGTTTTTGAAATCATTCTCCCCCTCAATCGATGACACATTTTAAAATTAAACATTTTGCACAAAGTATTAATTCTTATAGCATCGATTGAGTGGTAAATTTTAAACAACTTTTCAGGTTTGTTTGATCTTCAAAAACCATGGTACCACCAAGTTTAGAGCAAATACTTTCCCGAAGAATCTTTGAAGGAAAATTATTTGAGATGTAAAGAAGACTTCTCTTCTTTTGCCAGAAATGATGCACTTAAGCGTACATCAGATCGGAAAGGCACGAATATAAAGTAATTCATGCCTTTGTTAGGAACAGTCGTCTTTTTGGCGATGAACTTTCCCCAATACTAAGACCGGGTTGCTATCTGAAGTAATAGCAAACCATAATGAGAAATATAACAGGATGAATAGCACAACCACACACATAAGTTCACATGATTATATAGTTACAGACCGACATTGTGCCAAATGTTACATAATAGACAAACACAGGATTAGATGGTACGTTCCATTAGTTTGTAGTCTCCTTCATAAATTCTTCCACCAACAAAGAATTCAAAACATCGGAAAATGCGTCTTTCAAGCAAGAGTTTCTTGATGGCGTGAAGAAAGTGCTTGTTTCTTTGGAACATCTCAGCAGTCCAGAAGGTAGTGTACTTCACATCCTTAGCAATTCGATATTCCTTATCCCTGACATCCAGAGCAGCTTCTACTTGTGTGAGCGTACCATCACTGAATTGATGGATTTCGTCAAGTCTCATGAGCATTCGAGTGTTGAAGCAGTCAGTGAAGACCACTGCTCTAGGTGACTCAACGATCGAGTAATCTCTCTTGAATTCCAAGTCTTTAGCTTCCCATCGAGGTCTAGTGAGGTTGAGGTGAGTCTGATAACTTTCAATCCCAAGCTGGAAATCTTTCACTCTTTGTCTGATGACTAGTCCACGAATCCATTGAGTGACTGCAGATACAAGTGTTCTTCTTTCAAGAGCAGGGAGATGATCAAGTTTTCCTTGGAGATGAAGCAGGAACAGGCCTTCAAAGTCATTGGGATGAAGATACATAAAGTCACCCTCGGATATAATATGTTCCCAATAACGTGATCTTCTAAGAACAATCCTTTTCATGTAATTGTATCCACAGGTAGGAAAGATTTCAACACGAATGACACTTAGAATCTTTCTTCTAGAGTAAGCAGCTTTGGGGTCACCAGCAGCTGTGTGTCTTGCGATGTAGAATTCATGCTTTCTGTACCACCAGTGAGAGATACCAAAGGATGCTGCAACATCATACTTGCACTCTTTATCACACCACATTGTATCTGGCACCATTTGTTCCAAATCAACGTTAGTGTAGCGCGCAGCTTTCATCTTGTTGATGGATAGTGTGATCTTGTTACCAGAGCGTATGTACTCAAGGTCATTGTTGAAGAAGAAGTCGGCTTGGAGTGTGAGACGACCTGGAGACCCTCCAAGAGGGAGTGGTTTACCGTGGTTGTAATCAAGGATGTTATCTTCAACCTTATCGGTAAGCATCTTGTGGCATTCTTCCATTTGATATTGTAGATGTACAATATCAGGATGGAAAGCTTTGACAATCTCATAAGCGGGGCCCTCTAGATCCTTTGTGGTAAGTTTGGATATTCCTTGTTGCTTACAGTACCACTGGATGAAAGTACCCATATCTCCTGTCTGAGCAAGTAGGGAATTAGAGGGAGGAGGGACAAAGTTATCTGCTACAACATATGCCCAGTTGTTATCAGGAACAGATTGATTGTCAGAGGTGATCATCCACTCAGGCTCAGGTGAAAGAGTCTCTTGTTCAACTTCATCATGTTTCCACCATGTGCTAATGACATCATCCGTAACAGTCACAGGGGTGGATGGAGACCCATCTCTTCGTGTGAACGACTTCCACCATTGATCCCTTTTGGGTTCGTGAGGAACATTGTATGTATTGTCATCATCCTCTTCTTCAGCAGACGAGGGGTCTTCATGAGGGGAACCAGAATCATAACCCAAATCATGTTCTACAGAGATAGAAGGTATACGTCGGGTTTCTATAGTAGTCCAGGCTTTGTAAATGGCATGTTGGGAAGACTTGGGTTTACCGGATTCAGTGGTGGAGTCAGGTTGATCCTTCTGAGAGGGAGGTTGTGGTGCTTGAGGTGGCTGCAAAGATTGGAGAGTACTTGCACCACCAGACGACCCAGGTGCCCCAGCAGATCCTGAAGGAGGAGGAGGAGGAGGTGGATGAGGAGGATCTTCTGACGGTGGTTTAGGGATGCTTTGCTTACGTTTCTATCTTAATCGTTCTTCAGCCAAGTTTTGTTCCAGCTCATTGGCGTCGTCAAGCTTCATAGACCTTTCTAGTGACTCATACAACTGCTGGTGAGCCACATGTTCCTTGTGATGATCTGTTTCAAATATACGTTGCTGTAGCAAATCTTTCATGTCATATGTGGATAACTCTTTGAATCGTGCTTTGAGTGGTGCATCCATGGCCCTTTTAACTGCAAAGGATACCTGTTCTTCAACTGTTTCACGCACCAAAGTATCAACGTTGATCAGCTCGAGACTAGAGATTCTTGATGTTTGGTGATGGATGACTTGATGCAGATTGAGCTTTTGAAGATCTTTAAGAACGTCCCGATGCTTCTCAAGTGTAGATTTGATGTCTAGAATTTCAACATTCGCTTTTCCAGCAGTAGATAATGCCTTAACAACTTGAGTAGACAGGTTCTCTATCGTACAAGGTGGGATGGTGGTGGTGTCAGCAGCAGAGGTGGGATTCGGCATGGTCACTATGGGCATAGTAGACACATACTACACAATGGGAACATCTACCATAGAGATGACTTCGCTCTCATTGGTAGGTTTAGAGGCCTCCTTCCCTTCAGGATTGTTATCAGCATCGTGAACCCCAAAAGTGTAATCATGATCCAACTATTTGTATGAGGAGAGAGTTTCTGTCGACATGTCGGGTTCAACAACCAACTTCTGTTCGTCAGATTTCATCTTAAGATTCTCTTGAACCGCAGGGTAGATAGATGCAACAAAGTCATCTTGCAGTGTCGAGTGGGGTTCAGTGGAGGGTCCGAATTCTGGTGGAGGTAAATCCCTGGAAGGTGTATCCCCAATGGTAGTGACAGGTGTCTTATCATTTTTCTTAGAGATATTGAGATCAGATTCAGAGTCACTGGATTCGATGAGAGGTTCAAGACTCTGTTGATGCTCCAGTGTATCTTCAGAGGAAACCAATTTAGGTTTAGCTGATTTCGGGGACCGTTTCTTGAATTCGACCGAGGTTCTTTAATTTTTGAAGCAGGTGATGAAATATGAAGGAGTGTATGTGCTGCTTGTTCTTCAGTAACAACACTCTTTCCTTTCCCGACCGTATCAGGTAGTTGCTTAAGCTTCTCAGGTACCGGCTCATTAATGCTGACACCTGTCAATGGTGGACCAGGATGTGTCTCACTGGTTTTGAGACTCTCCTCGACAGCCTTTTGAATATCAGCAGCTTTAGTTGGGGACAGCACTTCATGTGGGTGTTCATCTGAAACTTTAGCTTTAGCTTTCTTAGGTTTCTTGTACCCGGGTTTGCTGACAGTTTTGGTTCTTTTGTGTTTCGTTGTGCCCCCAGATGCCATCTCAGTGGTTGAAACATTTTTGCGTTTCTTAGATACAGCTTTGCTTGTGGGGGACTTGACTGTGGATTGTTTGTGATACACGTCAACTTTGTTCAGATAGTTCTTGTAGTAAGGTGCTTCAAGGATATTGTTGGAGACAAGAGCTTTAGGTATATTCATTCCAAATACTGCATGATCCGTCCCTTTAGCAACAAACTTGAGGTTTCCCACACAGTGTTCATCGGATGCCAGGTGCACTGAGGAGTCTGGTCTAGGGTGTAGATTGTGACGTTGTTGTAGATGAAGTATGATCAGCTTAGTAAATCTGATACTAGGAATTAGAGACTTGGATTTCCATTTTTTACTTTCTTTGTGAGCCTCCAGCTTCATCTTGTCATCTAAGAAAGTATTAATGGAGTGAGCAAATTCCTCCCATATACGTTCAGCAAAGTCAATATCTTTCCCTTTCACAATACCCCACAATATTTGCAGTGCAGGAGCCCGCAGTCTCTCATGTCCTGATGTCTTCCCAGTGAGACATAAGTTGATAAGCGTGATAAGGACTCTCCAGGGTTGGTACATTTCATTAGTGGACATGGATGAAAGTGTGATGACCTCATTGGGGTACCCTAGATCATTCACAAACTGTAGGAGTGTTTCAGGGTTTGGTGGGGATGAGAAAGGTTTGTTTGGAATGATTGGGTTGATCTGGAGGGCATTCCTGAGCGTTTCTTTGTTGATTTCGAACCATTGTTCATCGAGTTGACACCGATAAGTATTGCTTTCCTTGTTATGAGTCATGGTGTTCCAGAATTGTTGGATGTATATGGATGGAATCGATGAGGAAACCGTGAATGCCTTGAAGAAGGATGTGTTTTTCAAGATGTCTACGGCAATCTTGTAAGTGGGACTGTTTTGAGGCTTATCAATGTCAATAAATAAGTTACTCTTCCCAATAGATACCCATTCACTGTGTGGCAGTATCTCATCATCTGTGCGAGTGGGAGGCGGTGTAACTGACTCCAACTCGGTGGGAATATTAGCATCTGCCATTACTCTGCACACCCAAAATAACACACCACAATAGACACACATACGTAGGGCTGAGCAAACGGACCGGCCGGACCGGACCGACCGACAAAACCGACCGGACCGAGACCGACCGGACCGGACCGACCACATTCGGTCCGGTCCTCGGTCTAAGCTTTTTGCCAAATTCGGTCTCGGTCCGGTCGGTCCGGTCCGGTCCGGTCCGGACCGACCAAAAACCCGAAAAAACTTGCCTAATTGGACCGGACCGACCGAAGACCGACCGGACCGAGACCGGACCGAGACCGGACCGACCATATTCGGTCCGGTCTCGGTCTATGGTTTTCCGGTTCTCGGTCTTCGGTCCGGTCCGGTCTTGGCCGGTCCGGTCCGGTTTCCGACCGATGATCACCCCTACACATACGTAGTTAGTGGTTAGAGCGGACATCAGTACGGGATACTCAAATAGTGACAATAGGGAGCAGCTGAGCAAGGGATGAGACTTGTAAGTTGTGCATACAATACTGGAAACAAAAGCACACATCCCAGATTGATGACACGTGAGACACATGACTCAGATATGCCACTAAATATTACATATCCATTAAGTGCAGCACATTCATAATATATACAGCAAAGAGACATATATGGGAAAGACCACTGACATCAGCAAGCGATTTTAGACACCATGTACTTTGGAGTAAACCACAATTAGCAATCATCCAAGAGATAAGAAAACAGACCCTAGTTAACATGCAAGCAAATGTAATGATCAACACGCACTTTATGAAGCAAATTGCTCACACGATTTATGGACAACATGCTACTTATGAATTGGTCCAACTCTCTACCACGAAAACACATCAACTCGCTGTCAAGAAATCACACCAACTCGCTATAATGAACATTGATCATCTCGCTGTACTGATGAGATAGTCAACACGCTATCAGTATTTTGATCAAATCGCTACCTAGTGACCTTCATCAACACGCTACCAAGTTATTGCACCAACTCGCTATAACAAATAATCGTCAACTCGCTATAACACACATTGGTCAACTCGCTGTCATAAATTAGATCAACTCGCTACCTATTAACCTTATCAACACGCTATCAAGATGTTGTACCAACTCGCTATCTCAATCATTGGTCAACTCGCTATTATATCACCTCAACACGCTACCAACAAGTCTTATCAACCCGCTACTAAAAAAATTTCATCAACTCGCTACCAAGAACACACACCAACTCGCTATGACGAGCATACGCTATACCTAATCGAGATACCACCTACGCTGAAAATCTAGCAAGATAAAACATCATATAATCATACCAACAGACATATTCATCACAATCTTGACAACATTATCACCCACAACCCAAATAATTCGAGAGGAGCAATATAGGGCGAAATCACAAGCAATGCATATACGATGAGATAAACAAAGAACAGTGAGTGGAGTAGTATCATACCGGATAATCACGCAAAAACCCAATACAAATTACACACCAACGAGTATACACCACTTAATCACGGAAAGGGACGACCTAGGCATAAAAAATGAACGCATAAACAGGTTTGACAAGATTAGGTAATGATTATAACACCAAAATAGGATCAAAACCTGAAGAAGCAACATGAGAGTGAAGCAATAAAAGATGAGGGGGGGCAGCGGGTTGGAGCGATTAGTGAGACAACCACAACCCGCTAATTATAAACTAATATTTATACCCCTTTTTTACTTTAAAAGAATGACAAAACAGACCCTCTACTTAATTGAGCTCTTTTTAACTTAATAAAAATGACAAAACAGCCCCTCTCCATCATATTAAGAATAATTAAATCATGATATAAGCATACGAATGACCACCACAGATATTAGCACAGATATTAACATGGATGCATAAGTATTAACCCCATACATGAAACAGAAAAGGACTCTCCCCCTCAATCAATGACCGAAGTGTAAAACCTACACAGAGGATGTTGATTGAATGAAGGATGCATGAGTAATAAGTGAAAGAGTGGGTTGCAATCAGAGATAATGGCAAGCCGTGATGGCAGGTTTTCAACTTCTGTTCGAACTTCATTTAAGAACCCGTGCCATTGTTGAATGACATTTCTAGGATCGTAAATGTTATCGATGCCAGAAGATATGCCAATGCAAAAATTGTGAACCCACAAGGGTTTATAAGTAATCTTATTACTACATTTATTAGAATATACATATTAAAATACATATGTACAAAGGTACCGAGTGAGCAAGCACAGAGGTACATATACATCACCATCGCTGAAGTCCAAGTCCTGATAAGAGAATAACCAGGAGTCATCATGCACTGTTCAACCTCGTCTGATTGCCTGAATTCCTGTTTCTGTGTAGAGAGGGCATTTAGCTCGCCAAACTTTGAGGTTCTCAGATGGGAATCCTACATACAGACCAGAAGACCCTACACCAACATGACAATAGTGCTTGTTTTGATGTGTGTTAGTGTTATTAGAGTCTCGTGCAGTGGTGGTCATACCGTAACCCTTGGGGTTTTCCATAACTCTCATTGGTATCCAACTACACCGAATCATCTTAAAGATTCTACCAGTAGGGACCCACTTAAGGCAAGTTTTGAAGTGTTTATCATTTGACTTACCAATGAGATGTTTGTCTTTCCAGATGGGGTTCTTGTGAAGTGACATACCCTTATGATGACGTTGTGAAGTGACTGGTTTTAATAATTCTTGTTTGGTATCGGTTTGAGGAACACACCTAGATATGTTAACCTTGGATCTATTAGAACGAAAAGCAGACAATTGCCTAGTAGATATGGGTTTTCTATGTGAGTGGTCCAAAGGTGTTTGCATAGTGGAAGAATTATCAAACTTAGTGTTCACATTTTTCATGTTCAGTTTGCACACTTCATGTTTTAATGTGGTAATCTCGAGGTTTTTCTTCTGAAGTTTAGTATTGACTTCATCATTAAGTGCTAACAAAGACATTGTGTATGCAACAGTTTTAGATCTCTCATCTTTGATAAACTCATTAAGAGTTTTCCTGTGTCTTTTCAAAGATTCATTTTCGTTCTGCAACACTTTTACCTTATGAACCAGTTCAGCATGATTATTTGAGTCAGTGTTGCAGTTGTGTGTGGCATTGACCTTATGGTTACTACACATGGCCTTCATAACATTAATATGTTGCTTGAGATGGTTGATTGTCTGATCCTTGGTTTCAATTTGAGCTTTTATCTCGTTAATCATGAAATATTCGCGAAGTTCAGGTAGTTCTGAAAACTTGCGTGGTTGGTTGATTAAAAATTGTTCTTCATTTTGTTGCATTGCAATTTCAAGAGAAATGCAGTGCTTTTCTAATTGAGAAAATCTGTTGGACAATTCTTTAAAAACGTGCATCTCAACCGTTTCATTTGATTTTATGAGTTTGTTTGAAACCAAAGGATTTGACACATCATCCACCGTAGTATCCTGATCACAGATTTCCCAAACAGGATTCGTGTAGATTGAATTAGACGTGACTTTACTCTCAATCTCTTCCAATGGACACGAATCATAGGTGGGTAAATCCTGATCAGGATCCTTGTTGCAGTTAAAAGCATGAGCCACTGAGGCAGGATGTTGTTCAATGACCTGTTGATGTGATGCATACTCCTCATGTGTAGAGAGACTATCAGGAGATTCAATGAAAGTACATTCAGCAGCAGCAGTCTCACTGGTAGATGTGAGGTGTGAACGCTCCTTGATAAACTTCTTAACATTTGCCGAAATCTGAAGTAAGGTGACTCTGAAAGCATCCACATCTAATCCAGTGTGATCAACAAACCATCTACTAGTCATATGAGAGTCATGGTCATATTCCATTGTGAATCTTGAGTCAATGAATGCTTGGAATTGCTTAAGAATCACCTCCAAAGCAGCCATACAACTGTTACCAGAGAAGTCAACATTGTTAATTTGTCGTTGTAGTTGATCTAGGTATAGATTTATGGTGACTGTGAATGACTCAATGTCATGTCCAAAGAGTGTCACAAATGCACGTTGATACCCTCCTGAGTTGCCTGATTTTTCAAAGAGTCTTTCAATGTGGATGTGAAGTAACTTGAAGCATTCAGCACCTCCATCAGAGTTTTGAGATAGTCCAGTTGAACTCAGAATAGTATTAAATTGAGTACTTGTCATGATGAGGTGAGTAGATTAGATTTAGTAGCACAACTTACACAAGTGTGATCAATAATTCGCTAATACTATAACCAACTCGCTGAACAGGAACCAGCTCGCTGGAATATGTCAACACGCTAAACTCAAATCGCTGAAGCCTCAACTCGCTATAATTCAACTCGCTAATACACAACTCGCTAGATCCACAAAACTCCAAACTCTCTAATCTGACAAACCGCTGACTGCTCAACTCGCTAAACTCAAATCGCTGAAGCCTCAACTCGCTATAATTCAACTCGCTAATACACAACTCGCTAGATCCACAACTCGCCAGATTCACAAAACTCCAAAATCTGACAACTCGCTAGTAATGAGACAAAAGTGATTTATCCGTATGTCCCAAAATAGTAAAGAGCCAAAACGCTAATATCAACTCGCTACACAATCCAGCCAACTCTCTACCAGAAGATACCAACTCGCTACCAAGAAACAATACTCGAAATGCCTCCAATGTCCATACAAGTGATGAAATGACTAAACCAAGGTAACTAAAAGGTGTCTATACTACTATTAACCAAGAAAGTACAACAAGAATGACAAGAGAAAGGCTTAACGAGATCAAACAAATGAGACAACTACACAAACCATTCGAACCAAACTAAATACACACACCACACTATAAATTCGAGCATACCATGTATCCTAGGATAGAACCATGGCTCTTGATACCAATTGTAATATACTCTAATGTAAGAACATGGATGGTAATGTGATTTAGGATGATTAGTGATGTATTATCTAGTAAGATGTTAGAGAGAGAAGGAGATAAGAGAAGTGGGAGCCTTGTATGTGAAAAACTTGTGAAAGGTTAGATTGCAAATGAAGGTCCAACCCTTTCCCTTGGGTGGGAAAGGGTATTTATACTTACAACACAAAAGCCTTCTGAAAAAGGCTGTAGAGCGGGCTGACAGTGGGTGAAGACCCGACCCGACTCCATAAATACTAACTAAATCTAAACTACCATTAAACTAATTAAGATAGATACCACGAGCTATACTATGCTAGGTTACACTTGGGGTGACCGAATCTTCATACGAATATTCGTATTCCTAACACCTCTTGTTCCCAGGTCCTAAGTTTTGTATCTCAAGATTTTAATTTGTGAGAAATTAATTGCTTCATATTTTCTCGTTTTGATATTTGTTAGTCCGATAAGAGCACAAAATTTGAACGCTAAGTAGTTTCCAAACTTTCCCTCGAAAACCCCTGCATACAGAAATCGGGTCCACATGAAGGTCTCTGATTTAACATGATTTGTGGAGGTCCCCCTTTTTATTTACGACCGAGACATACCATGTTTGATACCCGAAACGGAAGCTTTTTATTAGGGAAACCCCTGGAGTCGAAGCTTGGCATTTTTGCATAATCATAAGCACTTTAATAATACTTTGGTCCTTAGTCCTTTATTTCTTTTACAATCAACGGTTTATGAGCCGCCAAGATGTAAGAGCTTTATTATGACTTTGGATTTCTATCCGCTGCTTTTTTATAGCTTTGGATTCCTCTACCTTTTTATTTGGCTTTGGACTATTATTATTGATATTCATAATCATATGCCAAACCCCGAGTCCTACGGCCTTTACTAAGATCACAACATCGGCTGCGAACCGGGAAGATGCAATAGTCTATTTTACCGTAACACTGGCAGTACCCCTATGTGTACCAAACCCCCATATGCAGAGATTTGTTGGGAACGAGAAAAAACTAAGTATTGCCCAAACCGTATACCCTTAATTAAACCTAGAGATCTATTATTATTGGTGTGCAAGCTTGTGGGAACAAGGAGGCCACAAGTACCTTTCGTGGGTTTTTTAAATCCCAAGTAATGAGATCCGTGTATAGCACGAAACTTCTAAATAAACTCTATCATTCCTCGATCTCCGCAAATTTAAAATCCCAAGTAATGAGATCCGCGGATGCTTAGCCATAATCTTTTGATTATTTTGGTTAAGGGAGACGAGCTAGGGCTCAACACGCCCGGTCAATTCGAAATATTTATTTCTACTCTCGCCGGTAGGAAAGTCAAAACAAGGTGTCAAATCTTATTATTATATCATATCTCATCATTTTTTTTTTAATAAAAAGGTGACAAAAATTTTAAATTTTGGTGGAAAACGGAGTTGCGTAAGTTAACAGCTCAGACGATGGTACATGTCAAATCGAATCGAAGATTCACCCCCCCCCCCCCAGACTAAAGTGAAACATTGTCCTCAATGTTTTAAGGGTAAAGGTAATTCTACGCAAAATCTAAGGCCGTTTATTAAGTATGCCAAGAGATAAACGTTAGTCGATAAGATTTTGGATATGGTGAATTTCCGAAAGAGCAGCGAAGAATGAGACTCGAGTGGAGAGAACGACAAACCACGAGCACGAGAGTCCGCAAACTTCGGGGAAATTCCTGAACATTCATAAACAACCACGAAAACACGAGTTTGGAAAGGGTCGCCCCCCTCACGTCACGTTATCAAGAAATAAGAAATTTAAGAAGATGAAAAGGATAAGCATGGGGTGCCTCCCACGAAGCGCTTGTTTTTTATTACCGAGTCACATGAGCTTGACTCGATCCCCGAATTAATTCGTCCTTGGGGAGAGCAGATGTAACGGATAATGATACGTGGGAATCGCACCAGGCTTTACCTCTCAAGGGATCTTGAGAAGCTTACAACCCCCACCAAGCAGTGTACCTGATCGTTGTAGTATAGTATAGTGACAAGTACCGGGGGATTGAACGTTCAGCTAGGAATAGTGTCGCTAGGATTAGAAAACCTAAATACTAGTTCTAAAGATGAGGGATGATTATTTTTGTATTTTTATATTTTTTTAGAAAGCAAGTAAAAATCTCGGGTTTGAAGAATTTGGGTGGAATTAGTTGCTAGCCAACTAACCCAATACTAAAGATGCAATCAAAATAAAATACTAAAAATGAAAATAAACTAAATTATACTAAGGTTGTGAGCAATGAGTGGAGAAAATGTGTTTACTTAGATTTCACTACTCCCTAGATATCTTTTACACGTTAATTACTTGTTATAGTTGCGTGGATGACGGATTGTATTCCTTAATACCATTCATGGGGTGGCGCACTTAATTCCCCAATCCTATGAGTGCCTACTTCACTCCTATGTCGAGCCGGCTAAGAAGCTCCTAACATTGGATCATTAGAATTTACTCATGCATTAAATACAACCAATAAAACCTAGTGCACGTCGGTTCATGTTTCCTAAGACGTTCAAGCATGTTACCATTTGGAGATCTGCCAGTTTTCTTAAGCCTAACATCGAATTCATTCATCCAATACAACTATAAATAAGTAATCAACACATAATTAACATCTAGGTTTTATTAGATCCAAGCAAACAGAAGATAGATCTAGCCTAGCATGATGGAATTAAGACAAGAACAAGATATAGACAACCAACACATAGACATATTGATTGAATTAAAAAAATACTTATCTCAATTACACATGAAAGGTATCAAGGGCTTAGAACCCTTGAAAAACTTGTAAAATTTGTACCAAGTTCGTACTTAGGGTTTCTCCAAAACTTCTCTCTTTTTTAACGTGAAAATTAGAAAACTATATATAGGAAATAGGGTCTGACGGCGTCAAGACAAATTTTGTGACGCCGTCATCTCGCCGCCAAAATAAATCTCGGACTGCCTTGATCCAGATCTGACGTCGTCAAGTGTTATATGTTTCCAGGCCGTCATGTATTTTCCTCTTGACGCCCTACTTCGTGACGCCTTCAAATCTGTACTGGATCGTCATGGAAATTACTCTTGACGCCGTCAAGATTTTCTTCTTGACGCCGTCACCTACTGTTCCCAGCAAAGAAAATTACGACTTTGGCGTTTTCTTCACTTTTATGCTCCAAAAACGTCCGAATTGCTTCCTTTTCCAGATTTCTCTCCCAAAGTACCGAAAATCACAAAAGGAACGATTTAGGGCAATATTTGATCAAATAAATTCAATTCTGGGCTTAAATGACCCCCTAAAAGTGGTTCATTTTTCGCCTCATCATATACCCTTACACTTGAGATTTGCTTGTCCTCAAGCAAATGCGCTTTTACTCTACTCAAAATACAAGTTAGGGGTCATTTAACACTAATATAAAAGTAATTACAACAAATAATCGTTCCACTAAAGACCAATAGACAAGCGCAGATGTCGTACACTAGCACCTCACAAATAGTGTTTAGATACTCACATCTCTCGGGTGTAATAAAGTATAAATTACAATATGGAAACGGAAGATATCTCTCACTACCTGTCATAGCAAAATAGATTACTATAGGCTTGGGAAAGGATCAAACCTTCACCACATGGCGTAAGCACCTAGGATAAACTATCAAAGAGGTCTTTTTAAAGGGTTGTAACGTTAGGTATAGGGATATGAAATACACGGTTTTTGTTGGATAAAGGAAGTTTTTACTGGTGGCGAGTTAACAATCTTGGTTAATTACATGTACAATATGGCGTTGCTAAGCCAAGACTATACTCGACTTAAGCTAATAAATGAAAAATAACAAAAACATAAAATAAACATAGGATAAAAAGGGATGGTAGTCCGTATGTTTTTTCTCTTTTTCTTTTTCTATTTTTTTTTCTTTTTCTTGATTTTTCTATTTATTTTTAATTTTTATATTTTTTTCGATTTTTTTTTTTTTTTTTTTTTTTTTTTTGCATACACTCTTACCCTACCATCCAAAATAATGCATCATAGGGAATGAACATTCCCCTTACACTTGAATTTTTACATACTTTACAATAAACTAATCTAATGACTCGAATTAAGAAAATCAAAACACTTGGAGTACTTTTAAGATTAACGCACATACGGGGGTAATAAATGATGTTCTTCCTCATTACTCCATAAAATAAGTACTTTACCTATGAGTCCCAATCGTCCCAAAACAATATGTACAAGGATATGACTCGACTTAGCAACCATGTAATCAATTAGAAAGTTAACTTAGGGTTTAACAAATAACAATAATGCACTAAAGATGAGTGCATACACGGAAGGCTAAGGCGATTTGGTTGTACATTTAAGTGGGGTGTAACAAATTATTCCTTTAAGTAAAATGCTTAAAGTTAGAAACGAAAAGATTGGCTCGGAGGGGTGTACTAAGGGTTTCGTGTACTAAAAATGAGTACAACGCTAATGGTGTGGGAAAAATTAGTTGACTTAACTAGCCAAGTAATATGACTTAAATTGTCAAGTAATTATGATACGGGTTTAACACAAGGGTGATCCTAATGCCTCTTATCATGTAGTAAATCCTACCACACGAATGTAGTCTCACTAGCGGTCTCGGGATGCATCACTAACGCAAGTTCTAGAATCTAAATGCTACCGGTACACTCATAAGCACTAATAGTAAATGCTTTTCCTATCAAATCTAAAAGCGAACCTCACATATTTGGGTGGAAATTTTTTCTGAATGGTACGGTTATGTGCTAGTCATACAATCTCCTATCCATGAGACGCTTGCTATGGCTAAAGTTTCACTCCTAAATGTTGTAAAAAAATTTAAATTTGGCGCTAAAATTACACTAACAAGTATTTCTCATAGTTTTATTACACAACTACCATTAAACAAAACAAACTCAAGCGAAAGTGCATATGTATAGGTTTCATCTTTTTACCCTCCCCTTAAACTTAAGATGAACATTGTCCCCAATGTTCAAGTAAAGAATGTAAAAGTGAAAAAGTAAAAAGAATGAAATCAAATACTCCCCTGATTCGCTCGGTATGGATAATAAGATGGCCAGGTTAAATCTTCCTCCAAGAAAATGAACAATCAAAGCTTCCCTTCCAGAATATAAATCGTCTTCTTGTCATACATAACCCGTAAATCCTGAGAAAATAGACAAAACAACCTCGCATAAAATCGGCGGCATCCTATATAAGTTACTAAATCCTAGAAAACAAAATAAGATATAATGCTTGTGGAATGAAGTTTGCAGATTTCCTGGAGATTATAAAACTTAATAATTCACAAAAACCATAAGACTCTGTTAGAAAAACAAAACTGGTAAAATTTCCAGATTTTTACACGTGATGCCATCAAGAATTAATTCATGACGCCGTTAGAAGTGACCTGCAGAAATTCTTATGTTAAGTTTCCGGAAAATTTCTGGAAAAACTTGGTCCTACTTCCTGGAAAATCCTGCAAAACTTCATTATGACTCAATACAAGCATTTGACTCTAACAAATATGAATATACATGTTCATTTAATATTGTGGAGGATCATGATCGGTTTGTTTCTTAAAAACATATTTGGGTTTCCCCTTACACTTATCTTTTTTTTGAAACCAAAACAACAAAGTAAAGTATTTCCACTATTTAGTTTAGAAACATGATCAACCAACAATAAAAATAAAGCATGCATACGGAAGCAAATAACAAACAAACAAAATAAAATCACACAAAACATGGGTTGCCTCCCAAGAAGCGCTTTTCTTTATTTATGAGTCTTGTAGCTAGACTCAAGGTCATGGGTTACTACGTGACCTCATCGTTGGTTCCACTCTCTAGGTCGTCTTCTAAACCAGTTTTGTATTCTGGACCTAGTTGCAAGCATTCTTTGTAGAAACCAAGCATCCTATTCTTTACATACTCTACTCCTCTACGTCTATCCTCCTCATTCCTATAATAAGCCGCTTGCTTGTGTTCCTTTTCAAAATTAGAGAGAAGGCGGTATTGCTCAATCTTGTAGGGCATTTGATAGGCAACCTCATCATTCTCTTTCTTGAATCTAACTATCCCTAGAGTCGGGTCATAACTCATCCTAGTGGCTTCAACAAATGGTTTTCCAAATATTACTTGGCTTAGGCAATCATCTATCACCGGACGAGTGTCTTCTACTATCATAAAATCGATCTCATAGGTGAGATTACCTATAATCACATGCAATCCCTTCACTCTTCCTACAAAATTACTTATCAAATTCCTATTGGGCATCATCCTAAAATCAAGTTGTTTCTTCATCACCCAATTGTAATAAGTCCTAGTCATGATTTTAACAGGAGATCTAGGATCGATATAAGCTTTCCATATATGCATATGCCCGATATTGCATGGTATGTTAATGTTAGAGGGGTCTCCCATTTTGATAAGGGGTGTGCCAAGGATATATGGTCTCTCGGGACTATCGAATAAATCCTTATGGTATTCCCGTTCTTCCTTGGTGGGCAACTTATCAAAGTACTTCTCTTTAGGCTCTACTTCCTCTTCTTTTTTAACCTCAACTTCCTTACTTTCATCCCTAGTCTTGGTTTCTACTCCAACTTCATCTTTGTCACTCCCTTCTATCTCCTTATCTATCGGCTTAATGGTGACAACATTGACAAAGTGGACATGTTTGGATGATGAGGGGTCCTTAATTTGGATTTCGTTATTGGTGTCCCCAGTGTCCTTCCTAGGTGTGGTTAACGCTTGGTTGTTGAGGGCCTTCAACAAGTTGTCAATCTTGTTGGTCATCTCCGTTTGTTGTTGGTTGAATTCGGTTTCAAACCTAGCTATGCGAACTTCTTGAGATGCCATAAACTTTGACATCAATCCTTCAAGATTGTTGGTACTACCATAGTTGTTAGAAGGATTGTTGTTGAAAGTACGGTTGGATGGTGGACCGTTTGGTTGGTAACGATTAGGCGGATTGGAAGAATTGGGTTGATTTTGTTCCCACCTAAGGTTTGGGTGATTTTTCCAAGAGGGGTTGTATGAATCACCTTAAGTTTTTGGCTTGGGCTTGAAAGTGTACCACTTATCTCCTGCTTCGTCGGTAAACGTGGATGCGTAGTCCGCAAAAGCTGTTCCGGGGAGTTCCATACAATCACGAGTGTCGTGGGGACCACTACATAATTCGCATGAAGAAGTGATTTTGTTCACTTGGCTTGAAGGTTTAGGAGCTTCGTAAGATTTCATGAGAAACTTGACTTGTTTCTCAAGTTCCATGATCCTACGGCCGGGAGTGCTAGAATTGTTCGAAGGCAAAGATATTGCCTTGACCGTTTTGTTCAAATCACGGGGATCATTCCAATTTTTGTTGTCATAGAGATCAAGATCTTCTATGAGTTTCCATGATTGTTCCGCACTTAGATCACGTAGCTTACCACCGGCCGATTGGTCAATGGCTCGCCTCGTGGAGAGATCGATATGGTCATAAAAGATTTGGACTTGGAGCCAAAGATCTATGCCATGATGAGGGACTTTTTGGAGTAAGTCCTTGAAACGAGTCCATGCTTCATAAAGAGATTCATTTTGACGTTGTTGGAACATCAAGATGTCATTTCTAAGCTTAGTAGTTCTCCCCGGTGGGAAAAATTGAGCAAGGAAACGAGTGGTGATATCATCCCATGTGGTGATGGATCCCGCGGGTAAACGCTCAAGCCATTGACTAGCTTGATCCCGTAGAGAGAATTGGAATACGCGTAATCGGGTTGTCTCTCTAGTTTCAACACCTAGGTCTATGGAATCTACGATTTTGAGGAAGTCCTTAAGATGTTGGTTTGGATCTTCGGAACGAAGTCCATGGAATGCACATCCGCTTTGCACCAACCGGATGGTGTCGGATCGCAAGGGGGTCACATTGGCTCCGGTGAGCTCAATGGTGTTTCGGTAGCCTTGGTGGCTAGGTCGAGAATACTCTCCTAAGGTTCGGGGCCTAAGAGGTTCTAGTGGTGGGTTTTGTTGTGGTGGGATGACGGGTTCAAGGATGTTCCCATCGTCCATGATGTCGGGTGGTGAAGAGTTACGAACAAAGACACAAAGAAATAAGATAGACTAAAGAAATCTAAAAATAAAAATAAAGTCTTACTAGAAAGGAATCTAGCAAGTAGACCTAATAAAAAGAAATTCTAACCTAGACAATAACTATTCCCCGGGCTGCGGTGCCAAAAACTTGATACGTGGGAATCGCACCAGGCTTTACCTCTCAAGGGATCTTCATAAGCTTACAACCCCCACCAGGCAGTGTACCTGATCATTGTAGTATAGTATAGTGACAAGTACCGGGGGATTGATCGTTCAGCTAGGAATAGTGTCGCTAGGATTAGAAAACCTAAATACTAGTTCTAAAGATGAGGGATGATTATTTTTGTATTTTTATATTTTTTTTAGAAAGCAAGTAAAAATCTCGGGTTTGAAGGATTTGGGCGGAATTAGTTGCTAGTCAACTAACCCAATACTAAAGATGCAATCAAAATAAAATACTAAAAATGAAAATAAACTAAATTATACTAAGGTTGTGAGCAATGAGTGGAGAAAATGTGTTTACTTAGATTTCACTACTCCCTAGATATCTTTTACACGTTAATTACTTGTTATAGTTGCGTGGATGACGGATTGTATTCCTTAATACCATTCATGGGGTGGTGCACTTAATTCCCCAATCCTATGAGTGCCTACTTCACTCCTATATCGAGCCGGCTAAGAAGCTCCTAACATGGGATCATTAGAATTTACTCATGCATTAAATACAACCAATAAAACCTAGTGCACGTCAATTCATGTTTCCTAAGACGTTCAAGCATGTTACCATTTGAAGATCTGTCAGTTTTCTTAAGCCTAACATCGAATTTATTCATCCAATACAACTATAAACAAGTAATCAACACATAATTAACATCTAGGTTACATTAGATCCAAGCAAACACAAGATAGATCTAGCCTAGCATGATGGAATTAAGACAAGAACAAGATATAGACAACCAACACATAGACATATTGATTGAATTAAAAGAATACTTATCTCAATTACACATGAAAGGTATCAAGGGCTTAGAACCCTTGAAAAACCTGTAAAATTCGTACCAAGTTCGTACTTAGGGTTTCTCCAAAACTTCTCTCTTTTTTAATGTGAAAATTAGAAAACTATATATAGGAAATAGGGTCTGACGGCGTCAAGACAAATTTTGTGACGCCGTCATCTCGCCGCCAAAATAAATCTCGGACTGCCTTGATCCAGATCTGACGCCGTCAAGTGTTATATGTTTCCAGGCCGTCATGTATTTTCCTCTTGACGCCCTACTTCGTGACGCCTTCAAATCTGTACTGGATCATCATGGAAATTACTCTTGACGTCGTCAAGATTTTCTTCTTGACGCCGTCACCTACTGTTCCCAGCAAGGAAAATTAAGACTTTGGCGTTTTCTTCACTTTTATGCTCCAAAAACGTCCGAATTGCTTCCTTTTCCAGATTTCTCTCCCAAAGTACCTAAAATCAAAAAGGAACGATTTAGGGCAATATTTGATCAAATAAATTCAATTCCGGGCTTAAATGACCCCCTAAAAGTGGTTCATTTTTCGCCTCATCAGACAACCGGCACAAACGGAGATGCTGGGGTCAAAAACGGTATCCTCACTCCCGGTGGAGTGGAAAAGTGAAGAAATGATGGTATAAGCAAAGAATGGTTTGAACACCCGGATGATAAAAGCAAAGTTAAATTCTGAATCATGGGTGGGTTGGGTGGGTAAAATATCAAGCACAGGAATATCTTGTTCATAAATCTCGTCCACCACTCCAAAATTATCTTCATTCATATTGGATTCAAAATCTACATTGGGTGGTTTCGCCGGTGGACGAGAAGAAGGTAAATCGAAAATAGATGAATAAGCATTGGTAAGTACATCATCATTATGAACTTCTTTAAGAACATTTCTTCGAAGGCCATTATCGTCATTCTCAATACCCGGTGGTATCAAGTCATCCGCAGCAAGAAATCGATCGACATCCTCTAAAAGAGGGTCAGGTGATGGATGATCGGAAATAAGCACAGAGTTGATCACAAAATTAAAACGCTCATAATCCGGAAGAGAGATATAAGCATGAATAGTGGGACTGCCACTACTCGTCTCTTCAAATCGAAAAATTTCAAGCTCGGGTAGGAAATCAATAAAAGAAGTCGGAGGATCTTTCAACGCCTTGATCTTAGAAATGAGAAGATTGATATTCAATAATTTTTCACGAAGAACCTCATCTTGGATTTCCGTGTCAACTTCTTCATTCTCTTCTTCTATGCTGACGAGCTCAGAAGGTAATTCGTCCACATATTCGATGTCTCCACAAGATATAGCATCGTCATTGTCAGAATCGGAGAAAATCTCATCAGAATCAGCCGAATTTTCAATTGGAGATGACTCACATTCTTCAACCGTATCAAAAACATATTTCTCAAAATTAGGTAAAGAATCCTTGAGCTCGGGCTCCAAAGGATCTAACGGCTTAACAATCTCAGTTGAAATAGAATCGTTGTTATCAAGAAAAGTATTGACTTTTTCCAAAACGGGATCACTTCCCTCAACCGGTGTGAGAGAAGGATGCGAAGAGTCGGGAGTAATTAATTCAAATCTCGAAAAACAACTTGAAGAATCCGGAGGTGGGACAAGTGGTGTGCTCTCAGATCTAGGAATTTCCACCACTTCCGTTATGGTCTCCGATTCTTGTTCGTGAAGATTAGGTAAGTCGTTTCTTTTAAACATCGTTTTAAACTCAGCACGTTTGCTTGACAAACTCTTAACCGTAAATCGAGAAAGGTTAGGATCAAATCTTGACGGATTAAAAACAATTGTAGGCTTAGACTCTTGGACAACCGTAAGTTGGACGTATTTAGCACTTTCATTGTCATTGGAAAGTACCGAGTCCTTTGTCACCTCGGTTTCTCGTTCCATTTCCCTCACCAGAGAGGGAGTAGGAACCGATGGTTCAACATAATCAACACGAATTTTTGCAATTTTTGATGAGGCGTAAAGTTGTTCCATTTTTATTTTAAAAGCTTTACGTTTAAAGAAATTGTCGTCGAGCGATGTCATAGAACAATCTTCAACATTTAAAGGTTCACAAGACGGAGTGGGATTAATCGTAAAATTTTCTTCTTTATAAGGCTCATTTTCATCACTCTTAATGGTGTTAACTTGTTCTTTCACACGAATTACTTCTTTAAAAAGATCTAATAACTCAGTAAAGTTATTTTGAGCAGTCATCATTTTAGTGATCATTTCATATTGTGGAGGTTGGTTGTGATAATTATTGTCATAAGGAAACGGTTTCCTTGTTTGACAATCGGTGCTAAAGTGTGGACCTCCACAATACTCACAACCGTTTTGTTGTGAAATCGGTGCATTTTGAAACGATTCATCATTGAAGTACGGAACTTGCTCATGTGAATTGAAATCGTTGTGATAATAATTGGCCAAGTTCAGATCATAAATGGAGGTGAATGTGGGTTCAGCTGTCGAAGAATAACACATACAAAATCCATGAGTAAATCCACATTCTTTGCAAATTTGTTGATTGAACAAATCGGGCTAAGGTGGGTAATCAGAAAAATTTGGAAAGTTGTTGTACGAATTAGGTGCATAAGCAAATGAATTGCAAAACAAACAACTTCTGTCTCGAATATCGTTACCACACCGTCCGCATGTACACCAAACACAAGAACATTCAAAGAACGGTTCTCTAAATTTAAAACAAGTCGAATCCATAAGAATTATTGGTATAGAGGGTTAGAGAAGAAGAATCAAATGATAAGAGGATAAGAAGATTATTTTTGGTTTTTAATTATCAAATAAAAGGAAAATCAAAATGGAAAAGAAAAATCTTTTTGTATTTTTATTTTTAGAAAACAAAATTCGAAAACTTAAAACTTTTATTTTCTTTTGTTTTTTTTTTCAAACGTTACGTTAATCGTAACCGTTTCCTTTAAATCTACTCGCGACGGAACGGGAGAGAAGAATGGATCTCTCTTCAGCTTGCAATTTAATGTCAAAGCTTCCGTATTTTCCGCTTATTCGGTCGTAGAATCTAAAGTAATCCGATTAGCAACTAATTTCACGCGTAGTTATATTGTTAGGCTTATTTGGTTTACAACGCTCTTCCTTTCGGTCGAGACGAGGCTGTATCTTTATTATTTTTTGGTATTTTTGAAAACACTTTAGGAAAAGTGTTTTTGATTTTTCAATTTTTTTTTTTTTTTTTTTTTTGGTTTTTATAGAAAATATATACAAGGAAGGTTTTTAAAACACAATTTCGAAAAACGAAAAATAATTGATAACCAGTTATCTCAGCCCTAGCCTTTTGAAATTTATCTCTTTCAGCTACATATTCACTAAGTAACTTTTGATACATATCATTACACTTAGAGCATACCTCAGTGATAGAGTCTTTTTATAGTATAGTGATTGTTTTTCCGAAGAAATGCTTAGGAAAGTATTTCCCCGGCTCGTGTCCCAACGAAGGTGTGAATGGAATTCCGAATTCCCGTTTCGTGAAACGTGTCGTGAAAGTGGTAAAAAGTGATTTGAATGAGATTATACTAATGAATATGAAAATGAAACACAAATAACTAACTAAGCACGTAAATCAAATAAACAAATTTAAAACGTAACGTAGAATCGAAAACGTTACTTAAAAGTAAAATAAACGTTAACGTACGAAATAAAACGCGACTTTTAAGCTACACTACTCCTACGGACTTGGAAATAATTTTCAAAAGTTAAAAATGATAAAAGAAAATTTTGAGAAAAAGAAAAATATTTTTTTGACTTTTTATTTATTTTTTATGAATTAAAAACTATTTAACTAATTAAAAATTAAAAAAAATGCAAATAAGATGAGAAAAATGAAAAATCAATTTTGAAAATTATAAAATAACTAAAAAGTAATTTTAAAACTAAAAAAACTAATTTTTTTTTGGCTTTTTGTATAATTTTTAGGAATTAAAAAGTATTAAAACTAATTAAAAATTCAAAATAAATTCAAAATAAATGGGAAAAATGCAAAATAAATTTCTAAAATTCTAAAATAACTAAAAATAATTTTCTAAAATATTTTTGGATTTTTCTGGGATTTTTCTGATTTTTTTTTTGGAATTTTTGGTAATTAATTTCTATTTAAAAATGATTAAAAATGAAAATAAAATAAAAAAAAATAGTAAATGAACTCAGAAAAATTTGAAAAAATTACAAAAAATCTAAAATATTAAAATATGCTTGAGAAAAAATTTTGAAAGAAAAATAAGCTAGAAAAGTGCTTATAAGCTTGAAAACTGCTTATTTGGAGTGCTTCTTAATAAGCACTCCTTGACCAAGCTGTACCCAACTTTGACCAATGTTTCTATTGACTCAGAAAAGCTTTAATGAACAATAATAAAACTAATAAGCACTCAGGAACAATGATTTGAACACAAAAAGTTGAAATAAGCACTTAGGGAATAAGTAGTTGGCCAAAAACAGAATAAGCTAATAGCGAAGGCTAGCTGAGATAAACAATTTAAGGCCAATTGAACTTAGTCTAACACCAATTCTCAGATTATGATAACCAAAACACACTTGCAGACCTCAAATAGGAAACAGAAACAAAGTCCAAACTACTCAACTTATAGCTATTTTCCAATGCTCCAATAAGCTCTTAAAGTAAGACCTCAGGGGGCAAAACTCTTATTAACCTACTGAGATTCTAAAATCACCAAGAAGACTACTTCAAGATTCAATCCACTATGCTAAAAGTCACCTAGAAACTGATCTAATAACTGATGAGCAAGGGACAAAAGAGTGCAAACAGTCAACTTATAATCTAAATAGCAATAAGCAATCGAGTCCCTAACTGAGATTATTTTGTTGATTATGTTTCACTTACTTCCAAACTTCTCAGCAAACCAAAAATTAACTAAAAATCAGCAATGGGAAATGAGCTAGAGGCTAATGAAAGAGCTGCGTTTACAGAAACTGATGCAGTTTGAGTTATGGGTTGAAATTGTTTTAGATCCTACAAATCTGCGATACTAGACTCTAAACAAATGAAATAAACGATATTGAAATTAAATCTACAGTTAACTAAAGCCTAAAACAGATTAATCTTAAACTAGGTTTCAACAATGATTATGGTTAAAACTGATGCAAGTTAGCTAAAGTGAATGAAATTCAAAAAAGTTACCATGCAATGCTGATATGTTCTTAAAATGACCAAAGAGCTTCAACTAAACGCAATCCTAAAATGTTATGCTATAACTATAATGCATCTACCCTAAGGCTACACTAACAGTTAATCAACTTATGCAAGCAAAACCTGTGTTAAAACTAAATAATGACTTCTACTATATTATTCTACCAACTGACGCCATAACTGGTCTATCTAATCCTATATGAGAATACTTATGCAGAAAAACATCAAAGCAACAACATTAATTTCAGTAAAATAGTAGATCCAAACACCACTAAATAGTGACTGTATTCACTAAATGCCATCCTCAAATCAGATCCAATACCATCCAAGTCCAAACTTAGTATTAATATGAAATCTAACAACACTCAAGTGATACTAAATCTCATGCCTACAACCAGTAGTAATATAAACACAGATTCCAAAGATAGAAAGCTAATGAAACAGTAACTATCCAAACTTACGCAAGCTACTTGTATTAATATGAAACCAACTAGAATAAGCTAAATTAAAACGATATAAACTAAAAATGAACAATAACCAGCAGATAAAACAGATCTATACTAGAAATATAAATGATGCAATATTAAGCTAGGAAAAATGAAAATGAGACTTACTAACTACCTCTCAGCCAAATAGAGAGGCAATCCCACACAGCCTGTCTTTAAGACAGGCCTAATGCTCCTCTTGGCTGTCTAATCCAATGAATAAGCTCAGCTTATTGAATAAGCTTCAATCAGTTGACCACTTTGGTTTTTTTTTTTTTTTTCAATTCAAATGAAAATGAAATATATAAATGAAATACAGAAAATAATACTGAATTTAAACTAATTAATCAATAACAATAAGCAAATTAAATTGGAAATAAGACAATAAGCTAAAACTGAATTATATTAAATTTAAAAGGTTGAGTACAAAATTGAAATTTGAAATTACAATGAAATTAAGTGCTGAAAATTAAAATGACAAGAATAAAAAATGGTCAAAATCCTTCTAATAACATGAAAAATTGGACAACTACATATGAGCTAGGAGGGGGTATTTATAGCCTGAGATGAGGAATTTGGTGAAGCTTCTAGGCTGCCATGTCATCGATCCTTGTGATACTTGTGCTTCTTTGAGTCCCTCCATAGCCGTTTGATAACCCTTGCTCACCAATCTTCACTTTTCAACCGTTGGATTGAATGCTTGAGATGACTGATCCTGCGTGTGTCTTCTGATAGGCCCACGTGTCATTCCTTCTGACTCCTGACACCTTCTAGAAGACCCAATCATTGGGTAAATTATTATTAGTGGGGTAATTTTGATGTGGGTGCAAGTTAGGGTTCTTTCTACAGTGATTTTTTCTGGGTGAATATAGTTTGGGGGGCGGGAATTGTTTTGGGGGAATTGGGAATGTTTTTTTTATTATAAATGAGGTTGACCGGGTATATTGACCAAGGTAGGATGGATAGGCCGGGTACAAGGGGTTTGTTGGATTGGGTAAATAAGAAAGGGAGTTGGGCTTATATTAATTTTGGGCTTAGGTGGGAATAGGTAGGATTATTACTATTTATGGATCAGGTTGTGTAATATTAGGATTAGTGTTAATAGGAATGACAAGGACCATTTTTGTAATTCTAAAATGCCTAAGGACCAAATCTGTAAATAATCCAAAGTAATCCCCAAGGGTCTTTGTTGTCATTCTTTGATTAACAGAGGACCAAATTTGACTTTTCTTCTAATAATCTTCAAAGGACCACTTTTGCCAATATGTGAAACTTGGAGGACTGAAATTGCCAATCTTTCAAACTTTCACCAGGGATCAAATATGTAACATTGACGAATCTCTAAGGACTTCTAATGATGAAATAAGCTTTTCTTTGATCATTTTGCTTCCCCGGCTCCGGCTTTTGACCTTTTTCCATTCTCGTGCTCGTTTTTGTTGGTTTAGGTGTCATTTTTGTTCATTTTTCTCATATCCGTACCTGAACATACACAAATACAAAAACATACGTTCTCTTGGCATATTTGGTTAGTATTTGGTATTATTGGTCTGAATTAAGGCCTAAAAAGGATGTGTGATTAATCACTCATCACTCAGATTTAGTGGATGAACTTGGTGAAGCAGCTACCATAGCAAGCTGAACAGGTGCTTCTTCAAACTCCATGCTCCAATCAAAGCTTCCTAAACCATCTCCTGACTCCAAAGCAGCATATCCAGGCTCTTCATCAAATGATGTGCTCCAGTCTTCCAATGCAACCATTGAATAGGTTACAGGTTCATCATCAAACTCATTTGACCAATCAATCTCTGACAGATTCTCTTGAGCAACCAAAGCTTTTGGTTTTGGTTCAGTGATTGGAATCTCTTTTCTTTCAGGCTTGGGTGGTTCAATCATCTTGTTTGCTTAATACTTTGCAAATTTGCACTCCCTTGCAAAGTGACCAGTCCTTTGACAGTTGAAACACTCAATCTTGGACTTGTCAAATGTTATTCCTTGTTTAGCTCTGAAATTGATGCCTTTTCCTGTCTTATTCACATACTTCTTGATCCTTGCAGTGAGCATGGCAACTTGCCATCTGATATCAATTTCTTCCAAAGCATCATCATTTATTTGCAATACATCTTCTTGATAGGTGACAGGTAGAGATGCTTGTTGAGCAAAGAATGAACATAGAACTTCATCTGAGGTGGGGGTAAGTGATTGTGATGAATTGGTGGTGACAATTGTTGTACATGGAACCTGTGTTTCAGTCACAGTACTTTGAACAGGATAAGCAGTACCTTTGTTGGAAGTACTGCTTCTGTTTTCAGAAGAGACAAAAGCAATGTTTTGAGGTTTCTGTTGTGTGCTTGAACCTGTAGTACCATTCATCTCATGCTCATACACCTTCAGATTGTTGTAGAGATCATCAAAGTCCATAGTATCCAGCCCAGGTTGTCCTCTGATCATAGTAGCAACTACATGCCATGCTGATGGCAAACTTCTCAAGAACTTCAAATTAGCATCTTCAACTGATGCCTCAGCATCATATAGTTCTAGCATACTCAGAAGATGTTGGAATCTTTCATAAGCAGAATCAAGAACTTCTCTTTCTCCAATAGTGAAAGTTTCAAATTGTTGCTTCAGCAAATTCCTATGCATCTTCTTGGAAGCATCATTACCTCCAAACTTCTTCTTTATTGCAGCCCATAGTTGTTTGGCATCTCTGGCATCATGAAACTTTAATAAGTGACCATCATGAATAACAGAAAGCAGTATGTTGAGAGCTTTGTCTTGATTTCTTTTGGTAGCAGCAGGTACAGTAATTTTGGGTGGTGTTGGTTGTCTAGGTACCTCTACTGGTTCTTCAATTTGCATGTTACCATTGACAATCACATCCCATAGTGCATGGTCTGTTATGGCAATGTACTGCCTCATCTTCATGGCCCATAGGTTGTATTCTCCCTTCTTAACAATATGGATTCTGACAGCAGTGATTGAGGGAGCAGGTGCAGCATCTGTCGACATCTTGAAGGGTTTGTAGTGAAATCAGTTTAAAGGTTTAAAGGTTTGTCTTCTTAATCAGAGTTTCCAACACAAGCTCTGATACCACTTGTTGGATCGATATACTCTGACCAAACTACTTTGTAGCTTGTAAGGGTTTAACAATATTGAGTAAACTCAATACTATTAATATTGAAACACTGTTTTACCTTGTAAAGTATGCGGAATCTACTAACACAAAACTTAAGAAGAACTTTTATATTAACCAAACTTTGAACTTACTTTGTTACCCAGATTCACTAACAATCCTTAACTATTTATCAACTTCGATCGACTCTAAAACTTATGAGAACTTCTCTAAAACTTGTGTCGACTAATACCTCTTAAGGCTCTTTATATAGATAACCTTAAGTCGGTTTACAACATATAATCCTTGAACGACAAGTCATTATCCCTAACTAATTCTAGAATATTCATTCAATATTACACATTAATCCTTATCTAATATTGCACATCAGTCCTTGTTTCCTTCGAAGTACTTTAAACATTCTTCAATAACAGCAGTACTTTGACTTTTTCCTTCAGCAGTACTTTGACTTTATTCTTCATGCAGCAGTACTTTGACATTCAGAATTACTTTGATATTTTATATCCCAACAAAAACTGTGTTTTCCATATCCCTACACCTAACGTTATAACCCTTCAAAAGACCTCTTTGATAGTTTATCCTAGGTGCTTACGCCAAGTGGTGGAGGTTTGATCCTTTCCCAAGCCTATGGTAATCTTTGCTATGACAGGTAGTGAGAGATGTTTTCCATTTCCTTATTGTGATATATACTTTATTACACCTGAGAGATGTGAGTATCTAAACAGTATTTGCGAGGTGCTAGTGTATAACCTCCGTGCTTGTTTTTTATTTTTAGTGGAACGATTATTTGTTGTAATTACTTTTATCTTAGTGTTAAATGACCCCTAACTTGTATTTTGATTAGAATAAAAGCGCATTTGCTTAAGGACAAGTAAATCTCAAGTGCAAGGGTATTTGATGAGGCGAAAAGTGTACCGCTTTTAAGGGGTTATTTAAGCCCGAATTCGTGATTATTTGATCAATTATTGCCCTAAATCGTTCCTTTTGTTATTTTAGGTACTTTTGAGGATAAATCTGGAAAAAGAAACGTTTTGGACGTTTTTGGAGCATAAAAGTGAAGAAAACGGCAAAGTCTCAAATTCCTTGCTGGGAACAGTACCTGACGACGTCAAGCCATAACACATGACGGCTTCAAGAGTGACAAAAGAGGTGGATATGGAACTTATAACGTGACGGCTCAAAATATTTTCTTTGTTAATAGCCTGACGGCGTCACCAAGGCCGTCAGGGTCCAAATACAAGTGACGGCCCAGAGTAGATTTGCACATGAAGGCATCAAGACTGGATCTAGGCAATACGAATTTCATCTTGGCGGCGAGTTGACGGCGTCAGAGGCTAATACATGACGCCGTCAGGATGCTTAGTCTATATATATTTTTCCAATTTTTCATTGTAAATTGTGGAACAAGTTGTGGAATACCACACACAAACCCTAGGTCGAATTTCCTGCATATTGAAGGGGTTTCAAGCCCTTCTTTCTTCCATGTTTTAATAAAGATAAGTTCTTCAATAATCATTCAATATGTCTATGTATTGTTTGATTCTATCTTATATTTATCTTTCTTTTAACATGTTAGGATAGGCTTTTTATTGTGTTTGCTTAGATGTAGTGAAACCTAGATGTTGATTATTGGTTGATTGTTTGTTTATAATTGTTACGGATGATTGTATTCGATGTTAGGCTTAAGAAAACTGGCAGACTTCCATTGGTAACTTGCTTGAACGTCTTTAGAAACATGATCGGAGGTGTACTACGATTTTTGGTTGTATATAATGCATAAGTGAATTCTAATGATCCCATGTTAGGAGCTTTTAGTCGGCTCGACATAGGAGTGAAGTAGGATCTTATAGAGTTAGGGAATATTGTACACGGCCCTACGACTAGTATTAAGGAATATAACCCGTCATCCATGCAACTGTAACAAGCTAATCAACCGGTAAAAGATATCTAGGGAGTAATGAAATCTAAGTAAACAAAACTTTTCTCATTATTGTTTCCACCACATTAGCAAATTAGTTTAATTTTCATTTCTTTTATTTTATTTTGATTGCATCTTTAGTTAATTGGGTTAGTTGACTAGCAACTAATTCCGCCCACTCCTACAAAACCCGAGATTTTACTTGCTTTCAAAAAATATAAAAAAATACAAAAAGAATCATTCCTCACCTCTAGACCCAGTTTAGTAAGCTTTCTAATCCTAGCAACACTATTCTTGAGTTGAACGATCAATCCCCCGGTACTTGTCATTATACTATACTACAACGATCAGGTACACTACCTGGTGGGGGTTGCAAGCTTCTCAAGATCCCTTGAGAGGTAAAACCTGTTGCGAGGGCGCAATCCCACGTATCAGGAACCTGTGCAAGTGTGACCATGTTTAAAAAATCTTTATAAACAACATTTTTTGTTGTGTTTTTATCTTTGTCTGGCACTTGTTTGATTAGCATTTTTAAACCCTGAGGAGATGTTGCCCTTGACAGTGCAACATACAATTGACCATGGGCAAAGACAGGTTCGGGTAGGTATACGCCTATTTTATTCAACGATTGCCCCTGGCTTTTGTTGATTGTCATTGCGTAACAGACTTTGACCGGGAATTGCTTCCTTTTAAACACAAATGGTAGTTGTTCCTCTTTATTGATAAGCACAATACGTGGTAAATAGTCTTTTTCTCCCATTCTAGTACCGGTGACGATCTTTGCCTGAATAAGTCTCGTATACACTTGAGTCACAATCATCCGCGTACCATTACATAATCCACCGCATAGGTTTAGGTTCCTTAGCAGCATTACGGGTGCACCTATTTTAAGCTTAAGTTCATGTGGTGGCATGACTGAAAAGGAAAGCGTATTTAGGTATTCTTGAGGATAGAATAGCTCCGTTGCTCCCCCATCATTTGATTTTGGTATAGCCTCATCAACACTTATGAAAGTATAGGTTTCCCCCTCTAACATGTCCAGGATAGTAGAGTTGATGGTGTCTGCAGTTTCGTTCCTCGGGCACACTATCGCTTTCTCTTGTAACGATGTTGCATCTGGCACTTGCAATGTTTGTTCATCGTATATAAAATCAATCAGCTCTTGAATAGCTGTCTCGCGCTCTAGAATGCAGTACCTATCTGGTATCTGTACCCACGTCGAATTCTCTGGATCAGTTCCATCTGGTTGGCCAATGGTACCGTTCCCAATCTGAAGCAACCATTCAGAGAATGTCGAAATCACTTGAGCTTGATGTGGCGAAAGACCTGGCTGTTGTAGGCGCATATTTTGTTTAAGTTTAATGATTTCGAAATGTGGCCATAGGTATGACTATGTTATGCACGAAGAAATAATTTGGTCATTCGTAGCTTTCTTCTTGACGGGTAGTGTTTGCCTAAAGTCACTGCCCAAAACAACCGTTTTTCCTCCAAATATACTTGTTGGGCTATCCATCATATCTCTCAATGTGCGGTCAAGCGTTTCGAAACATTTACGATCGTTCATAGGGGCTTCGTCCCATATGATAAGATCAGTCTGCCTAAGCAACTCTGCCACCTGTGTTTTTTTTATACTGCACATTGATTCGTCAGATAAATCAAGCGGTATCTTGAATCTTGAATGAGCCGTCTGTCCTGATGGGAGCAATAAGGCAGCAATACCCGAAGAAGCGACTGCTAAGACAATCTTCCCTTCCGACCTAAGTGTAGAAATTATAGTCCTCCAAACGAAAGTCTTGCCTGTACCTCCTGGCCATACACAAATATGAGCTTCTGCCAACGACCATTGACTGGATGCGTAACTCGCTCAAAGATTATTTGTTGGTCAGCATTTAGATGGCCAACTAATCTTTCACTCTCACTTCTTAACAATTCACGATTATAGGACCTTTCTTCCATCAGTGCCCTGTTATTTAAGATTTGTAGTAAGTAAGGTGGAGGCAGATTAAACACAAAATCTCTGACTGATTTTCCATAGGAAGTAAGGATTGCTTGCAGCTCATGCATAAGACCATCTTGTAAGTCTTCAGGACTGACATGAAGATCTCGTATATGCAAAGCTTCGGAAAGTATTTGGGGAATGTTTTCTGACATGGAACTTGCATGAGATTTTAGCAATGTAATTGGGTTAGAAACCTCACAAAAGATAAGGAGCTGACATAAAAGGTTTCTCATATAGGCTGGGGTTGCTGAGAAAGAAGCTTCCTGTAAAGCGATGTTCCATTCTTGATCACCACCTAACAGCCCCATGGCTTCACACGCGGCTCTATTTGTAGGATAGACAACTTCATCAACTGTACGGATATGCTGAAATGACATTGAACCTTTTTGATGACAGAGCAACAATCGTAGGTAGAACGCATCCCCAGAGTTAGGATGTACATAGGTCAAACGGCCAATCGATGTCGCGATTGCACGCCGCCAGCGCTGCCAGTACTTCCCATCCTTGTGCCATACATATTCCTTTGGAAAGTTTAGGTATGTTAAATGGCGACCATCTGTATTGCAAAGGTTGTACCTAAACCATTCAGTCAGCGTTGTTCTTTTGTTGTGCTCTCTATCCACAACCGCTTGTAATCGTTGCTGCCTCCTAAAATTCACCCGCTGCATATTCTCAAGGTGAACCGCAAGTATTTGAACCGGTGGATCTCTGCTATGTATGCTGAATCCCAGAATCCTCCCGCATGCCTCTTGCGGTCCTATGAATCTAGCATCCTGGAAATTCTTGATTTCATCAACGTGCAATGAACGACGGCTTGTACTTGGTCCTGTACTTCCAAGTGTTCTTGTAATATGAGCTACTACTCGGTCGGTCCCTTTTGAAATATACTTAAAGAGGTATTTTATAAGCATTGACCACTCACAGTACTCAACATTGATATGCGCGTAGAACCGCATGCACAGGGACCGGTTATGTTGAACAACACACCCATTATCAAGGCTCACATTTTGCCTCATCGTTGTTATTCCTGAATCCCTCCTACAGTAATGCACATATCCTTTCTGATCAATAAATGTCTTTGGAGAAAAAGCTTTAGGAAAGTTCTTAGTGCATACATCACTGTCCCGCATACATGGTGCTGATGTATTGACCAACCCACACGGCCCGTGCATCATAAACTCGGTAATAACTCTGTAACCTTCAGGATCGATTGCTAGGTCTGGAAGCTCCGCAGAAACATACCTATCCACATCTGTGTGTGCCTGTACACGGTGGCTTTCTTTGATCCACAGAAGTAAATGACAATGTGGCAGGCCTCTTTTCTGGAACTCGACCATGTATAATACTGTAATAAGACAATAGTTATTTAGGTACCTTGTAAGTGTAGTAATTTAATAGACAGTAGACACATAGAGATTTTAAACGGTACCTGCTTCGACATGACCAAAAGGCTTTGAATCTCGTAAGAAAGTAACTAAATTATGTATCTTTCTTTCAAAGACACGGTCGACAACATCAGGCCTATCAGCAACTGCAACACGCGGGAACTGCTCCATATATTCTTGGATCTTAGGCCAGTTAACATTTCACATAAACGTGATAAAGAATGACGGGTTCCCGTGCACCCACCATATGGCCAAAGCGTCCAAATAATGGCTATACATATAGCGTGGGCCTCCTGTAAAGGATGAAGGCAAAATTGTCCTTGAACCGACATCTGAACCGTCTTGATCACCGCGTGAGATAGCATTGTGTAGGCCTGCCATATAGTCATTCCGAATATCATCTTGATGCTCTCTTATAAAGTCAATCCGTGATTGCTCTATGCTACAGTAGGCTGTCACAACATACTGCTGGAAAAGCCTGCCACTCCTTGGGAGAAGCCGATATTCATTGAAATGGTCGTGTAGCTCGTACGCATAGTACATTTTCATTGACATTTTCTTAGGAGGGTCGGAAGATGTATACCTGCTCAATAACACGCGACCCAAATGGTATCCATCTTCACCAAAGAAAAAAACCAATGGGAATTGCATTGACATATAAGATGCGTTTAACTTGCTCACATACTGTAACTGATGATCGTGTTGTTCCATGACCACATCAAATTCAGTCTCTACGTCTGGCCCACCTTCAAAAACAATTGCACCAATAGAGTCGCCTGTACGCAGTTCATGTTGTCTTGAGCCGACAACACCAAATAAACGGACCCTGAATTCTGGAACATCGGCCTCTGCCATTTTATCCCTAGCAGTCCTAAACAACTGCACTAATTGATTGTGCTCGTCTAGCAGCTCAATCAAATGTTCCAAAATATCTGGACGCAGACTTTGACTAGTTCTTTGAAAGTGCTCCAAACGATTTGCGACCTCATTTTGTGTGTCATAGATATACAGCTTCAAAAATTGTGGCCGTGTATTAGGTTCTGGACAAAGAGAACCTATTCGGTGGTAAAGTTGGCCGGAAATTTTAAAGACATAAGGACCACCACCCATGTTTATAGAGTTGTCCACTTCTGCACCCAACGATGTCATTGCGAACATTTGATTGTAAGCACGAATATTCTCCAAAAAATGGCGGTTAGTGAAAAGGTCTTTTATATACTGCGGGTATTCATCCTGATCATGCAACCTAACTTTCCCAGCATTGCAACATTTATGGTAATCCACACGTCTGCTATTGCCCGAAACAATCATTTCATCATACCAAAACTTTGCATTGCAATGACGGCAGGCCTGATCACACCTGCCCATATGCACATATGTATCGGGAGGGCCTGCATTAGACATAGGAAATAGGACTTTTAGCACTCCCCTGGTGAATAGAACAATGGCTAATCATATTTTACATGTAAAACAGTTCAAAGTAACGCGGCAGCACACCTTGCTTAGACCTCCAATTTCTGCTGCGCACATGAGGTGGGACCTGGGTTCTGTCCGAGAAGGACGCATCCTAACTGCAAGAAATAAAAGATAATACCGTAAGCAAATGCAAATTCATTTAAAACACCATACCTCTATATTTTTTTTTCAAAGCAATCAAACCTTGAGAACGCCTCTCACGATCATTCCTTGGCAGGTTTACATTGCAGTGTTCTGTTAGTGTAGCAAAGTTTTGAGAGGTTTCATGAGACGAAGGGCCAACACCGGACGCTGTCGAACCATCCGCAAGATGTTCAGGTATAACTCTGCTTCCAGTGTTATTTATAAGAAAAATGTCTTCACTACCTGCAATAAATACAAACTACATGCTATCACCCCACAGACCAAGATTTAGGACACCAACCGAAACATCAAAAGAAAATGCAAATTACATTGCAATTGTGCCTCGCTAGCATCTGAAAGTGTTGCAAGGTGAGACCTCCTAGAACAAAAGTCATCTTCAATAGAAAAGTCAGACATTTTCCATTTTCCTTTATCCACAGAAGTTCTAGAACCACGTAGGCTAGAAAAGCTTTTATCCTGGCTTCCTTGCACATTGCATCCATCTAAAACACAATTAGACCAAGTTTTTAAAAAACATCCAATTTTCAAAAGATAAGCAACACAACCCAGGCATCAAAGCATAACTAACACGCTACGCACCTGTTGTTTGTACAGCTGTACTGATGCACACATCACGGGTATGTGGACTACTCTAAGAACACTGATCCACAAACATGGGACTTGCGTAGCAGCATTCATAATTTACACTAAAGGTACCATCTTTTCTTGCACCTTTTGTGATTGCTTCTTCTCTATAATTAGCGGCAGTGCAAAGATCACTGGTAGTAAGCCTAGGCTTACATGGGCTCTCATTAACTGAGTTTAAAAGGGGATCGACACTACCTAGATCACTTACAATGGTCTCTTGTTGTAAATGCAGGCTATGAGACTCTCCTTCCTGATCAAAACTACTAAGTTCTATAGATTCTAAAGGAAGCACAGAGGTAACCCTACGAACGGCCTTATTTTTAGTCTTCATACTCTACAGATCTTATGGTAGTGATTTTAACAAACATGTAAGGCAAAAAAAAGCAGCAACAAATCACATATAAATCATAAAAGAGCAGATGTATTAGCATCATACATACAGCAAACATATATATATTCAAGCATTGTTAACACTGCATGCATGCAAAGCAAAAAAAAAAAAAAAAAAAAGCAAATGATCATCTGACTATGCATAGCTGGACAAAAAAAAACCTCACACAAACCTCTTGAAAGTGTTACTGCCTTCTCTTTGGATGCAGTTTTTGTTATGATTTTTTTTTTTCTGTGAAGATTATTAGTTTAGGTTGAAGTTGAGTATGAATGTGTTATTTTGAAGGATATAAGCTTCTAATAGTACCTCAAGCCATACCACACGTGCAACTTCACTCACTACATGTACTTTATAAGAAAAATCTTCCACAAACTTTCAAGGTTTGGTAAAAACCTCAAGGATAAGGCAACTGAAGATTGACACCTTTCATAAGACCCATACATTGTGTATTTGTAAATTATACGTTTATATTTAAAGGTGCATTTTGTATTATTAGTAGGATATATACGCTATATATACTGTGGGACAAACGGGCCGTTACTGGGCAAAAGAAGCAGGCCGAAACATAGAAGTCACATGGGCTAACCATCTGGACCATTTGTTTGACGGGAAAATAGCCGGTAAAACGGCGTCGTGCGTCTTTGGGTTTAATATAAACTCTAATTTATAAGACAACTAGCATTTTAATGGAGTTTTTTCAAACTTGATATCTTTGTTTTCTTTTGTCATAAAAATAAGAGGTATGCTAGAACCACACAAGGTTTACAAAAAATCATCCACACAATGATGTGGCATAACACTTGGACCAATCATTAACTCTCTTCATTCATAACTCTCTTTTTCATAACAAATCATTTTATTACACATCATTGTGTGGAAGTTTTTTTGTAAATTTTGTGTGATTGTAGCATTTCTCTAAAAATAAATTGACTTTGGTTTTTAAATTTGGATTTCCCTTTTAGTCATTAAATAATGAGGTGTGCTATACCCACTTAATCTTTACAAAACCCACATACTGATGTGGCAGAGAGATGATTGGTTGGTTTTCTGTGGCCCACAGAAAACCAACCAATCATCTCTCTGCCACATCAGCGTGTAGGAGAAATTTTGTAAAGATTGAGTGGATCTAGTATTTTTCTTAAAAAATTCACATTTAACTAAATTTCATACGCCCTCCGTCCTATAATAATTGTTCACTTTCACTTTTTTTACTCTTTTTTGTTCAACTTTGACCATTAATATTTTTATTTGTGTTATATAATACTTGATGAAAATTATACCAAATAAAAATACACTTAAAACTCAATCTATCCATTTTTTTAATCAAATATTATATTATACAAATAAAAATATTTATGTTCAAAATTGAATAAAAAAAACTTAAAATGATCAAAGTAAACACTTATTATGAAACAGAGGTAATATATAATTTATATATTCAACTACATCGTATGTGTACCACAATCATTTCAACCATCTACCATTTACAAAACAAGATAAATAAAAATTGTAGTACAAGATGAATGATTTATGTAATGTGATAACCTTGTTGAACAATCCCTTAACCAAGATGGTGTTAATGAAAAATTGTAGTATTTTGATTATTGCATTTTTATTTTACCAATCGCTTAATAATTAATTTTTTATATTTTATATTTCGTATTTATTATTACAATATCATTCTCAATTCGTATTTTAATCGAGATTTGTTAAATTGGAGATGAGATGTCGTTCTTCTTTTAATGTTGTATGTTTAATTGTTACATGAAATACTTGAGCACAATATCGCAATGTGTCATTGCAAAAATCTCGTCGCTATGCACGAATACTCATCTGTTATAAATACACTTATATATGTATAAACAAATACACAGGGGCACAGATACGCATATATTCTGAACCTTAAAGTTTTGTTCGCAATTCCTTACTTCCCAAATCAGATAGAACACAGTCTCCATCTAGACTCAATTTGTAATATTCTCTTTTTAAGGGTTATCATAGAAAAGTTATAAAGTTAGTCTCATTTTTTTTTTTTTACAGAACATCATGAAAAAATTAGAATCTTAATGATAAAAGTGTGAAACTCTAGACTAAATCAAAACCGAATGAGCAAGCTTGATTCGATCGATGATATGAAACACGTATATCATCCGTTTATTTGTTTGAAGTTTTGTAAGGTGAATGATTTTGCTTGGTCGTTTTGTTTGTGGTTAAAAGACCTTAATGAATAAAGAGAAATGATATCAACACGGAAACCAAATACACATGATTCTTTGTTTGACTAAAAACCCAATACCAAATCAAACTCACAACTAACTTGGAACTGTTTCCATTCATAAAAATACTAACTATAATCTAGGGGGAGTTACCAAATGCCCATCAACCTATAGTTTGTGGGTTCAAATCTCGTTAAAGACATGTTTGATATATATTGTGAGATATGCAGTATATGTTATAAAAATTTGCCATTCTAAAAAAAATAAAAAATAAATAAAATCTAAGGTGAATTACATATAATATACACAACTGTTAACATATATTACTACTTATTAGTTCCAAGACAAATATAATTTTTATAACGTAGTGTTAATTTTGTAAAAAGACCTCGATTTTTTAAATACATCGGGTCATTAGAAATTGAATTACATTTTCTCGTTTTGTGTTCCACCACTGCCTAAGTTAAATTAAGGGCGACTTTTTATTAGCAAATAGTTTTATATTACACATGTTAGTGTGTTATGGTGAATTATTTACGTAGATAGTCTATCCACAGTTCTACACAAATCATAATAATAACGAAAAGAGCCACACTTTATAATAATTTTCTTTCAGTTGGGTCTTTAAAGTCTTCTTCGGGTTGCCAAAGTATTCCGTTATCCCCAAAAACTATAAGATAAGAGGTCCTCATGGTTATAGTCAGCTTCCTATTAGGGACTAAAGTTACACTTACCATATTTTATGTTTAGATCCTAGTAAGAGACTATTTGACATTGAATTAGTCCTACGCATGACCCGCTTAACTACCTTACTTCCCAAATAATCTTAGGTGAGGTTCAACTGCGCCGACTCCGGGCTATCCAAAAATGGGTAGTCGCCGTGAGATTAGTTGGCTCGCAATGTCGAGTCGGAAACCCATTATTACAAACAAACAAACAAACAAACAAACAAAAAAAAAAAAAAAAAAAAAAAAAAAAAAAAAACTTGTCAAGAGGTAAGCTGTGAAAACTTTGAAACAAGGTCCACATATAAACACTATCACAAAGACCAAGGACCAATTAGTTAATTACCTAAACTTATATAAACACACCAATGTCGTAGAATGTTTTTGTTTTAGCAGCCGTCAACTACATCACGTAACACCAACCCTATATCAAGACAAAAAAACTCAACGTATGTGTTTGTACTAGTCCTATACTACACCAAGTAATGAAGGCCATAATACGAAACGACATTGTTGACCTTTTGTTTTCCCTTAAACCTTCCTACAAAAACCATCATACATTTCAAACTTGTTATTGATTGTCATTGACACAATGAAAAACAATCAAAACACAATAGTTTCACCCATCAAGATCCTTAATACACCATTACAACTATCAAATCTTTTATCTTTAACCATATTCTTCGCGTTCGGGCTATGTTTCGGCATCCTGCTCACTTTTCAACTCAAAAACATATCGTTAAACCTAAGGTTCAATGAACTCTCACTCACCATGCCCACCACAAACACCACCACCACCACCGCCATCAACACGTCTCTCCCGGTGCCCGAAGAAAAGGGTTTGGAAGATTTCCTACATCCAGTAAAGATCATGCATGATATGAATGATCAAGAGCTGATATGGCGAGCATCAATGGTGCCAAAAGTACAAAAGTACCCTTATAATAGAGTTCCAAAGGTGGCATTTATGTTTTTGACTAGAGGGCCAGTTTTGTTGTCACCATTATGGGAGATGTTTTTCAAAGGATATGATGGTCTTTTCTCAATTTACGTTCATTGCTCCAATCTGTCTTATAACCTTACGGAGTCTGAGCATTCTGTTTTTCATGGCCGGAGAATCCCCAGTAAGGTAAGAAAATTGGTTGCTTTGTATTTACTATGTTACCTCTTTTTGTTATCACTAGTCGTTCTTTGTGGAATTCAAGAGGGTAGATTTGTCAAATACTTAAAAGATATTAACCGACAGCCTATTAATGATGTATATTTAAGTACCATGAGGAATTTGGAAAGTTCATAAAAATCAAAGGCGTAACATCAGTCTAAAATCTTCTCAAGAAATCGAAGGAATATAAGTTTAATTTATTACTATATATGCACAACCATAACAAGAATAAAAATACAAGCTATAAGACATGTATAACGATAATAGTAGTGTACAAATAAGTTGAAGATTGCGAGTATACAATAATCATTTCTTTTGTTTAGCTCATAAATTATTTTGACGATTTTCTTGTCGGTATTTGAAGAGGTAGCTAAAGTGCTTAACTTGTAGTTACGTTTCTTCTTTTTTGGAAACAAGTATATTTGAAAAGAGAATCTTATAGTTAAAACAATACAAAAGTATTTTTTAATCATAAAATTACTAAAAAGTATGATTTTAAAAGGATATAAATTAAAGGATATTACTTGCAAAAACAAAATCAAATCTACTATATATTAAAGAATACTTTGGTGGTTCAATAATGAATTATTAGTACTTATTAATTAGATTACCGGTTCTTATTTGTAGCAATTGCATTAGTGCCTCAAGAAATAGAGTATTTACTTACACATTACTATAATTTAGTTTCCTATTACATTCTTTACCTTCTCTGGCTTGATTTTATGTATCTTTCCTAACGTGCATACTGAAATTTGGTACTTGGTAATTACGATAGCAATTTTGGTCAAAATCATATTAAATCGTGGTAATTGTAAAAGCAATTTTGGTCAAAACAGTTTTAGGACCGAAGGAGTATATTTTTTCTAAAAAAATATCTAATATATGTAATAAAAATGTGTTCGGTTATCGGTAAAAACACAAATGAGCTCAAACAATTTAACATGATGTTTTGACGTAGTATAACAAATAGTTGACCTTTCAAAAAAAAAAAAAAAACAAATAGTTGACACGTTTTTATATACATGTGCTTAACGTAACACACAAGTTCATATCATTCTATTTGTGGTAGTTTCTTACAGTCTATGTTTCGAGTTCAAAGAAGTTCTATATTTATTCCGTAAATCAAGCAAGTAATTTGACTCCTTATGTCACGTTTCACTATCGTAGTATAAAGTTCTTCCGTGCATGTGGATTTTAATATCGCAATTCAAGGGCGTGGGGCATGTCATATATCTACAATCCATTATAAATGTTGGGGCTCAAACTTTGGAAAATAATTGGGAATGGAGGTTTAGGGGTTTTGTGTCATCAAGATGCCATAAAGAGTTGGTTGACATAGAGCCCATCTCATCGTCATTTCATTTTCTCAATATACTGTGTAGATATCAAGTCGAGTATAATAATATATACATTTATTATGTGTAACAAACACTATTGTAACGTACCTTTTTAGGGCAAAACTATATAGCAAAAGGAAAGAATATATGTTGATACGTACTTCATCTCTTCCCCATTCTACAAGTAACCGAAAGTTTGTTGGATTAAGTCGTACCAAGTATGTTAGTGTTTGTAATCTTTATTCGCTGTAGGTCTAAGAACAAGTGGTATGAATGAACGTTTTCTTGCGTTGTGTCCATTTCTGATAATTAATATCTTGAACATATTGATCAATCTTCGAATTCTTGTCTAGTTTAAGTTATGATTACTATAAAGTAACTTGTTTACCAATATTACATCATTACTAAAGAAGTTTTACCAATGCTTGGATTTGTAAATTACAGGAAGTTCAGTGGGGAAAAGTTAACATGATTGAGGCTGAACGACGATTGCTAGCAAATGCCCTTCTTGATTATTCTAACCAACGATTTGTTCTTCTTTCTGAGGCTTGCATTCCCCTATTTAATTTCTCGACAATTTACTCTTACCTAATCAATTCTAGCCAAAACTTTGTGGAGTCATATGATCTAATGGGTCCTGTTGGTCGAGGACGCTACAATCGAAAGATGTATCCCACCATTAGGCTTCATGACTGGAGAAAAGGATCACAATGGTTTGAAATGGACCGGGACTTAGCCTTGGAAGTAATATCTGATGCAACATACTTCCCAGTTTTCCAAAAGTATTGCAATGGCTCTTGTTACGCGGATGAGCATTACTTGCCAACATTCGTAACCAAGAAACTTGGACTGAAGAATTCGAGACGAACATTGACATATGTTGACTGGTCGAAAGGCGGACCCCACCCGGCACGATATAAGAGAAATGATGTGACGACACAATTTTTGGAGAAACTAAGGAATCACAACCATTGTGAGTACAATGGGAGAAAAAACCAAACATGTCACTTGTTTGCAAGAAAGTTCACTCCTCATGCCTTGGACAGATTATTGAGACTTGCACCAAAACTTATGCAGTTCGACCCATAGGTCTCGGAAACATATATATTCTTGAAATCATTTTTACATTTTTATTTTGATACATATTTAAAAAGCCTGCTTCTGCGACGTATAGAATTTTGTATATGACAAGCAAAGAATCGTTTCAGAAGAGAGGAAGAGATAATTCTTATACTTCTATTCATTTACAATGCTTAATCGTACAGTATGATCATAGTTGCATAGTTGTAGGTCATAGTTTAGACCCATTGATTTAATCTTCTGTTAGTTAGATACCAGTCAAGTCGAGGGTGTGGTGACTCCGACCCTTAGGCTCACCATCTGTCTCTAGCATTGATCATAACTAGTTAAAGACCTTATAAATTTGGTTAAATCCATATGAATAAAATAGCACTTCACTATGTGCAAGTTAATGCGTTTCAGTGTGTGATACATATGAATTGACTTTGCTGGTGTGAGATATATACGTACATTCCAAATTTCCAATCTATGTCGGCCTATATATATTCGTTAAATGTAATCACTGACTCTGACATGCTAAAACGATTTTACGTCGCAATAAAAAAGTTAATTATTTCTAGCATATAAACTTAGTTACTTGTACCGAAAGGAAAATAATAAATAGCAGTTGGATCATTAAGTCACATTTGCTTGAAAATGATACATGTAAAACGAGTGCAAGTCGGTACATTTAGTTGGAGAAAAAAAAATTGAGATTAATTTTTTAATAAAACGTAGAAAACGAAATCATATGACACTGTTTTCTATTTTGAAAAAAAGAAAGAGTTATAGAGGAAACAAGAAAAGCACAAAATTTGTTTTGTAGTTTCCTTTGTTAAGTTAGAAAATGTATGTTTTGTGTTTTTATGTGTGTTTAGTGTTTTGATTGTGTGTTACTACGTATAAGGTTATTTGGGAGATTATATTTTTAATATTGTTATAAAGTAAAAGCTGACCTTATAAACCAAACTGTAGGTGAAAAAAATCTGTGCCATTTTGACATGGATCATATGAATAATTTTATCTTTTCGCATTGTGGGTCAAGAAGTAAGGCCTAGTAACATCTTTTTAAAGCCCAAACCTTGGGAGTCACTTTCTGCAATGGCCCAAACCTTACTAATAAGTGAGAATTCTCAGACCTCAGTGGTTTTGGTTGCTAGAGTCGCATGATGTATTGTAAAAAGGACGGCTTTGCTGGAAAAAAAAAGAAGCAAACACGAACTTTTTGAAGGTCTCCGTCGACTAGCATGTTAGCAAGAGAGAGTTAAATAACTTAAAACTACAATTAAAAGGACACGATGACCAGATTTTAACACGTTACATGTTCTTCACCGTTGGTCTAATTTGTAACTTTCGCTAGGATTATAAATACATTGTACATACACACACTTCAAAACTCAAGTCCAACCACATTCGTGTTGGCTTCGCTAAACGCATGTATAGTTTAGTAATGTCAGTTTAAAAATATAGGGACTAAAGCCATTAGTTTTTTTTTAACCCTTAAGACAAAAAGATATGGTCCTAAACCTTATAAATCTATTCTATGCAAATTATCGAGGCTAATTTATTTCACATTTCATTAGGAAACTCTTTATTTATTTATTTATTTATTTATTTATTTATTTATTTTAAATTCAGTCTTATACGCTACAAATTGATACAACAATATATTACAGTCGCACAAGTAAAATCTTTATAGTAATTTTATTTTAGTTTAAACAAAAATCTTAGTGTAAAAATATAAATTTTGTGCTATCTTCCTTTAAGATGTTTTCTTTTGACCATCAAAATCTTTTAATAATTGACCCTTTATACAAAAAAAGCTACAAATTCAAACTCAAACCCAAACCACACAATATGGATCTACCAATAAATTCATAAAAAAAATAAATAATCCCCAAAAATGGTATAAACAAAATTTATAAGTGACAATTTTCAGGTTATTTCCTCAAAAACACAGCATTTGGACAAAATCAAAGTCAGTACTTTCCAATTCCAAGATCAAAACAAAACTACTAAACCCAAACACCCCTTCAAACACTTCTCCAAGATTCAACCAAAAGTGTCAAACACTTCCCAAACACCACCAAATCTCTATAAAGATCATATTTTTGTCCAATTTAGGCCAAAATAAAATCTGGGTATTGCTTATTTTCAAAAACCCATTTGGAATCAACTGACTTTTTTTTAGGTTCTTGAGGAATATATTTTTTTTATATAAAAAGATTGTGTTTTTTTGTGAAATTTAGGGTTTTTGAAAATCTGGGTATTGTTTAGTTTGGAATATAAAAAATTTGGTGTGATATGACGGTTGGAGAGCCAAGAAATGGTAAAGATATCATGTATGATGCTGTTTCTGGTGCTTGTGCTGGTATGCCTTTCTTTTTTATTTTGGGATTTGTTTTGTATTTAGTATTTATGTGAATGTTGTAATTAGTCTTTAATCTAAGAGGGTTTAAAGTTTGGAAGAATTTAGTGGCCTTAGAAGGGGTTATAACTGAAGATAGAGTTAATGTATTTTGTTGTGAAGATTGTGTGCAGAATAAGCACTTTTTTTTTGTTGAGTGTGACTTGAAATTGCTCGCGGCAAACTGAGGTGGAATTCAAGAGGGATAAGTATTTGATATAGGCTGCTTGTAATTGTTTGTAGCTAGGGTTCTTGTAATACAGTGACCTTCGTAATCCATGTATGTGATCAGAAATGTAAAGTAGTTATGCTCTTGGTTGTGGATAGTGGCGGGCTAGGTGGTAGTAATATGTTGAGAGATGAAAATAATTGGTGTCAAACCTTGAAAATGGGACATTAAAAAAAAATTAATTTGGAATGAAATATACAGGTGAAAAAGATTTCTTTCCTCAATTTGCGTTTAATATATTGTTACTGCATCTTTTGTTTAGGCGCTATTGCTGCCACTATTATGAGCCCGTTGGATGTGATCAAGACGAGACTGCAAGTTTATGGCTTACCTGATGGTTCCAGGAATAAAGGTAATGTATACTCTTTTATGCTTGTCTTAGTAAGTTATTTTGAATACTTCACGAAGCATGTGTTCTGAATAGTCGAATGTAATCCTGTTTCTAATTACTTAAGCTTTACTCCTGTTATTCGTTACTGAAGGTGATTAAGATGAATTGTATTTGTAGGTGCCAAAAACTTCATTAGTTCATTTTGTCTCTTAACTAAATCCGTATTTTATGAATATATTTGGAGTTCCTTTTTTTAAATACCGCTAGACTACAAGCCCTTTGGTTTTCTTTTGTGTTTAAAGTAATAAATGTGAGTATGATTAGATGCCATGTTCAAGTCTTTTTTTTTTTTTTTTTTTTTTTTTTTTTTTTTTTTTAAATGTGTGCTTAGAGCAGGTTTTTTTTTATTTTTATTATTATTATTATTATTATTATTATTATTATTTTAAATGTGTGCTTAGAGCAGGGAACCAACATATTCCGGCTGATTTGGGACTGTGCTAAACTTCGGCATTCAACCTCTAAAATTTTGCATGTTTTTGGTGCATCTAAAGTTTATAAAAAAAAGACGTGAATCATTTAGTTATGAGTCATAAATAACAAGTTGTTAATTGTTGGCCTGCCTGGAAACAAACATATGTGATCGTCCTTGTTCGGAGGTGGTGGTTCTGATCAATCATATCTTTTGAAATGGCTTATATAGCGTAATTGTATCTTATTATAACACTGGCGGTTTTAAATAGCAACCATGAATAGTATATCAACCACTATATTTGCTCACATTTTTGTGCTTCCCTAAGTAACTCATGCCAAAAAAAAAAAAAAAAAAAAAAAAAAAAAAACTAGAATAATTACCTCTACTAATAAAAACGTGTTGCCACTTCATCCTTCATTCATACAATAACAAGGAATTTAATAATTTCTATTTCATGTACAATCATGAATTAATTTGGCACCTGCCCTTTACCCTTGTCTTTCGTGCCAGGGCTGTGTCCCTGTTTCCGAGATTGCACACTAGACACACAAAAGTTTTCACGTAATTCGTTAGTGTCTTAAAATATCATATACAGGAAGTAAACTGAGACACACCTATTAAATAACGATTCTTATTAGTAAAATGTGCTCATAAGTTCATTATCTTCGACAAATAAACAAGTCATTTATCATCAAACCACTCATTTGTGGCCTAGTGGCAAAAGGACTTGTGACTATCACTCTAAGAAGTGTGAGGTCTCAAGTTCAATTCTTGCTAGGTGCAAACAACCCTGAAGTGGCCACGCCAACCTTCTGATAATGTGTGGCGGTGGGTTCAAACCCTGTGGATTAGTCGCCTAGTCGGCCAAAAGGTCGGAAACCATGGTTACCCAAAAAAAATCATTTATCATCAACCAACTAGGCAAGACAATAAGTGAATCAGTGAGCTGTATTTAGCAACATGAGGGAGATCCACCACATCCATCTTATGGTTGGAATTAAACAAAGGAAGTCAGCATACGATTTTGATGAATAAATTCAGATCAACGAATGTAGAAACGACCTGCTTCAACATCCGAAATTGCATTCGAATCAATGTGCATGTTAATATGTATCTCACACACACTCATGAGTCATGACTTTTATAACCTTTAATTGTTAACGAATCAACAAACATGTCAGCATGCTCATAGACTTAAGAGGTCGGGGAGTGTCAGATTGTTGCCGGACTATTAGGAGTCTGTTGGGCTCCTCTTTACAGTACTTAAACTGATAATCATAAACAGCACAAATTTTAGGCTTCTAGCTATTAGGATATATACAATTTCTTATTTATGAAGTTTTTGTGGCTCAATTTTGATACGGTTTTTCTCTTTAATCATGTTTCTAATTGCTACTCTTCATGATCTTTAAACTCGTGTTGTCTTTGATCAGGTAGTGTAATAGTCTCGAGCCTACAAACCATTTTAAAAAATGAGGGAAGGAGGGGACTATATCGTGGCCTTTCACCAACATTGGCTGCATTACTTCCAAACTGGGCTGTGAGTGTTACTTAACCAAATCCAGTTTTCTGCTTTCAAATAATTTATGTATTCTTATTGTTACTTTGTTAGTTGGTGTAAAATTAGTTTATTTTCCTTTGTGTGTTGATATAAACAATTTTGTCATCTAGGTATACTTCGCTGTGTATGGGCAACTCAAAGAGCTTCTTGAAACACATGGTTCGTTACTCATATGTTTGTTTACTTGTTGGTAGTATGATGTCTAAACTAAAGAAGTAACTTTTACATTGTTTCCGTTTGTATAATACAATTTAACCTTTTTAATATCTGCAGTAGACGCAAGTGGGCATCTTAAAATAGGGGCGAACATGATAGCTGCATCGGGTGCTGGAGCAGCAACTGCAATCACCACAAATCCATTGTGGGTAGTCAAGACAAGACTTCAGGTATGTTTCTTTGTCCTTTTTTACTTCTAATGTGCTTAACTACTTAAGGTGACAAAACTGGCTGGTTGGATCAGTGTTTTAAATAGGTTCAGGCCAACAACCAAACATTGCATAGAAACGGTAAAATCTGATAATGTGGCAGCTGGCGTAACTTTGGCCGTGTCAACTTTTTTTCACGTGGAACCTGAAAACCAGTTACCTTAACAAGTTACCCAAAAGAAACTCTTTCGAAAGTTTTTAGCCCTTTTGCAAGTGAAAGTTTAAGCCTTTTATTTTCCGTATAAATTAGGGAGAATTTCATATCTCTCTCTCTTTAAAGTCTGCTTCATGATATATCTACTTATTTAAAAGCTTGATTTTGATCTTTAATTTAGACACAAGGGATGAGAGTCGGTGTGGTTCCATATACAAGTATAGCATCAGCCTTAAGGCGTATCGTTCACGAGGAAGGCTTTAAAGGGTTGTACAGGTATGCTTCATCATATTATTACCCTTTCAAAATGCCCTCTTTTTCCACTATTTTGACCAATTCGTGTTTCTTATAGTGGACTCCTGCCTTCACTCGCTGGGATTAGTCATGTTGCTATCCAGTTTCCTGCCTATGAGCAATTCAAATACTACTTGGCAGAAAGGGGTAATACTTATTGTATATTCTGCATCAAAATTCGTAACTTTAATCTCTGATTATCTTGAATTATTTAAGTAAAGCTGATTGCTGATCATGTGTATTTCAAGTGGTCAGATCATACAACTACTAGCGATTTAAGTCCTGGGAAAGTTGCAATTGCTTCCTCAATGTCTAAAGTACTTGCTTCTTTACTCACGTATCCGCACGAGGTAACTTCAATCTTATTAGCCTAAAGTGTTTAAGGGCTGTTTGGATTTGCATTTTTGATTAGTTATGTTCGTGTTTAAATTTTGAGATACACATTATGTGGGTCAAATAATCATTTTGGATAATCAGCTTCGTACTAACTGCAACAAAACTGAATATCAAATGGTACCTAACTACCTTTTTAAAGGTCGTATGGCATTAGGTTTGAAAGTGATCATATATGATTATTTAGGGGTCATTTTATATTTAAATACTCAAGTAATCAGAACTTGTCTACTGAAACAAGTGATCATTCAGAACTAGTAACAGAAGAAGCAATCTTCCACAACCTGTTTTATGACAGATTCTAACTATCATTTTGATTAGGTTAATTCCATATCTACCCAATATAAAGCTCAAAATGTCATATTTACCCAACTTACATGTTAATAATGCATAATGTGCAATAATTTTGATGCATGTTTGGGTAAATATGGAATTTTGATGTTTTTATTGGGGAAATATGGAATTGCCCCTTTTGATTATATAAAACCAAAGTCATGTTAAACTTGGCTTGGAATTAAAGTTTAAAATGTGTGTATGGTAGGTAATTCGGTCAAGACTTCAAGAACAAGGGCACTCAAAAAACCCCGAAACACATTATGATGGTGTTGTTGATTGTGTAAAGAAAGTATTCAAGAAACATGGTGTGTCGGGTTTCTACAGAGGCTGTGGAACTAATCTTTTGAGAACAACTCCTTCGGCTGTTATTACTTTCACTAGTTATGAGATGATAAATAGATTTTTGCAACATCTTGTACCTCCTCACAACACTCCCTCTAAACCTGATGGTGGCCAGCCTCGACAAGTGACATCAAATGATGTCAATGATTTACAAACATCAAAAATGAGAACTAATCATAGTACAAGAACTCTTTGAGATATGGTCAATGATTCAAGTCACGTTCTTATGGACTGAATTTTCGATGGAAGCAATTTGATGATGATGATGAATAATTGTAGGTGACAGCCATTAACTTGTCATATTTTTGTTTCTTTTTTCTTTTTCCTTAATAAAGAAGGGATTTTTATACATTTCTTGTTTCTTGGTTGATTTAGTTAGTACTATTTTCAAGGTGGTTTACTTTAGGTTTTGTTTAGGAAGTGGCTGATTCAATAGTATTTATACAAACATTACTAAATGATGTAGATGCTAATTCAGCATTATTATTCCGAATTTGATTATTTCCGTTTCAGAGAAAATCTGTTGGTGTTGTGTTTTTTGTCATTGTATTGACACTAGTTTGTAGAAAGATGAAATACAATGATGCTTGGGTGACATGGCTGACATGGATACGCATACGCTAGTTGTCTTTTGGCTTATGGAGGCGATGCCGATGTGCATTAAGTACCATGATGTTATGGTTGTTTGAGCGGTTGTGTCAAATGCCAATGGTGGTTAAGCACTAGTATATATTTGGGACTACAAACTGAATCTTGAAAGATAAACGATAGTAATGATATCTGACTCGTTATAGACCTTACGAGCTAGTTTAACATTATCGTATGCACTAGTGTTATGCGATGTTTTGCTTCGTCTGCTCGTTTATTATAGGATTAGTCTAAAATAACCATATATACATATTTTTAAAAAATTTTCTTATCAAATTTCAAGCATGAATAGTTTAACTCATAAAATAAACTAAAAAGTTTAGGCACTTTTGACTCCAAGGCGATCTTGACTTCAAATATTCAAACAAATCATTTCAGGTCAGATTACCCCCTCTTAGACATCAACTTATTGGATCAAGCACCCTAAAACAGTACTGTAGTAACTTTTACGTGTCATGTTTAAAGATGCCCTAGGTACTTGAATATTGTAGTTCAAAAGAGAAGAAATGATTAGATTTTGGACTAGCTGAGAGGACATGTTTTCACTTCTCAATACACCACTCAAAAGAGTGCTTTATATAAACGTAATTTTATATTAGAGTTAATTACATAAATGGTCAATGTGTTTGCCTGGTATTATGGATTTATTCTTTATACTTTTTTGGGCTAATGGCACTTAACACTTTTTGTTGTTTTATGTAGCCAACTTTATTTTTTGCTATTATAACACAAATCTTTTGAATTTCGTTTATTGTGTGTATTTTTTGACCATTTTACCCTTACTTTTTTCAAATTTTGAAAGGTAAAATGGTCATTTTACATGAAAAACCGGTCACAAAATACACACAATAGACGAAATTCAAAAGATTTGTGTTATAATAGCAAAAAATAAAGTTGGTTACATAGAACAACAAAAAGTGTCAACTTAGATACATTTTCAAGTCATTATCCCTACTTTTTTTTTGCGGATCCTCTCCTTATTGTTTTGACCCGTTACAGGTTTGCTCCATTGACCACATTTTATGTTAGTTTGACCATCAATGATTGTTGAAATGACACTAATACCCTCGTATGTTTAAGTATACGGTCTGTAATACCTCAAATTCTAAAAGATGTCAAATGACCAAAATGCCCTTGAGTTTAAAATTTTGTAAAATAATAATAATTAATATCAAATAAAACCCTAGAAATGGGAATTTGTCCACATATGATCAAAATAAAATATGTAAGGTAAAATATGACATTTTTATAAACATGAGAAAAATAAAAATTCTATATAAATTAAATAAAAATCGAATTTTAATTAATTATATATATAAATATTATTTAAAATAGAAATAAATCCTAAAATAATTAGGAAACTTATGTAATCTTTTATGTAGGAATTATCCTAATATTTATACAGCTAAAACAAATCTTATATTGTATATATATCACATAAATCACGTTTTATAAATTTTATAAACCCTAAAAACGATTTTAAGCATTAACCGACTCTAAAAACCCTTATAAGTCGACAAAAAAATTCTGGAGCTCTCACATATTTTTAGTAGAAGTTTTATAAACCTAGGAACACAAGAAAAATAGTGGAGAGGCTGTGGGTTCGATGGTGTAAGCTTTGGAGATTTATTGGTGTCGATTTAATCAAGACGAGTAAAGAAAATTCAAGCAGCTCCATACGTGTCTTCTAAAATCTTTTGGGAATTTTTCTAACACTTTATATATTATATACAATCAGTATAAAATAGTTGAATCAAACCATGCATGATTATTTGATAGTATGAATTTTTATGAGTTATAAACTCTAAATCGAACATAAATTATGAGTTCGGTTAAAAAAAATTTATGAGCCAAGTTTGTATTTTTCTCAAGACCTATAAGTATCATGTAACACTCAAAAAATATGTTTGATAATTGTTGAAGCCTATATTAATTATTGTGGAATTTTGATATAATCGGCTAAATAGTAAAAAGAAAATAAAAAGGAAAATGGTGAATTAGGATTAGGGTTAGGGTTTTTAGTATGGGATCTGGTCATTAATGAGGTTTTTAAGGTTATAATTAATGTGGTAATGATTGGGTAATCTAGGGTTAGGGTTTGGTGGTTTATTATATAAACCGATTGTGTTTTTTTTTTAATAATGGGTATGTTTTGTAAATTACGAAACTTGAGGATTTATTTTGTATACTTTAATAATTAAGGGTAAATCGTATAATAATTTGTAGAAGGGTATAATGTGCTATTTTTGATATTTAAAAGGTTTATTTGGTAAATTATATAATTAAAGAGTTTAAATTGTAATTTTGTAACTTAAAGGGTGTAAAGTGTAAATTACTAAAACATAAGGATTAATTTGTAAAATATTAAAGTTAAGGGACTAACTTGGATAATATATAAAACTTATGATATTTAAAACCCTATACTTTAATATAAGTACACTTTAAATCCTAAAACCATATTAACAAGTTATTAAATATTTAACCTAAATATTTATGTAAACCCTAAAACTAATGTGGAATATGAAAAAGTAAATGATCAAATAAGTTATTAATGAATAATACATCCTGTGTAGATTTCTGAAGAAGAGTACTATTCCGTTATTTGATCTCTGTCAGCTTTGCTTTTGTTCGAGGTATGGATATTCTGACCTTACTCTTAAGGTTTCCTTTGTGATATGAACCTCTGATATGAACCTTTGATATGAACTTTCTAATTTGAACTTTTGCTATGATAAACCTTTCTGTTTGAACCTTTTGATATGACAACTATGATTTGAACCTTTATGAACCTTTTATTACATGAGTTTTACTAGGCATGGGGGTTTCATGTCCGTGTCATAGATGCACCTATGGCATGACTCTAGGGCAGTAGAGTGATGTTCTACCACGTCTCTTCCGTTATATATGAATGTGCACTAATTTTCAGGGGCGTATGGATGCATCCTAGATCTGTTTTCTGTTATGATATGATATGATTATGTTTAGTGACTGGTTGTATGTGCAATGTACTTCACTTCCGGTACAATGAAGCTAGCTACTTCTTGTACAACTTATGTGATTATGATATGATTATGATATGTTTCTGAGCTCATGGTATATTCTGATTCTGTTTATACAGGTGACTGTATAGATTCCTTATTTAACCTACATTTTCCATTTTCGTATTATCTGTTATACCTAAATATGTTTCCCCAAATTATATATCTGTTCTTCAGCATTTATTTCAGTTTACTTTTGCTATATCCGTTCACTGAGCTTTCGTAGCTCAGCCGCATTTCTTTTCTCCGCGGCAGGTATTCAAGATAACTTTTGGGATAGTTTTCTTGGCTTGAGTGTAGAACTGAGTGAAGAAGTTGACCATAGTTATTTGAAGTAAGTTATTTATGTAAGTTTTCTGCTTTTGATCTGTCTGTTTGTTATGATGTAAAACTATAATTTGTGACATTTTTACCCTTGTCGGGTTGGGGTGTTACACGGTCTCTGTGTTTTGTCTCGTATAACAGATTTAGTCCCTAAGTGTGTTTTATTTTATTTATTTTTTATTTTTTTACTAAAAATTTTTTTGTCCGATTTTTTTTTTAAATTTTTTTTAAAGAAGTTTTTTAAAACTTTTTTCCGCAGGTTTTTTATTTTATTTTTTATTTTTTTTTGAGGGAATTGCAAAAATCGTCCATAAACTTTGGCCATATTGCATGTTTCGTCCCAACAATTTCGAAAGTGCAGAAATCGTCCCTGTGGGAAACCTTTGAGAAAATTTTCGTCCTTGGTTGGGACGAAAATTGCATAATTCGAAAGTTTCAAAAGTTTCCAAATTGCATGTTTCGTCCCCATCAGGGACGAAAATTTACTCAAAGGTTTCCCACAGGGACGATATCTGCACTTTCCAAATGGTTGGGACGATACTTGCAATCTAGGCAAAGTTTAGGGACGATTTTTGCAATTCCCTCTTTTTTTTTATTTTTATTTTTTTTTAAATTGAATACTTTTTGAGGGAGTTTTTTTATTAAAATTTTTTGACAAAAATTTTTTTTACTAGATTTTTGTAAAATTTCTTGGCAGATTTTCATACAAGATTTAAAATAAAAAATTATAAAAAATTTTGATGGAATTTTTTTGTTATGCGAAAAGTATTCAATTTTTTTTTATATAAATGTCAACTTTTTTGTAAAAAAAAAAAAAAAAAAAAAAAAAAAAAAAAAAAAAAAAAGCCTTTAAAAAGTAGTCAAAAAAGTTTAAAAAAATACTAACAAAGATTTTTTTGACAGATTTTATTTTACTTTTATTTTTTCAATTTGACCCGTTTTTATATGTTTTCATATGTTTTAATTTTTTTTTATAAGTTTTCATCCATTTTCGGCTGTTTTTATTACGTTTTCATATATTCTATCTAATTTTGTCCATTTTATATGTTTTCATCTATATGAAAACAAATGAAAACATATAAAACGTAAGAAAATTAGACGAAAACGTATGAAAACGAATGAAAATATATAAAAATGGACTAAAACGTATAAAAACGAATGAAAACGTAACAAAATGTTTAAAAATGGATGAAAACATATGAAATCGTAAGAAAAACATATAAGAACGGATGAAAACGTATAAAAATGGATGAAAAGGTATAAAAACGGTTAAAAATGAATAAAATGTATGCAAACGTAATAAAAATGGACGAAAATGTATGAAAATGGATGAAAACGTATAAAAACGGACAAAATGTATAAAAACTTAATGAAAACGGATAAAAATATATATAAACAGACGAAAACGTATAAAAACAGATAGAAACGTATGAATATTTTTGAATGTTTTTTGAATATTTTTGAATTAAAAAAATAACACTAACATTAATAGTTTAAAAAAAATAAGGACTATATTCGTTATACCCACAAATAACAGGGACCATACTATTAAAAGTTATTTATGTCATTTCAGCCTTCTAAACTTCCACTTAACGGTCAAACTAACTGAAAATGTGGTCAAAAGACCAAACCCATAACGGGTCAAAACCATAGAGAGCAGATCGACAAAAAATAAAGTTTAGGGACTAAATCCATAAAACTCAATAAACCACATACACCATTTATGTAATTAACTCTTTATATTATGTTAAACGCTGCATTCTTCAGTTTGAGCGAAGGGAAACAGAAAAAGAAAAGAAAATGGAAGAGAAACAGAAAAGAAAAGGAATGGGAAGATCGGACATACTGATGTGTTCTTGAGTTATGCTGTTAAACCAAATGAAAAGGAAAATAGCTAGGCTAAATTACAATCTTACCCATTGTTTCCTGGGTCAATCTTTCAAAAGAAGAGGGTATTTAGTCTTTTCACCGACTACAATAATGTAATGGTTCCCTTTCCGCCCAAATTTGGCCGGAAGATTATAGCACAAAAAAATCCGCCCCTTTCATCTCTAATTCCATTTCCTTTCATGAGTTTCCTTCAATAAATAACTAAAGAACACAAAATATAGTAAGAATCATTTCCTTTCTCCCCAAATTACAACTCAAGAACACAATGAAAGTGAAAACTTTATAAAGCAAAATTTTTGGAAAGCTCAAAGGATCTTCTTAATGACTTAAGAAATCATCTTGACCATATTAACATATTTAGAGGTATTCATGGACGCACCCACATGGGTGCCGGGTGTGGCAGGGGCTACACCCGATTTTAGGTCATGAAATGCAAAAAAAAATTTAAAATTATTGTTTTTTAGTATGTGCAACCCCAATAAATTTTTTCGCTACTTTCGTTTCTTACGATGTAACTTTAGTTAACTCAACAATTACTTTATGCAACACCCACTTGAAAATCTTGGTCCGTCCCTGGAGGTATTCACAGTGAACTTTCAAAGTTTTGACTTTTGAGCAGGAGCGAACCAAGACAGGTTATCAAGGATGTCCGTAAACCACATTAATTCTTTTACGTAGTGCAAAAGTTACGTCGAATATACCAATTTTTAACAGACATGTGGTGATAAAAATTTTATGTTACGGATCTTTTTTAGTTTTAATAAAATGGACCTCATGACTTTTTGTTTTTGGTTTTGGCACTAATTCTGAATTTGTAGATTTTCTTCTGTGAACATTTTTTAGATGACAGTAACTTTGGCCTACAAGACATTTAATTTGCATTAATTATACCACAATAAAATGTATAAGGTATGACGAAGGTTTCGTTATTTTGATGATCAAACATATGATTATGAATACTAGACGAATACCCGTGCTATGCACGGGATTTTATAACGACAGATCGTTTAGTGATAAAAGAAAGTTTATGGGTTATAAATGAAAAATAATAAAAGTTAGGGTGGCAAATCTTGCCCAATTTGTAACTTTTGAGCGATTTTTGACACTTTTTTAAAAGTTTGGGGCGTTTTTTGCCCCCTTGCATTTATTTGATGGGCTTTTACAGGCAAAAGATAAAAACATATATTATTAGATGGGCATTCGAATCACACAATTCAACTTTCAAGCAATTACTCTCATTTTTTTCCGACCAATTCACTTATACTGGTAACTATAAAACATTCCAACTATTTTAATTTTAATTTATCTCATTTATTAACTATTTTATGCATAATTATTTAATACTCTAATTAATTGATAGATATATTTAATTAGTTGCATTTTTATTCATTTAATACTCTATTTTTTTTAAGAAAAAATAATTAAATATAGTTAAGACTTAGATGCTTGATCTTTTTTTACAAGATGAATTAAAGGGGTTTTTAGGACTGTTCCGAATATTTTTAATAGTTGAATTATAATTTGCTCGTTTTAGCCCGTGCCTGTTTGGCCCGATTTATAATTTGTCCGTTTAGCCCGTGCCCGTTTTAACCCGTGCCATTTTAGCTTGTGCCCGTGCTCGCCCGTTTTGCCACCTCTAATAAAAGTTTGAAGATTTAGGGATTAAATGTGTTGACTTATTGACTTTGTTGACTTATTGACTTTGATACTTAAGCTCATGTCAACATAATGTTTTGAAACCCGGTTGAACCGTTTCGGTCGAAAAATGGGTCGATTTAAACCGAGTCATGCTTTTAATAACTGAACCCGTCATGTGCAGTTTTCAAAACTATATGTTTTTCCCAGTTGAACCCATTGGTCCGGTCCAGTTTTCAAAACTATATGCAACATCAACTTGTTAGCTTGTATAAAGTTTTGTGTGTTTTATTAATTTGTATAATGTGTATAATAACATATACTTTTCATTTTAGGGTGTTTTAAAAATAAAATTAATTAGTGTGTTTAATTATTTTATATTTTATATTATGTTGTAGCTTGTTTAAATTGTATATTGTGAAAATTTTATTGTACCTTTTTAGTAAGAGGTGTTTTAATTGATTGTTTTTAATTTGATATAGATGCTTTTAATTGGTTGTACTATATGAATAAATTATTGTAATTTTAAGTTATGAGTTGTTTTAATAAGAGCATTAATTACACAATTCATTTTCTCTCACCCTTTTAGTATAGAAGGGCAAAATGAGGATTGACTGAAAATTCAGTTTTCCACTTTTCCTCTTTGACTAAATCTACATTATAAGTAGTTAAGATTGACAAGAGAACAATTAAAGCAAAACAAATATTTTTACTATGTTGACTTTAATTGTTTTGTTTTTTGCCCTTTTCTTACGCACGTCTTCAAAATCTTAAGCAAGACTAAGGGCATGCTTGATGGTTGGTTAGAATGAATGCAATCATCCATTACCCCCATAGTGAGTAATCCACAATTCCTCAACAAAATTTGGTGGTAATAAAAATTTATCTCATTACATTCTTTTGCATTATCATTATAATTGTCTTTCCCATTAGCTCATCGACTTATATAACATGCTATGTAATATATTTTGGAAAAAGCATTCATACGTATTGTTGGTACCAAGTACCAAGTAAAGATGAGAAATAGTGAGTTTTAGACTAACAGAGTGGTGGTGAGTTCGCATCTAGTGAGGCCTCCATCACTGAGTGAGTCCCAAAACACCATCACCACCTCACGTGTGAGATGGCAAGAAAAAGGAAGGTAAATGTGAGTCACTCACCTTTCGGCAACCGTGCATCTCTTTGTGTTTTAATATTTTTTATTTGGTTTATGAGTGTGTGTGATGTATTTAATTGGATATATTTGTATAAAGTTAGTCTTTTAATAAAAGGTGAGGGAAGATGACCACTAAAGGTGAAAAGTGAGAAGGAGTGATGAGAAGTGAGTGGAGAGAGAAATCTGAGATGATGCTAATGTGTAAGATGATGGTTAGTGACCACTACATTTAACCTTATAATCTTATATTGAATAAGAGAAATGGTGATTTCAATAAAAAATTAAAAAAAAAAAAAAAAAAAAAAAAAAAAAAAAAAAAAAACTGTTAGATGCTTTTGTAACGTTTCGATAAATTTGGTTAATTAAGATTACTAGATTAGATATAGAAAACTAGAAATCGAACCCGTGTTCAACTTACTCCAAGAAACTCTATTTTTTTTGGCTTTGATGTACCGTGACTATTTTCGGACTCTTCCTTAGTAATCCCAAGATATTAATCCAACGAGATACGGATCATGATCACTTCTTAGATTTTGCAACCTTCGTCATCTTGAATACATTTAGTTATTTGTTTTAGTGTTTATTTTAAAAAGTAAAATTTTATTTTGTGGTTGTAGTCAGCGACATCTTATCTCATTTGCCACCTAGAGGCGGAATTAAGGGGTTCACACAAAGTTTCGGTACACCCATGGATCTTTTTTGATGTAATTTTTATTTTTATAAAACACATAAATTTTTCTTAAATGCGTATTAAATACACTCGTCCATCATTAAACTCTATTATATTATGATTCAAAAAAATTTGTGCATCCTTTTATATTTGGTCCCGTCCCTATTGGCACCACCTTTACCTTGTAAATGTAAGAGGCCTAGGTACCGTGACTCGCGTTTTCGAATGCTGAGCCATCATCACCAGCCGAGATGGTCCCGGAAAACGCAATTGGACGGCGTGAGGTGGGTACCGTGGCTCGCGTTTTCTCGTTTCTTTTCCGCGCTTTCATGTTTTCCCTTTTTTTTAAGAAGAGAAGAAGAGGACACCGTATGTGTAAACTCTCGATAGATGGTTTGATGATCAGTTTCTTAAGAAGAGAAGAAGGATAGGGAGGCGAGTATGTGGCTACAAGGTGGAGAAAAATTAGGTTTACATATGAGAAAGTTTAGGTATTTAATTTACGGATTTTGGTGTATTGTGGGCTTGTTATTCATTTGGGCCGGTTAAGGTAGGACTTTCATTATCACACAGCCTTATCTTGCAAAAATATTTGGATAGCATGCGTTTGCTAGTGTTTAACAATGAAATTTGATGTTTCGTTTAATAATGTCTTATATCATTTATATAAATGAAAAATAATTATAAAAAATTGAGGTACTTGACGGCACTAGAAATGCGATGTTATGGAGGGAGGGGTGTTTTTGGTGTTATGGGGTATTCTGGTGTTATGAGAAAAAGTGACAACGTGACAACGTTTTTTTCCATAACACCAACTTGAGGCTTGGTGGGTACCTAGTGCTCTAAGCATGGATACAGTGTGTGTGTTTTCTTGTTTTGACTATGATAGAAAAAATACCATTTAAAGGTCCGTTTGGTTTGTAGATGGGTTTAGGATTTAGATTTGGATTTGAATTTAAATTTGGATTTGGATTTTGTATAAGTTTTAAATTAAGTGAGGAGTGAGAAAAATAAATAATGTTTAATAAAAATTAAGATGAAAAAGTGATTGAGTCAAAACAAACTTGTGGCTTAGAAAGTAAATAAGTACCAAATACTGACAACAATTTTGGATTCATACGATACCCACTAGTTTGATGTGGTAACAGTTTTTGAGCTTGACTCCCATAGACAAATCCAAAAGCATATACCAAACTACATATTAACGTCAAATCAAAGCCAAAACCATTCCATACCCTTAAACCAAACTGCACCTAAATGATTTTAAACTATAGAAAATGAATATTATATATACTTAACAATAAAAATTGAAAACAAATGTCAAGATAGTGATTTAAAATAAACACAGGGTGGAATTAGAGGGAGGTCAACACTCAACACCGACTTTCGATAAGCAGCCGACGAAGAACTTGTGGTTACGTTGATTTTAATTGAACCATGCTAGACGCTAAATATTGACCACTTCAAATGTCTTCTTTAAGTTTTATCATTTTAATTTCTAAAATTAGTAAACTAAAACTATTTTCATTTACAATGATAATAAATTGCGAAGAACTTTTCTTAAATATAACGTGGTGCTTTTCGATATCCAACTGTGTAAATAGCGTGTGCATTTAAGTTAATGCTCCAACAATAGACGTTTGTAGTTTCTAGCTAAAAATATGATTTAAAACAGAAAAGGACGTGTTTCTTTGGGTTATATATTTGGATATTTGTAGGATTCCAATACGACACTCACGTTTATGACTTTAACTAAGGTGAAAATTGTTGGTTATTAGTAACAAATCTACTTATGGTATATTTCGATTAAGCTAGCTTTGTTTAGGGTGTATGTTTGAGTCGGCTGAGGCCCAAGAATGTGCCATATAGTCGGTACTCGGTTTGGTTTACCCCTCACCTCTACAAAAGGAGGCGAGGGACCGAGAGGTGAAGGGGTACACACGCATCTTTATTCTTTCCTTTGTAACTTAGTTGAGGTGTTAATAAACTTAATCGTTTGGATTTTTTATAGTCTCGTTAATTTTAATATTTGTTAGCCTCTCGTGTTTGCTACTTGTGCTCGATACAACCCAACTCCGGGTTTGTTTTTGTAATCGTCTAACACCAACGAAGTTTTATTGAACCTCCAACAAGAAGCTGAAGACATGCAAGATAAAAAGTTACACAATGTTGCAAGCATAATTGAATCTATGATCAAAGAGTGTGACAAAGACATAACTCGATCTAAGGGCTATCTTTCCCAGGTGGTTTCAGATCAAAACGAGTACTATTCTGAAAACGCCAAACAACCCATAAGGTAGTTTAACGTAATGAAGTGTAGCGTTAAAGCAAAGTTTGAGCACATAATGTTATTTAGTATTGCACGAACAATGTGATTATGCGAAGATTAAGAACATATGTATCACTAAGTAATAAAAACGGAGATGATTCTTTAACTGTGTTTGATGATGTTAAAAAATAGCCATATTCACCACATAAAAGGTAAAGAAACTAAAAGTGCAAATTTCATTGACTTAGGCCTAGAATCGATCCTAAATTCAAGATGGGTGACCACAAGGACCACATCTTTTTTGGTACAACTGGGCCAAGTAGAATTCCAGTTAATATAATGAAATTTCTAAAATGAAAGTTGTGGTCTAAAAGGTCAATTCCAAATACAAAATGTCAAAAGGGGGATTTTATTAGGTAACTATCAAATTTAAAGAGTAATTACACCATTCGGCCCTAAGGTTGTCAGAAAGAACACGTTCATTCTCAATTTCAAAATAAATGCACCATTCCTCCTCAACGTCTCTTTTTTGCTTCCCTAGTGGTCCTTTTGACTAACAGGCGTTAGTCAAAACTAGTTAGACGCCTCACGTGTGTTTCACGTGAGGGCAAAAATGTCATTTCCTAGCTCAAGCACATATTTTTTCTTTCATTTTCTTTGTTTTTCTCTTGTAAACCAAACCATAAATCCCATAAATCTCATAACTTATCCATGAGTTAAACTATCAATCTCATTTCGTTCTTTTTCTTTGTGAAAAATCAGTCATGAAAACAAATCTTACTAAAACCTAACATCAAACCTTAATCTGTGTTCTTGTTTTTCATCATACAAACACAAACACAACTTCATATCCATAAATATTACCTAGCATTCATTCATTCTTTGAATCTCCGAACAAATAGAAACACAACCCTTAAATCCTTTAAAAATCTTTGTTAATACAAATAATGTCAAAAACGTTATTCGCATTATTCGGTCTTCTCGTATTTTGATAATCACAAAATATAAAGAAATGTTACGTAAAGTTACGGTTTATAAGTTTTTTAATCGAGGAAACTTGTTTCTTCTACGTAGCTGCTTCAACATCACTTCATGTATGAACAAACTTTATACTGTCATTAGTTAAGTGATCAAAGAGTTTTATTTTCACCTAAACTTACATTTTTAAGTTTGACAAAACATTTTCACAAAAGTATTTTTGTGTTTTTAAAGAAATGTTTTATTAAGAAAATAAGTTCAAATTCAAACTTATAACAGCTAGTTTTACCCCCAAATCATTTCAGCCTGAACCAGATAAGTTTTCACTACGTCAGGACAAAATGGGAGCGTTTTGTCTGGACGGTCCCTTAAATAGGAGGACGGTCCCTTAGTAATAAAGGATCGTCTGGTATTTACGGGACCGTCCCTCTCTCACATATCGTCTATAAATACTGAACTGTTACACTTCAGAAAACAGACTTCCACACACACACAAAACTTTCTGGTCTTTGTTCATTTTAATCTTTGATCACTATAACATGTCGGTATATGTTTATAAGTGATTTCCTCTTATGTTGTGTGCAAGAGAAGAACTCTCGACAACTATGAAGATTCGAGATGTTATAGGTGTCCACACACAAACGTAACAAGTGTTACGGTGATAGGTTCTGTAAATAATGTCATTGTTTCCGACTTGTGTGCGAGTCAAGGATGGGGATATTTGTGTGAACTTGGATGGTGATGTAGATCCAAGAAGTCTTGTAACTAGATTAGTTCATGTTTTTGATATGATGAGAGTGATGTCCTAAAGTGTAGGTTAGGACTTGTCGAGTCATTATGTAAAGACTTGGATCGGGTGATGATCCAAGTGTGTCAAGTCTGTGAAGGCTTGGTTCGGGTGAAGAACCAAGAGTGTCAAGTGTGTGAAGGCTTGGTCCGGGTGAAGAACCAAGTGTGTCATGTGTGTGAAGGCTTGGTTCGGGTGAAGAACCAAGTATGTCAAATAAGTGAAGGCTTGTATCGGGTGAAGATTCAAGTTGGACAAGAGTTCTTGTTCGTGTAGCCACGTGGGCCTTAGAGTAGATTGGTTCTAGCTAAGATTAGAACTCGACATTATGCTTAGTGTCGTTAAGCCTTGTGTAAGCATGTGTACGGATTGCTCCGCCTGAAGGAATGTGTTGATATACTGATTGTTAACTCCCGAGTGTGGTACTCGGGCAGTGGAGTAGGACGGAGAGTGAGCTTCGTGCCGAACCACTATAAATCGCCGCGTCTCTTGGTTGTATTCTTTCCTTACTCTTTACTTTACTTGTTTATTTGTGTATTTTTGATATAAATAATGTTTAAAAACGTTATTAATATTCTTCGACATCTCTACGTTTTGATAATCACAAAATGAAAGCTCATTCAAATCAAAGATTATGACGTAAACAAATATTTAGTCATAAATATTCATTTCAACAACCTAATCACTTAAGGTATGAATAAACAAAGTGACTAATGCTTATATGATCAAAGGAACATTTTCTTAATCACTAGATTTTTGTAAAATGTCATAAAACCACTTATATCTTTTATAAAACATTTTTGGAATTAAAAGAATATGTTTAATTCATTATAAATATATGAATTCAAATTTTCAACCAAAAATGGCAAAAATAATCCAGAAAAAACTTCCCGACAAAAGGACAAAAATGTCCAACATTCTGGAGGGGGTGGCCCCCTTAATTCACTAGGCGACCCCCTTAATCATTAAGGGGACCAACCTCTAATTAACGGGACCGGCCACACTCCAGAACAGTAATTTTGTGCCTATAAATACTGGTTCATTCTCACATATTTTCCTCACCTTTTTGCTCTAAAAACTTTCTGATCTCAATCTCTATTTCTATTCTAAAATCTTTGATCATATTTTCATAAGTCTTTGTTTCCAAGTGATCCAAAGCTTCATCCACACAAGTGAAAGAAGAACACTGCTTCAACATCTATACAAAGTAGTAGTGTTGTGATTAGTTAGTATCATCTTGTAGTATGCTAGATTGTTTGTAAAGTGTTGTGTGATTAAGTTAGTTGTAGATATTAGTTGTGTTAGAAAGAAGTATTATAGAAGTTGTGAATAAGGTGTGCAAAGAAGAGGGTGTGAAGAAGACGTGAAGAAGTTGTGAAGCTATCGCGAAAAAGTTGTGAAGTTGTGAAGAAGTCGTGAGATTAGTTCTATCTAGGATTAGAACTCGACATTTAGCTTAGTGTCGTTAATCGGTGTAAGCCAAGGTGTGTAAGATTTCTCCGCTAAAAGGAGTTTGTTGACATAGTGAAGAAAACTCTCGAGTGTGGTACTCGGGGAGTGGAGTAGGGCAAGGAAGGTGTCCTTTTAGCCGAACCACGTGTTGTGGTTTGATCTTTCCATCTCTATCATTCATTTCATTTCATTACATTACTTACATTATTAGATTATACTTGATTATATTTGCTCATATTTGTTAATAATTGAATTCATATAAGATCGAACCAAAGTTTTAATAAGCAACAAAAGTTTTACGAAAATAAACATAAAAAGAATGTAAAACTATTCAACCCCCTTCTAGTTTTCCACTATTGGTATCAGGAGCCACGTCTAGCAAGATCTTTAAAATATATTGTTTTTTAACACTTGTAATGATCTATGGAATCTGAAAAATATTTAGAAGGGCAATCAATGCAAAGACCACCACTATTTGAAAGTGATGGATTTTTATATTTGAAAAATCAATTTGAAACTTATGTGAAATCAAAAGATCTAGATCTTTGGCATGTTATTACTAATGGTGATTTTTTTACCTATTCAAAATAATCCCGAAAAAAAGAAAGATGAAATCGTACCTTTTTAAAAACAAAACGATGATTTAAAAAGAAAACTTGCTAAAAATGATGAAGCAAAAATGGTTATTTAAAATGCATTACCACGTAACGAATACGAAAGGATCTTTATGTGTGAAACCGCAAAAGAAATTTGGAACTCTTTACTAATAACTCACCAAGGCAATAGTCAAGTCAAAGATAACAAAATAGATCTACTTGTTCAACAATATGAGCAATTTACGATTCCGGAAGAGGAATCAGTTGATAATGCTTTTGCTAGGTTTAACACTATCACCACAAGTTTAAAAGCACTTGATGAGAATTTTTCTAGTAAGAATTTTGTTAGGAAATTTCTTAAGGCTCTTCATCCAAAATGGCGAGCTAAAGTGACGGCTATTGAAGAATCAAAGAATTTGTCCACTTTACAACTTGATGAATTAATTAGGAACTTGAAAGTTTACAAAGTAATAATAAAGAAGGACTCCGAAATGGTGAAAGGAAAACGAGAGCAAAGCAAGTCAATCGCCTTGAAAGCTAGAAAGGAATCTAGTAACGAAGATACCTCATCTTCCGAAAGTGATGACAAAGAATATGTCATGGCTGTAAGAGATTTCAATAAATTCTTCAAAAGGCGAGGAAGATTCGTTAGACAACCACATGATGAAAGGAAAGCATCTCAAAAGAATAAAGATGACAACAATAGCAAGAATGAAAGGAAGTGCTTCAAGTGTGGTGATCCAAATCATCTTATTGGAAAATGTCCAATGATGTTAAGAGATCAAAATCAAAAGGCATTTGTTGGAGGAGCTTAGAGTGATAGCGATGAAGATGAGAAAAAAACGACAAAGGACGAGAAGTGTCTTATGGCTAAGACATCAAGCGAGGTATGTTTCGAAACCGAATACTTTAGTGATGAGAATCTATCATTGGACGAAAAAGATTTAGATAATAAGTATAATAGACTATGCAAATTAGGAAAACAAGTAATGACTAAAAACAAATCACTAAAACGCATAAACAACCAATTAGAAAATGAAATACTAGAACTAAAAATTAAAATACATAAATTAGAAAAAGGTAAAGAAATTTTTGAAGAATGTAAATTATGTCAAGAGCTTATAAGTGAAAATGAAATACTTAGTGAAGAAATTTGCAAACTTGACAAATTTGAAAATAGTAGTAACTCACTTAAGAAAATAATAAGCATTCAAAGAATATTTGGAGACAAAACCGGCTTAGGATTTAACCCAACCGAAGCTTCAACTAGTGAAACAAAAAATGTTAAGTTTGAAAGCGAACCTAGTCAACTAAAACCTTTAGAATCAAATCCCAAATACATACTCATAAATGATAAGAAAATACCTCTTGCTAGTGATGAAGAAATAAAAACTTTTTATAAACCATCCTTAAAAACCGAAGTAGGATCCTCTAAACCTAAAACAATATCTAAAACTCCGCCAAGCCAAATAACTCTTATCCTAGATCTAAAACACCTGTTGGGATCAAAGTTTTACTATTTTATCAAGTCTCGATCATTTGTAATAATATTAGGTTGCTTAGTTATTATTTACTTACACTTATGTAATGTTTCAAGTTTACTAGACTTAAGTTATATGGTCCATGGGCTTTAAAGCCCACACGATTTGATGAATGGAAGGAGAGGGAGTGTTGCCCTAGCTCCTTCCCTATAAATAGAAAGCTTAGGTCATTTGTAAACTTGGTTGGTTATGTGAAATCTTAAAGAAACTCTTGCAATTCTAATTCTCTCATTCTCATAATCATCCCATCCTTATATCTATCTCATTCTTGTTTGTGTGAAATCAATATGGGTACCTAACAAGTGGTATCAGAGCCATATGAAGGTGTAGTTATTGTTTTTTCATAAGAATCGATCCAAAATTTGTTTTTATTTCGTTATTTTGTTGAAACTTTTGTAATTTCTTGTTTGTTATCACATCTTTGCTTACAAACTTGTGTTACAAAACATAACAAACAAAAAGTTTCAAAATTTCAATCAAAACATACGATTTAGGTTTTGTACTATTTTTCGAAAATCTTTTCATTTTTGAAAAAGTTTATAAAGTTTTCAACTTTCTTTAAGATCTTATCATTTTATACCTAAAAGTACAAGAATCTTTAAATAAAAACTAGTTTTTGGGTAGCTTTGTTTGAAAACAAAACTTTGCCTTATTTTCGAGAACTCCAATTTGACTAAGTTTCGAAATCTCAAGACTTTGCTTCAAAACGACTTCCGGATCGTGAACTCAGTCTTTTCTCTCTTGTATAAGAAAGAAAAGTACTTCGACTTTTGGATAACTTTCGAAATTGTATAATTTCGAAAGTGTGTTAGTGAATCTGTGTTCTCGAAAAATTCATATTTTTTCGAAATCACAATTCTCTTTTCGCAAACTTTCATAGTTTCGAAAACATACCCTAAATTCACTAAGTTTCGCGAAATATTGAAGCCACAAGGTTTCGAAATCTCAAAAGCTTCGAGATCCTTAATTTCGCAATCACTCAAGTCACAATTTCGCAATCCCTCAAGTCACAGATTTCGCAATCACTTATTGTGCAAGTTTTCGAGATTTGGCATATATCCTATACCTTCTACAAGATCCATCTTTTCACACAATTGTTTCAATATGTCTCAACCATCGTACTAGAACTTTAACCATCCTCAGCAACATCAGAATCAATAGTATCATCAGCAACAGCAACAGTATCAACAATCACCACAATATTATCAACAACCGGTTTACTCACAACAACATCTTCTCATGCAACAACATCAGATGGTTCCAATGCAAAAATCTTATCCAATGTCACAACAACAAAGCCAACTCCCATCAAAACCTAGTCACTGGTTTGACAGGATGTGTGAAGTCATTTCAACTCAACAATCCAGACATGAAGCAGGATCTATTGACACCCCACCAATGCTAACACCGGGTAATTATGTTCAGTGGGCAAGTCGATTCTTAAGGTTCATAGAACTCAAGAAACCCAATGGTAAGTACATGAAACAAGTTATCCTCGAAGGACCGTTTCAGTGGCATGTTAACTACGTTGGCGGTGACCCATCTGCTGATCCCCCAGTAGCTCCAACTGTTGTGCAAGTTCCTGAGTCTGCAGTTACTGCTGAACAACACCACCATCGTGAAGCAGATGAGTATGCTATGTCTTACATACTTCAGGGAATACCAAATATCATATTCAGAAGTGTTGATGCTCAGACAACTGCAAAAGCCATGTGGGAACACGTCCATCTACTTATGGAAGGCACACAACTGAACAAAGAAGACATGGAATCTAAACTTTACTTGGAATACACTAATTTCATGATCGAACCAGGGGAATCAATTGAATCCTACTTTCATCGTTTCACCAATGTCGTCAACGACTTAGAGAGACATGAAGTACACCTTCCAAGGATCGCTGTCAATACTAAGTTTGTGAGTAGTCTGGGTCCTGACTGGCAAAAGTATGTGACATTCGTGAGACAAGCTAAGAATCTTCATAATGCTCCATATGGTTTATTGTATGACTATCTCAAGCACCATGAATCTGAAGTTGAAAAAGGTAGAGCCGCACGAGGAAGATATACACCACCACCTACTTCTAATCCCCTAGCACTTGTTGCTCAATCTCATGCTGCACATCCTCCGATGTCTAATCATGCCTATGATCAGGAACAGAATTACTTCAGTTACCAACAACCTGCAACCTCACATAAAATGCTCCCTTATGAACAGGCTTCTCCTCAACTTGCTCCATATGACAACCATGATAGCATGTACTATTCTAATCAGGTAGAAGATGATGATGAAGACGTCAATACACTGAATCAAGGACTTGCTCTTATCGCTCGTGCTTTCAGCAAATTCTCAAACAAGACTAATAACCGTCTTCGTTCTTCATCAAATACAAGGAATCAAGCTGTCATTCAAGATGGTCGGGTTGAGATTCAGAACCGTAATACTGGACGTTCAGGTTCAGGAGGGTTTTCAGGAAATTCTGGGTATGGACAAAGGTTCAACAACAGTGGGGGATTCAGGAACAATTCTGGTGCTCCTCAGAGAAGAAATGACAATGTGGCAAATGGCAATACAGAATCTGGGAATGCGATATGGTGCTACAACTGCAACGAAAAAGGTCATATTGCAACAGCATGTCCAAAACAGAGAACCCGCGGCAGTCAGTTTCACAAGCAGGCATTACTAATGGCTCTCAAAGATGAAAAGGAAGGAACTTTCAATGTACAAGAGAACAGTTTCTTCGCTAATGCTTACAACGATGATGATATGGAAGATCTTGTAGCCAATGCAGCTGTGATGCTTATGGCCAATATGCAGGAACATCCGTTGAATGATTCAGGCCCAGTGTTCACCACTGATGGTTTGTCTCAGGTACATGACCTAACCTCATGCTCCATAGAATTTAATGCATCACCCTCTGCTTCTGAATCAGATAAGGCGCAAGTTGTTCCATCTGAATCATTTTTATCTTCTCAAGAGGATGAACAATTAGACACAGTTGTTATATTTGATGATGACACTGTCGTTTCATTTGATGATCCTATTGAGCAAGACAAACATGACCATATTGAACAACATGAACCTTCCTCTGATCCAGATCCTAACTATACTGTCATGGCCAAACAACTTCAAGATAAGGACGAGGAAAATACAGTTTTGAACGAAACTAATGCCATTTTGAAAAAGGACATTGAATGTTATAAAATACAACTTTCACATTTTCAAAATGCAGTTCACCGTGAAAAGTGCTTTGAAAAGTCATTTCAGGAATCGTATGTCAAAGAACAAAATCTTCAAAAGCAAATATATGACATAATTGAGTCAAACGGTAAATTGGTTTCCAAACTGGAAACTGAAAAACATGATCTTCAAAAATAAGTTGTACAACTTCAAAAGGAACTTTCAAAAACACAAACAGAAGTGACAACTTGCAAACAGGAATTTTATGAACATAAAGTGCAAAAACGAGAAAAAGAAAATTCTTTAATTGAGAAAAATTTAACTCTCGAACGTCAAATTAAAGCTTTTCAAAATATCGTTTATAAACATGGTGAATCTGTAACGACAATTCAAAAGTTTACTTTAAAACCAAGACACGATAAAGGTTTTGCCATTGGCGACTACAGATCCACTTTTCTTCGCACTGCGTTCAAAACAATTCCTAAGCTTTACAGTATGGACCAATTGATGGATAATAATGTTGTGCGTGTTATTGTGCATAATACTGAGGAAGAATACGAACTTGAAGAAAAGAGTCGATAAAAAATGAGTCAAGTTGAATATTGCAAACCATATGATTACTCAAAAGTTCCTCACATTTCAAAATCTTTTGTTACATCAAGAGAAATACCTGAGAAATCATGGTATGTTACTGAGTCGTATGTTTCATCTTCCAATGGGGCTCCTGTCAAACCCGTGGCACAAGTAAATGGTCCATTACCATCTTCTGGTACTGTGACACCTTTACCAACACGTTTTAAAGTTTTAGACTATTTTAAAACATTCATGAAAGGCATCGAAAACCTGGAAAACGTAATTGAACATCATTCAAAAATCAAAATTGCTACTTTTCAATCAGCCTACGTGCGCGAAAAGCGAGACATTTTTCAAAAACAATTTCTGCCTTTAGTTCAAAATTTGCGTTATTGTGCTACTCGTTGGGAACAGGAACTTCAAAGAGAGGTTAAAGATATGCAAAACATTTTCGCTCTTAATGAAAATGCAATTCTAGTTCAACAACGCAAAAACCGATTTTTGAAAACGGATTCTGATTGACTCTTGGAACAACTTCTCACAGCTGATATTCATACTCTCATCATGAATGATCTCTATTATTCCAGCAATGCCACGGCCCACGGTATTTAAAAGTTACTGTGCTGATATTGATTTGCTGAAATCAGAAGCTGAAACATTGAAACATAAATATGAAACGTTGCGTCAAAACAGTGATGATGTGAAAAACAAACTTTCAAACGAAATTTGTCAACTCAAACAAAGGCTTGAATGGTGTCAAGCTCAAAGTCTTGAAACCGAATTGCAACTACAAAGTAAAAATGCTTTTCTAAAATACAAATGTCTTCAATATGAAAAAGAAATTGCGGAGTTAAAAATTGAAACGTTGAATGGCAACAAAACCGCGATGACATTCGTTATTGCAATGGTTTACTTGAGTCTGATATTCAGGACAAAAAACACATCATCATTGATTTGAAAGAGAAAATTAAGCTACTTCAAAAAGGAAAGTTTGTTGACTCCACAGTGATAGCACCAGGAATGTTTCAAATAGATAGAACAGATAAGGGTAATCATGCTAAGAGTTCTAATGTTAGTTCTTCCACTTCTACAGGACTAGTTTCCCCTAAGAGCGTTAGCAGCCCAAAGCCAAAAAGCGTTAAGAAGACTAAAAGACTAGGCTTTGGCAACGTAGAAGAGGAACACTAGAAGTGCAAGAAGTAGAAGCTCACCTTAGGAACTTGAATAGAACTCATGTTGCATCTGATTTAGATTCTAATCTGGCAAATTGTAATCAAAATCTTAATGTAACGAATGCTGAACAAATGTTTTGAATATTAATGCATCTTGTGTGTTTTGTCGTCAAAGTGTGTTATCTGGTGATCATACTAAATGTGTAGCTAATAATCTCTTACATCGTAAAAAGAAACGTAGATCAGGCTTTCTTTCTAGGTCCACTAATGCCTCTAAGTCTACCTTAGGAAAAACGCCTACTACCGCTTCAAATGATGTTGTAGTCAACCCAAGATCAGAAATCAACAAATCTAGGAACACGCCAAAAGCTAGTGCATTTACCAAAAACAAAGCAAAAACTAGTTGGAATTGGCAACGTTGGTTACAATACAAACCAAATTTTAAATGGATTCCTAAAATGTTCAATACTTGTCTTTCTAACCAACAGGAACCCACTATTTCTTCGGGTTCCACCCTTACTTCTGTTCCATCTCTGTCGTCTATTTGTGATGCAGGTGGTTCAGATCGTTCTCTGGATTGTTGATAGCGGTTGCACCCGACATATGACAGGAAATCTCAAACTGTTAACTAACTTTGTCTCAAAGTTTATTGGAACTGTCAGATTCGGGAATGATCAATACGCTTTAATAATGGGTTACGGCGACTATGTGAATGGGAATATTGAAATTAGCAGAGTATATTATGTTGAAGGCTTGGGTCACAACCTCTTTTCAGTCGGTCAATTTTGTGATGGAGATTTAGAAGTAGCATTTCGAGAGAAAACTTGTTTTGTTCGTGATCTACAAGGAAATGATTTGATGTCAGGCAAACGTGGCACTAACCTTTACACAATATCAATGTCTGACATGATCGCTTCATCTCCTATCTGTCTTCTATCCAAAGCTGAAACGACTAAATCCTGGTTATGGTACAAACGTCTTTCTCACTTGAATTTCAAAACGATGACTGATCTCGCTCGTCACAAATTAGTTGAAGGCTTTCCAAGATTCCGCTATGCCAAAGATCACCTATGTCCAGCCTGTAAACAAGGAAAAAGTACCCGTGCTCATTTTCCCTTAAAACCTGAACACAGTACTAATCATGTTTTACAAATGCTTCATATGGATTTGTGTGGTCTGATGCGTGTTCAAACGATCAACGGTAAACGCTACATTTTAGTAATTGTTGATGATTACTCTCACTGGACTTGGGTTTATTTTCTTCTAAGTAAAGATCAAGATCCTCAAATGATCATCACCTTTCTCACCAAAATACAAGTTCAGCTACGCAACACAGTCAGAATAGTTAGAACTGACAATGGCACCGAATTTAAGAATCAGACTCTAAGGTCGTATTTTGAGAAAGTGGGAATTGAACATCAAACATCCATTCCACGAACACCCAAACAGAATGGAGTAGCCGAAGGACGCAACAGAACGTTAGTGGAAGCTGCTCGAACGATGTTAATGAATGCTCAATTACCAGATTACTTATGGGCGGAAGCTGTTTCAACCGCTTGCTACACTCAAAACTGTTGTATGATCACAAAACGCCATCACAAAACCCCATATCAGATTGTTCACAAAAGGAAACCAAACATCAGTTACTTTCATGTATTTGGAGCTCTATGTTACCCAGTCAATGATCGTGATGATCTAGGTAAACTTAAAGCAAAGGCTGACATTAGAATATTTATAGGATACTGTGAAAACTCAAAAGGCTTTCGGATATGGAATCGTCGTACTAGGGAAATTCAAGAAACTATTCATGCTAATTTCGATGAACTCACTTAAATGGCTTCTGAGCACAACAGCTTAGGACCCGCATCCAACCGTCTAAACTTTCCGGAATCTTCGGCTGAATCGTTGTCACTTTCCCGTAAAGAAGTGGAAACCTTGTTTGCTCCATTGTTTGATGATACGCTTGTTAACCGTCCATCTGAGGCCACACCAAATTCTGCTGCACATCTTGATCAACATCAAGTACCTGATATACCTCAACAAACAACAACAACAACTGTTGGAAGAGACGGTCCTCCAGTCATATCACCTACAACAACAGAACAAACCGGGTCCAACTCACGACAATCAGCTGGAGACTCCATACCTTTATCAGTTCCACAAACCGCAGAGCATGACCCAGAACCATTCCTTAACCCATTTGCACAGGCTCAACCTGTCCCCGACATTGCTGAGTCATCTACACGCAATTTGGGTCCTACTCACTTGCGAGATACTTATCAACTTCATCCTTCGACACACAAATGGACCAGAGATCACCCCTTAGTTCAAATTATTGGCCATCCAGATGCACCAATTATGACAAGACAACGCCTTCACACAGACGGTGAAACTTGCATTTATGCACTCACAGTTTATGAAACTGTGCCTAAAAACGTCAAAGAAGCTATGACTTATGAAAACTGGATTGTGTCTATGCAAGAAGAATTCGAATCCTTTCAAAGATTAGAAGTCTGGGAAATGGTTGAAAAACCAGAAGGAATCATTGTCATTGGATTAAAATGGATCTGGAAAAACAAACTGGATGCAGAAGGCACTGTCATACGCAACAAATCACGCTTGGTAGCAAAAGGATACTCTCAAGAAGAAGGAATCGATTTTGAAGAATCATTTGCTCCAGTAGCTAGACTTGAAGCTGTACGGATATTCTTAGCATTTGCTGCTCATCGGAATATGATTGCTTACCAAATGGACGTGAAAATGGCTTTTCTGAACGGTCAACTCCGTGAAGTGGTTTATGTCAGTCAACCTGAAGGTTTCGTTGATCCAGAACGTCCCAATCATGTCTACAAACTTAAGAAGTCTCTCTACGGTCTCAAGCAAGCCCCAGGGCGTGGTATGATAAGCTTTCTAAATTCCTCTTGGCTAATGATTTTACTCTTGGCTCAGTGGATCCAACACTGTTTACAAAAACATACGGGATGGACTTATTAATCGTTCAAATTTATGTCGATGACATTATTTTTGCTTCAACCAACAAAAATTACTCAATGGATTTTGCAAAATTAATGACAGATAATTTCGAAATGTCCATGATGGGTGAACTTACGTTCTTTCTAGGACTACAAGTTCATCAATCACCCCGTGGTATTTTTCTAAATCAGTCCAAATATGCTCTTGAGATTTTAAAGAAACATGGAATGCAAAGTTGTGATACGATGAATATACCTATGGCCAATTCCACAAAACTAGATGCTGATATACATGGGACTCCTGTTGACCCTACCAAATACCGAAGTATTATTGGGTCCCTCATGTATCTCACATCTAGCAGACCTGATATTGTATTTGCTGTCTATATGTGTTCACGGTATGAGTCTAAACCAACTGAGAAACACCTCAATGAGGCAAAAAGAATCCTTCGATACATAAAGGGAACCATCCATTTGGGGATCTGGTATCCGAAGGATTCTGGTTTTGAACTAATAGATTTTTCAGACACTGACCATGCAGGATGCTTAGACACGTGAAAAAGTACATTAGGTGGCTTACAGTTTCTTGGAGATAAACTTGTGTCTTGGCAATCAAAGAAGCAGGACTGCACTTCACTGTCATCAACAGAATCTGAATACGTAGCAATGTCTGCTTGTTGTGCTCAAGTCATTTGGATGAGATCACAACTTAAAGACTACGGCTACCTATTCAATAAGATTCCAATCTACTGCGATTCCAAAAGTGCCATTGCAATCTCCTGCAACACAGTCCATCACTGCAAATCCAAACACATTGATCTCCGATATCATTTCATCAAGGAGCATGTCGAGAAGGGTACAGTTGAATTATATTTTGTGGGCACTGAGTACCAATTGGCGGACTTACTTACAAAAGCCTTAGCTCCATCAAGGTTTGCTAGTTTGGTTCACCAAATTGGTATGCGATGTTTGACACCAGAGGATCTGGAAAAGTTTCTTAAACAAAAGTAAAATGTCAAACATCATAACCAAAACTATCTTTGTAAAATAATTTTTTCTCTCATTTTTCATAAACCTCAAAAACACAAAAATATTTTCTCTATTATCTTAATTTAAAAAATAAAAATAAAAAATAAAAAAATAAAAAAAAAACCCCGCAAGAATATCGCTTTCGTTGAATTAAAAAATTAACGGTTTGATTTCTTGAAATCGATCTTTTAAAACCTAGGGTTTCAAGAATTTCGGAATTTTACTAAACATGTTTGGGGAGTTAAATTTTGATAGGGGTTTTGTTACATTACATGTTTCTAACTTACCTATATCATTTAATCATGCTTTCTATCATGTTTGTGCGAAATTCGAAATATAAGGTTTAGTATCGATTTGGGTTTTATTGTTTTAATGTTTGTTCCCTTAATTTTGTTGGTGGGATTTATTGATATGTGTGTAAAGAACATAGTTATGCACTGTTATTTGTCTCATATCCATGTTTGGTTGATTTTCGACATCTAGGGTTTCTCGTTCATGTTGGGTATATCTCGTACTTGTTTACATGAGTTGATATTTGTGCCTAACTGGTTCATATGCATGTTTGGTGATACACTAGAACTTGATATCTTAAGTGAATGCATATTCTTGTGATTTTTCGAAATCATGTTCTTGACAAAGTTTCGAAATTAGTGGATACATGATAATGCTATATCACTAATTGTTGCATATCATCCTTTACGACAGGTTTCATCACTTGGATTTCATAATTTCACAAAGAAATGTACGTTGGCCTTATTTCGATATTCTTGTATAAGAATTTTCAAGAATACGATTTCGCAATTACCAGCCTTAGTGAAAATTTTCGAAAACACAGTTAAAACAAGTATTTTCGAAAAATTTCAAAGTGTTGTATTTTTTCGAAAATATCCACTTTGTTGTCTTTTCGAAAATATTTATTTTATGTGTCTGCGAAAATTTTTCATCTTTGGTCATATTTTCGAGATCACAATTTAAGACAATTTCTTCGCAGTCACTCATAATGAGTATTCTCGAAATATACTTCAATAGATCTGTTCTCGATAAACTTTTATCGAAAACACATTTGGAAATATTTTCAAAAATGCTCACTATGTATGTTTGCGAAAATATTCCTTTTTATCTGATTTTTGAAAATCTTGGTACTTGTAACTGTTTTTCGAGAACATGTAATGTCTTAAGGTGTTCGCGATATAATTGGCTTTATGTATTATTTCGAGAACATTGTACCTTTGTAATTTCGAAAACATGTATGTTGTGATTATGATATCTATTTGATGTATCATGTGACGTTATTTTTGTATCTTGGATGATTTTTGTGCATATGTGATCATATAAGTACTTCATAATTCTAAAATTATCTAAGTATACTTCACTCATCACTATACATGTAATAATTGAACCATCTGTGCTTAAATGATTCTAAATGCTTATCTATAATCAAACTTTGCAATCGTGCTAACACGTAACAAATCTGGATGTTTGGTTTATGATAATGCTTTTCAGATTAACATGGCTGAACACAATGAGAATGTCCCTGAACAAACTCTTCCACTACTCACCATGGATGACATCACTCCCGCTGACTACAACGTTAAAATTGGCAATAACAATCCTCGAGTTGATTTTGAAAAATTGAGAATTCCTGAGAACTCGTGCAGGATTGTCAAAGATATTCTCCTGGCACATCCATGCAAGCATCTGCTCAACAAATCTACTTCAGTTCCTGTGTTCTACCTTCATCAGTTCTGGCTTACGGCAAAGGTTAATTTAGATTATGAGTCTTTCACTGTCACGCTAGATCGACAAGTCTACACTGTAGATCATGATGTCCTTCGTACAATCTCCCTTCTGCCTCAACCTGACAATGAATTTTCTCCAATACTGCCTGAACTGGATCTCCTGGACTTCTTCATTGAGCTAGGATATGACGTTCAAGACGACTTACCTCTGATCAAGCATTCCAGATTCAATGCGAAGAACATACCTCAGCCTTGGAGAACATTTTGTTTGTTAGTTGTAAGATCAATATCAGGAAGAAAAAGTGGTCACGAACATCCCAGACTGGAGCATTTACAAGCATTTTGGGGAATGGTGACCATGTCACCTATTGACTTTGCAGTTCCAATAATGAACGATATAGTCTACAGCATCCAAACCGGACGTGAAATGACTATGATCCCGTTTACAAGATTCACAAAGCTTCTCATTGAATATTTCTGCAAAGACACACCAGAATTTATCAAAAGAATGGGAGACCCTAATGAGCCTAAGCACCTCTTCGAGGATGACTTCACCATCTCTTTTGTCAAGATGACCACTTCCTCTACCAAGCAAAAGGGCATGAGGCTTCCCGAATACCTTCTTGATGACGATATCAAGAAAAGTTTGAACTACAAATTCTACGATGATGCTTACAATGGGATACAGGAGGAAACCACCATACAGACTCGCAGTAAAGGAAGTGTGAAATCTGGGAGTACCACAAGCACCACTGGCTCACCGCAGACAAAGTCAAAGGCTACTCCCAAAACCAAACCTTCTGCTAAAACCAAAACTTCCACCAAACATAAACCTACACCCAAACCTAAGCCTGCAATTAAGCCTAAGAAGAAGGTAACACCAATGCTCGCTCTTCAAGATGAACCTACACCACCACCCTCTGAAAGCGACTCTGAGTTTGACACAGAATCTGAAGAAGAAGAGGAAGACTTTGAACGAAGAGTAAGAGTACCAGAAAAAGCATTTCCTGAAACGGAGATTGATATACAACAAAGTCTTGAAACCTTTGAAGCAGATTCAAGAAAGAGAAAAGGGATAACGATAAATGAACCCAATGATGATGAAGAAGACGAACCAATCGTTGAAAAACTGGTCGACAAAAGGAAATTGAAAAGTATAATTGTCGACACAAGAGCTGAAGAAAAGCAATTTCTCAAAGAACAGAGGGAAGCAGCTCTCCTCAGCCGACTTCAATCTCAACCTTCACCACCACCTGTCGATCAATCAGAGCATGAAGGCACTACAAGCAGCTCCATTCCTCCCGTTGTGTCTACCACTTTGGAACCAGCTTCACAAACCGGTGACAAAGCAATTATCACAGACACAACAGGTGACATCACTATGACTGAGACTGCTAATGTAGAAGAGAATGTTGGCGAACAGGAGAATATTGCTACGGATCAGGAATTTGACCACTTCACTACTCCAGAGTTTCTTGCACAAGAAGAAGAGGAACGCTGAAGAAAAGAAAATGAAGAAAAGGAAGCATTCGACACCAACGTATTCCTTCAATCATCTTCACAATCTAAGCAGACATCTTCACAGCAACCTCCACCTCCTCAAGACTCTCCACCAAAGGATCCGACTCCTCCAGCTTCTTCTTCTAGTTCTCACAACGAGTCGTCATCTGCATCATCACTTGAGCATTCATCTCCCACACCTTCTGAAACCGTATCAAAGCAACAATCAATCAATGAACCGACTAAACCAGTTGATCTTCAGGAGCAAGTCAACACTCTCACAACCATGGTCACCAGTCTTGCTAAGCAAGTTGAAGACTTTCAGGAGGCAAAGTAGCAGATGATAAGTTCATGAAAGCTGACTTGTCAGGAATGATCAGGACTTTCACACTAGATTATCTTACTGATAATCTGGTTGAAATTGTCACTCCTGAGGTTACAAATCTTATTGCACCTATCAAGGACAACCTGGAGCATAGGATCAAAAGTGTTGTAAAGAAAATGTTATCAACAACACCATTCACGCTTCACCCTGCAAAAGCTTCCACAACTACTCCTACCATCCCTGAACTATCATTCGATGACTTGCTTGCTCAACTCTACAACAAAGTTGCCTACAAAGCCACACAGACAACTGAAGAAAAAGCACTTGTCGATGCTATTTCTGCCAACTTGTCTAAAGAGTCGTGCAAAGAGGCTGCTGGAACCCTTAAGAGGACAAGGAAAGATGACGACCCAGACCCAAACTCTAAAGGCAAGAAACACAAGTCCAGTACCGGTCCATCATCTTCTCAACAACCACAAAAGGATCCTACTCCTCCTGGAAATCAACAACACACCTCAGCTACTGGTCAAGGTCCTACAGATGAGGAAGAAACTCTAATGCACCAAACTGATGATTACCAAGGTCAACCCGATACCGATTACCGTGCCTCCCCAATTCCTGATTCTCAACCTGGACCATCGTCACCATCAAAAGCTAAAGACAAGGATGCTACGTCCAAGTCTAAGAAATCAATGAAAAAGAGACGTCATTCATGGCTCGACAATGATGACACACCTGAGAATGATTGGTTGACAGAATTTGACAAAGCTCAACCTCCTCTCGAAGATGAAGAACCTCTTCTAGGCAATTCATTGCAATATACTCAGGTTATGATGAAGGAGCTTTAGATTGAGAAACTTACGAAGGCGGAGCTCAGAAGAATCAATCGGGATGCACAGGAATTCCTAAAATCCAGATCTGGAAACAAGTTGGAATACGAATTTCACATGCAGAATATAGCTAGTGCAATGTCTGGAACATTCGACTGGCTAAACCCTGAAGTGAATTTCGACATCAATTCCAAAAACCACGAACAGCCTTACTTCACCGATTGGACTAAACCATTACCTCTACAAGGATTTCCCGAAAAACCAAAGTTACCTTACAGCTTCTTCTTCAACAAAGATCTTCGTAACCTCCAACTCACCCAAGAGAAACCTAAGAAGAAATATGCTTCCTCATTGACTATCTTAGTACCAGCCGCAAGATACGAAGTTCCTGCAATTGAAGAATCTACTCCAATATTTAGCAACTCTATCGTAGCTTACGACAGAGATGCTTTACACGGGATTCAACACTGGCCAGAACGTCATCGTCTCGGTTACACTCACAGATTAGACACAAAGTCATTAGAGAATGTGAAGCATAAGTCAAAGATCATTGCTATCTTGGAGATTCAAGAGTCGAAACGGTTCAACTACACGTTCATGAATGAGATTGTGGTTAAACGACAAGATAAAAAAAGGTAAAAGTTCTCTGCAGCAGACTTTCCTGACCTTTATCTAAATGACATTGAAGACATGTACTTAGAAAAAGTTCAAGGAAGAATGCGTGGATTCGATACAGAAACTCAATACAACTTCATGTCATCTCTACTTCTCTTCATCTGACGATTGATAGTTCAAGAAAGAATGGAAGATCTTCAGCTTGGAGTGGAAAGTTACCAAGAGAAGATCAATTTGACTAAGCCACAATTCACCTTTGATGGAATCTATCAAACGTCACAGTATACTCTCATCCAAAAACCTTCATTTGGTTTCACCTACATCAACAACAAAAAGTTACAAAGTTTCATGAGGCTCGATGAGATACACAAGTTCTGTGATGTTATGCTTAAAACCGTTCGTGATGGGCTAGTCAAAAGGTTGAATGATGATCGCAGAAAGATAGCAAAAGGTGAAACTCCAAGGTGGAAATCCAGCTCCAGAAGACAAGTTCGAAACTTTGTCCTAAAGATTGAAGAAAGGTTATTTCGCCGAGAACAAATCAGACGATTGGAAAGCTATATCGGTGTCAGAACTTCATTTCCCATCAGACTCTTCAAAAGACCAGAACCACAGTTCACTGACTTTGATGCTCCACTCACTGATGAAGCTTAAACTGGTACACATGGGTTTTAACTTTTCAATATTAATTGTTTCATTTGATTGATTTGTTATCACTTATGGCTTCTACACACATAACAGTGTACAACCCGTTCTTGTAAAGAAAGGACCCTGAGGTACGCATCAGTGCCTCAATCCTAATATAAGGAGCGAAGGCTTCTTACTTTTGAGTAGAGTTAATCAAACATTTTCTGATTTTCATAACTCTGCTCAAAAGACAAGTATTTCATCTCAATAAGAATTCACTTGTTGAGGGGGAGCACTTGAAACAAAATCATCGTTCTTAAAATCAAAAGTTCTTGTTGATTTCTCCCCATAAGACTCAAAAGGCATATTTTAATCAAAAATATTGTCAAAAATATCATCCTATATGCTATTTTTGAGGGAGAGAAAAAGTGAAAGTGATTAAAATATGAAAGTTCTAAGTTGCTTAAAAGTCAAATCTCATGCGAGCTAGACTCAGATTCACCCAAGAATTGACGAAATAAAAAGTTAGTAATCTCGAAAAGACTTATCCTCGACGGGTAATAACATCAAGTTAGTTACTAGAGCTAGTTGTCACCTAAAAGCTGACAATGGAACTCTTTAACTAGCCACGTAAGCGTGTCTTGAAAAGGATTTGTCTTAGTAGAATGCACCGTTTCGAGAAACTTTTTGTGAATTTGACCAGGCCGGGTAATAACTTCAAGCTAGCTTAACTAGTGATGTAAGCGTGTCTCGAATCGGTCAGGCTCACTGAAAGTGGATCAATTCAAAAATGCTTGTTCCTCCCGCATGTGCAAATTTATTAAAATACTTATGAGCACATGTGAAGGGGGAGCCCTTCAAAAGTAAACACAAAACTCTCAAAGTGTTAAACAAAATGTTTGATAATCACAAACACTTTGAGAGATTTTCAATCAATGGTTTCTTGGCTATTGTAGGATAATTATGGAGTTATAAGGTGATTAAGATAGGAAAAACCGTCCTATGATCCACCAGAACCGGAGGGATCTACCCAAGGACATCACCAATAGTTAGAATTAGAAGTCCTTAGGTATGATACGATAAAAGGAGAAAAGAATGAAAGGGGAAAGAAGGAGTTGAAGAATTAAAAAGAAAAGTAAAGTAAAGGGTGAAAAGAAATAGCCCTCCATATGTTCAACCTTAGGGCAGACACCGGGTTCAATTCGTATGCTACTGGTTGTTGCTAAGGCAACGCCAGTATTGAAGATAAAGTCGTCATGGACCCAGTGACGCAATGCACCAAACCTTCTAGCCACTCAAGTTCTCTTAAAAGAGCTTGTTTCATTCTGACAGGGAACCAGTGTAATCTATCGATCTATCTCTTAGAGATAGTTGATATTGAAGCAGGAGACCCCTCCCTAGTCTCCACATAGGAAACCTAAGGTGCACTTTTCGAGTCTAGAGCCATGAGATTCATCAAAAGATCTCTTGGGAATACTTAGTATTTCTACAACTGGTGTTCTACATCAATGGACACTAGCTATAAATTATTGATTCCTTCGCAGATCTTAGCAATCTGCCGAGAACGTTTATGAGAGAATTTACATAAGTATTTCTCAATGATTGAACGGAAATCCTGCCAGGGTCAACATCAAACAGCCCTGACAGCAGGTCACTTCGGTAACTCCTTGTGGGTTACGCTTAGTGTTTGCGGTGGTTTCTTAGTGGTCTACAGTCGTGGAGTGATCCCCAGTGACTCACCCAGTCACTGAGCTACTTAGTAGGTCTTGTAAGCTCCCTCGGGAGTATCTGACATGGGAACGGCCTTGATAAGGGTTAGAAGGAGTCTTCACACTATGCTGTTGACGATCTCTAATTCCTTATCTGTAAGTACCGAATGTTTTATTGCTAACTGTTTACCTGTAGGGACACTTCATCTCCATGGCGACGGATTCCACATGCTCATACATACATCTTGAAGTCATCAAAAGCTCCCTTAAAGATAAAAGCAACACAAAGTTCAAAGAAAGATTCTACGCCAAAAAGAAGAATCTACAAAGTATAAAGACTAAAGATCAAAAGTGATAGAAAGGGAACTACGTGCATGTATAAGTCAGAATTCAAAGATGTATGAGCATGTTGGAATGGCGGACTACCACCACAGACGCGGAAGTGACGAAAGGCAGACAACTTCATAACTTGATCACTATCACCACAACAATGAACAAAGCACAAAGAACGATGAATGATTCTTATATAATGATTTTTGAAAGACGTCTTAAGCAATGAAAGTCAAAGATGAAGAAATGACAAAGACGTCAAGCAACCGTGATGACCGACCCTTAGGGGGAGATTGTTGGGATCAAAGTTTTACTATTTTATCAAGTCTCGGTCATTTGTAACAATATTAAGTTGCTTAGTTATTATTTACTTACACTTATGTAATGTTTCAAGTTTACTAGACTTAAGTTATATGGTCCATGGGCTTTAAAGCCCACACGATTTGATGAATGGAAGGAGAGGGAGTGTTGCCCTAGCTCCTTCCCTATAAATAGAAAGATTATGTCATTTGTAAACTTGGTTGGTTATGTGAAATCTTAAAGAAACTCTTGCAATTCTAATTCTCTCATTCTCATAATCATCCCATTCTTATATCTATCTCATTCTTGTTTGTGTGAAATCAATATGGGTACCTAACAACACCTCAACCAAGAAGAAACCAAAATAGACAAAACTACTATAACACTTGTAATCAAATGTGGAACTATCAACCAAGTTACAACCCTTGGGGAATACTATCACCTTTCATGCATCCTAGCCAAATGTTAAACATGTTTGGACCAAAAAAATTTTGGACCAAAGAGGCAATGGGGACCAAATAGCTAGATCACTACTCCTCAAAGAGGCTTGGAAGTTCTATCATCTTAGACTTTTATAAAGTCTACAAATCTTATTGAAGATAATGAAGTATTCCATTGAAGACCACAAGGTACGATTTTCCTTCATGATCTTTGCCATGACGTATGCTTAGATTAATCTTTAGTTAGTTCTTATATGTTTGATTGCTTTGATAGACTTTATTTTAGGCTTTGTTCCCCTCTGTTATTCCCCTATATAAATATATACATATACTTATATATGACGTATCTAGGTTATGAGGTGATGCGCATATTATATATATATATATATATATATATATATATATATATATATATATATATATATATATATATATATATATATATATATATATATATATATATATATATATATATATATATATATATATATATATATATATATATATATATATATATATATATAAAATATGCGCATCACCTCATAACCTAGATACGTCATTTGTTGACTTTCTAGAACAAATAGAAATTGTTCGTCCTCGAACCTTTTCTTCCCCCTCTTGGCCCTCTTGAACTTTAACGTTCGACTTGAAAATCTTTTATGTCCACTATTAGAAAACTCATGATGATGAAGAGATGTGAGTTAAGTGGATCAACATAAAATTAGAACGCATTCGCACAAGAAAACTATGGATGAAACAAACTCCATTCGCCGTCAAACTCTCATCTCTGTCATTTCCTCATCATATCTCAATTCCGCTTAATAACCCACTATTCCCGCACACTTACATAGAATATACATATTTATATATACACATATTCCCGAACACTTCTCAAACCCTCTATCAACTTGACGTCTTGATCATTTTATCCAAAATTGTCAAGATACATTTTAATTGACGAAATGTTAATTAAAAATTGTCAAGTATCTCATCATCGTGCCAATATATTCTTACGTATTTTTGATATATTCTAAATCTAATTATATACATATAAATATGTTAATGTTAGAAATAAAACCGCAAAAACTCAAAATTTGGCAGGCGGCCCCCATAATGATTAAGGGGACCGGCTTGTTATCGGGGGTGGTCCCCTTAATGATTAAGGGGACCGGCCATCTGATGCTTCCAAACTCGTTTTTCTCTTAAAATTTTTGCCAAACACTCCCTCTTTGTTGCTGCTGTAAATGAACCTCAACACCCAAAACCACCAAAATCCTTTACCAAATCACCAATCTGGGCTTGTTTCGCAAGGGGCAAATGTTAACTACATATATAACAACATATTTTGTAAGTTTTCCAACATACATTTCATCTAATTTTATTCAATTTTGTGTCTAATAAAAATTAGGTATTTTATTAAAATTTATTTAAATCCTAATTTTATTGAAATTAAGTCTAGGATTTACACAACTAAATGCTCCCCTTAGGATTAGAATGTAAAATTACTACTCGAACTAAGTCATAACACATTATGTTGTCAAAAAATTCTAATCATTCATAAACCCTCACTAAAATTGTTTTCAAAAAGCACATTGTTGATACACCTCTTAAAAACTAGTTAAAACTCACCACATTGTAGTGATATAATGTTTTAAACATCAAAAACATATTTTTCGAATCATTGTAAAAAGTTTTACAAAAACAACATGGGTGTTTGGCTCATGTACAAAGAACACTTAAATGAGTTGATTTTAATCTCACAACAATTTTGTTAAAGCTTATAAACACATGACTAGTATATAGAAGTCATCAAGATATAATATATATATATATATATATATATATATATATATATATATATATATATATATATATATATATATATATATATATATATATATATATATATATATATATATGGGTTTGAGTTAAAATAAAAAGAATAAAAAGTCTCTGATGCACTAAATTTATAACTATGATGCAGTGAATTTAAATGTGATGCAGTAACTGTGATGCACTAAAATTTATAACTGTGATGCAGTGACTTAAAAATGTGATGCAGTAACTTTATAACTGTGATGCATCAAAATTCGCCTTCCTAGACTTTTTATTTTAGGAGACTTTTTATTATAACCCTAACCTATATATATATATATATATATATATATATATATATATATATATATATATATATATATATATATATATATATATATATATATATATATATTGATGTTTTGGTCGATATTTATCTAGTTAAGGGAGCGTTTGGTTTATGTAAGAAAAGATATTTTGTAAACCAAAATTCACATTTTCACTTTCTCAACAAGTTTATTGTTAGTCTAACTTGTAAGAAATAGCAAGATATATAATCTAATATATATCTAGCCAAATTCCAAAATGGCTTATGATGTCTAAAGAGCCGTTTGGATAGTCTTGGTATTATATCGAACTAATTCCACAACTACATCTTGACATCATAGGATACATTTTAGGCAAGTTATATATTAAAATCAAGGGACATTGTGAAACTACTTCCTAGGATATATTTTTAGGTCGAAGTAGGTTTCTGTTCCACATGTATTGCATATATTTATATAACATATGCATGTTAATTATTTTTGTCTTAGTTTTATTTTTGTTGTTATATTGTTTAGGTGAAAATGCCTAAAACCACGGTTGGTGATGTTTCAAAAACAAAGCAATACATTCCCAAAGTCTCCGCCACTCCCGGAATGTCTCCCGCCATTGCATGTTTCTATCGTCCCATTGAAAATAGAAACATTCATGAGGGTAGAATTGTCGATCCATCTTTTTATCAATCTGATCAAATCAATCGAATGTTCACCAATGTTCGTCTCGATTGTCTTTTCAAAATTTTCAAAATCAACGAACCAATCATTCCTTGCTTCGTCCTTGACTTCTATTGCCAAGTTACGGTACAAACCTATCCATATGGCCATCTTCTTATCTCTTTCATGATCCAGAACCAATTCATCACTCTTACTCTTGCTCAGTTTGGACAAATCCTTAGAATCCAATACAACGGCCTAGCCGTATATTCAAATGAATGAGATCTTTCAACTCTTGAACGAAATCGACCTCAGGATGGTCCATACTATTCTGAGATTCCAACTCCTGAAGATATTCGTCGATTACTTGAGCTAGAACGTGGTACGACTAGTCGAAAAATCAAGTCGAGAAATGTCGATATTCATGCTAATCAAATCCTTCTGAAAGAGCTAAGCCCCGACATGAAGAATTGGGAAGAACTCATTCGCGAGAATGCGTTTGGTACCGGCTGTCACCGTGATCATCTCATGGCTAGCATCGCTCACATGTTGTATTGTGTAGTTGCTGAAGAAAACTACAATTTGGCTTATCTCTTTGTCAATCGTATCACGACTGCCAAAACTACTCCAAATGCCAACCTTCCTTACGGTATGTTCCTCACTCGACTTTATCGTCATGTCATGGAACACTACCCAGATCTTAGGAGTGATATCTATGAGTTCGTTCATCCCACTTTGAATCAACTTACTCTCGTTCGTACTCGCCGATCTCGAAGTGACAAAGGGAAATCTCGTGGCCCTTTATTCTTTGCACCTCGTGGTTCGACATCTCATCGAGGAAATGATGATGATGAGGAGGAAGATACCTCGCGTGTTAGTACCCCATCTCCCACGACCTTTGTTGATGATATTCCCGATCTTGATTATACTGAATATCAAATTCCGCTTCCTCACCAACGTACCGATGAACTTCTCTTCGAACGTCAAACATCACTAATGAATAGGACTCAACAAATGCATCAAGAAGTTAGAGGTGGATTCAAGTTCGTAGGAAAGATGTTCAAGAAAATTATGGGGAAGAAGAAATATAATCGTCGATGTGGAACTACTTGATATTATTGATGAACTTTCAGACATTTATGTGTTATGTTTTTTGTCCGATGTATTCGGAAATACTTGTGTTTTATCATGTTTATTGCTTGTTACTTGGATGATGTTAGAATATTAACTATCATTGTGCTAGGATCTTGTTTACTATTTAATGTTATTAGTATGCCTACTTTATATTTAGTTTACAATATATTAGTTTGCATGCATGCTTGATTATTATTCTTATATGCTTATATTTCATCATTCTAAGAGTGTTTGTTCCAAATAGAGCTTGCTGAAAATACATACTTGAAAACTAACTCATTTCTGAAAATTTTTGAATTCTGGTCGCCTGGGAAAACACCAGATGGGCGGCCCCCTTAATTTTCTTAGGCGGTCCCCTTAATTATTAAGGGGGCCGGCCTACAATTAAGGGGACCGGCCATCTGGAATTGAGTTTTACTGTTTTCTTTTGCATCTTGTGACCTCTTTCTCTAGTATCAGCTACCATTTCTCCTTATAACCCAACTGATATTGGAATCTCTTTAAACTACTTCAAAATCTTACCTAAACCAACCATGTCTTCATATTATAAATTCCCTCTAAATGAAAACTCTTCACCTCATCATTTTTCACCTCCATCAACCTAATCCACTATGTCATCACCAAGTACCTCTATCTTTAAGGCCTCAAAGAAACAAAAGATTGTTATCATACCTCCAAAACAACTCTTCATTGATTTAACTAATGAAGACAACACCACTCCATCACCTCCACCTAAATCTTCATCCCCTAGTGCACCAAATGCACCATCTAAAACACCCTCCACTCATGGAACATCCTCTTCTTCCATACCTTCAACCTCATCCATCAATGACTACATAAACTCACACTTACTATCACCACAAGCATCATCACCACATCCTACCCAAGAACCCCTCTCCACCGAACTTACCATCTCACTTTCACCAATAACACCACTTGATGCTCATGTCTCATCCCCAGCAATCACACCACCATTCTTTGTTAATCCCGTACCTTGGAGATTACTTGAAGCTCATGGTGATACTTGCCTTTGTTGCATCCACAACCGAACCATCATCTTTGGTCTTAGAGATGAAATTTAATACATGTTTTCATATATTGAACACTTGCTAACCAACCCACCACCACCACCACCTCCACCATCCTCACCTATTATTCTACCTCCACCATCTTCACCCATTTCTCCACCATCACCTTCATACTCTCCTAATTAAGCATATGCTATGCTTAATAAATAAAGACCTCACAACCCTTTTTTTTGCAAGCTCTATAAAGCTCATGTACTCTTTGCATGATGGAGTACTATTCTAGTTGTTGTCTTTCCTAATTGTTGTCCTTGTTGTAATCTCTCTTGATGATATATGTATTGTTGTGTATTTTTACATAACTTTTGCTTTAAATGAATGCTTTTATTTCATGATGCTTGATTATATTTTTATCTATTTATATATAGTTGTATATATACATGTGCTTCTAATATTTTTGATTTGTAAGCATTTCATAGCTCGTTTCCTTGGTGCCTCCGAACGAGGGGGAGTACACATCAAGGGGGAGTTCTCATCCCGCCAATATTTCATGATTGAAACTTTTCGGTGTAACCTTTTTGATTTTACAAAAGGGGGAGAAGTGAATAAAAACTCACTAAATACTTGTTTAAAAATTAATTTTTGATTTAATGAGTTTAAGTTTTGTAATCATCAAAAAGGGGGAGATTGTTGATATAAATAATGCTTAAAAACGTTATTAATATTCTTCGACATCTCTATGTTTTGATAATCACAAAATTTAAACTCATTCAAATCAAAGATTATGATGTAAACAAATATTTAGTCATAAATATTCATTTCAACAACCTAATCACTTAAGGTATGAATAAACAAAGTGACTAATGCTTATATGATCAAAGGAACATTTTCTTAATCACTAGATTTTTGTAAAATGTCATAAAACATCTTATATCTTTTATAAAACATTTTTGGAATTAAAAGAATATGTTTAATTCATTATAAATATATGAATTCAAATTTTCAACTAAAAATGGCAAAACTAATCTAGAAAAAACTTCCCCACAAAAGGACAAAGATGTCCAACGTTCTTGAGGGGGCGGCCCCCTTAATTCACTAGGCGGCCCCCTTAATCATTAAGGGGACCGGCCCCTAATTAAGAGGACCGGCCACGCTCCAGAACAGTAATTTTGTGCCTATAAATACTGGTTCATTCCCACAGATTTCCTCACATTTTTGCACTAAAAACTTTTTGATCTCAATATCTATTTCTATTTTAAAATCCTTTGATCATATTTTCATAAGTCTTTGTTTCCAAGTGATCCAAAGCTTCATCCACACAAGTGCAAAAAGAAGAACACTCCTTCAACATCTATAGTAGTAGTGTTGTGATTAGTTAGTATCATCTTGTAGTAGTGCTAGATTATTTGTAAAGTGTTGTGTGATTAAGTTAGTTGTAGATATTAGTTGTGTTGGAAAGAAGTATTGTAGAAGTTGTGAATAAGGTGTGCAAAGAAGATGGTGTGAAGAAGTTGTGAAGCTATCGTGAAGAAGTTGTGAAGTTGTGAAGAAGTCGTGAGATTAGTTCTATCTAGGATTAGAACTCGACATTTAGCTTAGTGATGTTAATCGGTGAATGCCAAGGTGTGTAAGGTTTCTCCGCCAAAAGGAGTTTGTTGACATAGTGAAGAAAGCTCTCGAGTGTGCTACTCGGAGAGTGGAGTAGGGCAAGGAAGGTGTCCTTGTAGCCGAACCACTATAAATTCGCGTGTTGTGGTTTGATCTTTCCATCTCTATCATTCATTTCATTACATTAGTTACATTATTAGATTATACTTGTTTATATTTGCTCATATTTGTTAACAATTGAATTCACATAAGATCGAACCAAAGTTTTAATAAGCAACAAAAGTTTTTCAAAAATAAACACAAAAAGAACATAAAACTATTCAACCCCCCCCCCCCCCCCTTTCTAGTTTTCCACATGTATGCTAGTAACCAAATTGATATCACATAACTAGTAGAATTCAACAAGCTTGTAAATGAAAAATAACCGGACCTAAAACGGCCAAACGCTTTAGAAAATAAAAAAGAAGCGATGAAACTATTCACCTCCCCCCTTCTAGTTTCTACAATTGGTATCAGAGCTTCGTTTATCAAGATCTATAAAGTATACTGTACATAATAATTTGAATCGATCTATGGAATCAAAATGATATCTAGAAGGGCGTTATTTAAATGAGCCACCATTTTTCGAAAATGAAATTTTTGTCATTTGAAAAAAATTAATTTGAAAGTTATGTGAAATCAATAGATCATAATCTTTGGCATGTCATTTCAATTAATGATTTATAATCAATAAAAGGAAGCTTTGCGAATAAATTTTTCATAAAAAACTTGTGTGAAATATTTGATGCAAAATTTTTTTGATTTATGAATCTTTGCCGAAAATTGAGTTTGATTTTATGTCAAATGGCAAATGACGTTTGGTAAAATGGTTTAAACATATATCAAGGAAATGTTCAAGCCAAAGATGATGAAAATGTGATATTAGAAAAACACTTAGTTTAAGTGCAATCATATACTACTAGTTTGAATGTCTCCATTGTAGATAATGTTGCCGACAAGGATTTCTTAAGCAGCCTAATTGATGTACCAATCTACGTGTTTTGATGTTATGATAATAAAGAAGACAATGTGTGGTATAATGTGCAATGTGGATAGCTAGCTAAGAAGATAATACGCGCCATAATGATTATCATCTAGTCTTGCATCACCAACAACACATGCTTTGGTTATTTGTTATTAAGGATAGCTAGAGGCCAAGGTAAGTTTTCTTACAACCTTGACTATCACGCTTAATTTTTGAATTTTTGCTATATGATTATGTGACTACGTGATTAGGTATTACTTGCTTATATGCTAGATGATTTTTGTATGCTTATACGTGCTAGATGCTTTGTGTTAATTAGATGTTTTGTCCAAATGCTTATCCTTCTTTTGATTCAAGCAACTTATTTGGAAAAACAATGCTCTTACCACAACCATTGTTTATAACGAATTTGGCGTCAATCAATCACTATAGACGATGCACACTTGCTTCACTCTTTGTTTGTTCTCTTGTTCTCGTCTATGACGTTTGATGCGTGGGAATTGCACCAGGCTTTATCTTTCGAGGGATCTCGAGAAGCTTACAACCCCCACCAGGCAATGTACCTGATCGTTGTAGTATAGTATAGTGACAAGTACCGGGGGATTGATCGTTCAACTCAGGAATAGTGTCGCTAGGATTAGAAAACCTAAGAACTAGGTCTAGAGGTGAGGGATGATTCTTTTTGTATTTTTATATTTTATGAAAAATAATTAAAAATCTCGGTTTTTAGAGGAGTGGGCGGAATTAGTTGCTAGTCAACTAACCCAGTAACTAAAGATGCAATCAAAATAAAATGACAAAAATGAAAATAAACTAAATTACTAATGTGGTGTGAACAATATATGGGAGAATTGCGTGGATGATGGATTGTATTCCTTAATACCATTCATGGGGTGGCGTACTTACTTCCCCAATTCTATAAGCTCCTACTTCACTCCTATGTCGAGCCGGCTAAGAAGCTCCTAACATGGGATCATTAGAATTCGCTCATGCATTAAATACAACCATAAAAACCTAGTACACATCGGTTCATGTTTCTTAAGACGTTCAAGCAAGTTACACAATGGAGATCTGCCAGTTTTCTTAAGCCTAACATTGAAATCATTCATCCATTACAACTATAAACAAGCAATCAACCTATAATCAACATCTAGGTTTCATTACATCTAAGCAAACACACAATAGATCTAGCCTAGCATGTTAAAATCAAGACAAGTGTAAGATATATTCAAATAACACATAGACATATTGAATGAATTGGAAGAATACTTATCTCAATTGAACATGAAGGGTTTCAAGGGGTGAAAACCCATGAAAATACTGTTACAAACGACCTAGGGTTTATAAAGTTTGACCCTAATATTTTCCACACAAGTTCCTCTTTTATGAATGAAAAATAGAAAAGTATATATAGATTTTAGGAGGTGACGGCGTCAAGAGGAAAAATCTGACGCCGTCATCTCACCGCCAATAAAGTTCTCGGACTGCCTAGATCCATAGCGGACGCCGTCATGTATGATTCTGCTTTGGGCCGTCACCAAAATTACTCTTGATGCCCTTGTGCTGACGCCGTCACGTTTTCTCTGGGTCGTCATCCATTTTGCTCTTGACGCCGTCATCTACTGTTCCTAGCAAGGAAAATTAAGACTTTGCCGTTTTCTTCACTTTTAAGCTCCAAAAACGTCCAAAATGCTTCCTTTTCCAGAATTCACTCCCAAAGTACCTAAAATCACAAAAAGAACAATTTAGAGCAATATTTGATCAAATAAATTCAATTCCGGGCTTAAATGACCCCCTAAAAATGGTTCATTTTTTGCCTCATCATATACCTTTACACTTGAGATTTGCTTGTCCTCAAGCAAATGCGTTTTTATTCTAATCAAAATACAAGTTAGGGGTCATTTAACACTAATATAAAAGTAATTACAACAAATAATCATTCCACTAAAGACCAAAGACAAGCACGGAGATCATACACTAGCACCTCACAAATAGTGTTTAGATACTCACATCTCTCGGGTGTAATAAAGTATATATCACAAAATGGAAATGGGAAACATCTCTCACTACCTGTCATAGCAAAATAGATTACCATAGGCTTGGGAAAGGATCAAACCTCCACCACATGGCGTAAGCACCTAGGATAAACTATCAAAGAGGTCTTTTAAAGGGTTGTAACGTTAGGTGTAGGGATATGGAATACACGGTTTTGTTGGATATAGGCAATCTTTACTGGTGGCGAGCTAATCATCTTGGTTAATTACATGTACAATATGGCGTTGCTAAGCCAAGACTAGACTCGACTTAAGCCAATAAATCAAAAATAACAAAAATATAAAATAAACATAGAATGAAACGGGATGGTAGTCCGTATGTTTTTTCTCTTTTCCTCTTTTTTTTTCTTTCTTTTTTTTATTGATTATTTTTTTTTTCTTTTTCTTTATTTTTTCGATTTTTTTTTCAATTTTTTTTTTGCATAAACTCTTACCCTACCATCCAAAATAATACATCATAGGGAATGAAAATTCCCCTTACACTTGAATTTTTACATACTTAACAATACACTAATCTAATGACTCGAATCAAGATAATTAAAACACTTGGAGTACTTTTAAGATTAACGCACATATGGGGGTAATAATATTATGTTCTTCCCCAATACTCCATAAAATAAGTACTTTACCCATGAGTCCCAATCGTCCCAAAACAATATGTACAAAGATATGACTCGACTTAGCAACCATGTAATCAATTAGATAATTAACTAAGGGTTTAAACAAATAACAATAACGCACTAAAGATGAGTGCATACACGGAAGGCTAAGGCGATTTGGTTGTACATTTAAGTGGGGTGTAACAAATTCTTCCTTTAAGTAAGATGCTTAAAGTTAGAAACGAAAAGATAGGCTCGGAGGGGTATACTAGGGGTTTCGTGTACTAAAAATAAGTACAACGCTAAGGTGTGGGAAAAATTAATTGACATAACTAGCCAAGTAATATGACTTAAATGGTCAAGTAATTATGATACGGGTTTAACACAAGGGAGATCCTAATGCCTCTTATCATGTAGTAAATCCTACTACACGAATGTAGTCTCACTAGCGGTCTTGGGATGCATCACTAATGCAAGTTCTAGAATCTAAATGCTACCGGTACACTCATAAGCACTAATAATGAATGCTTTTCCTATCAAATCTAAAGGCGAACCTCACATATTTGGGTGGAAAATTTTTCTGAATGATACGGTTTTGTGCTAGTCATACGACTCCTATCCATGAGACGCTTGCTATGGCTAAAGTTTTACTCCTAAATGTTGTAAAAAATTTTAAATTTGGCGCTAAAATTACACTAACAAGTATTTCTCGTAGTTTTATTACATACCTACCATTAAACAAACAAACTCAAGTGAAAGTGTATTTATAAGGTATCATCATTTACCCTCCCCTTACACTTAGGATGAACATTGTCCCCAATATTCAATTAAAGAATGTAAAAGTAAAACAGGTAAAAGAATGAAATCAAATACTCCCCTGATTCGCTCGGTATGGATAGTGTGGAAACAAGGTTAGATCTTCCTCCAATAAAATGAACAATCAAAGCTTCCCTTCCAGAATATAAATCATCTTCTTGTCAAACATAACATGTTAAACCTGAGAAAACAAACAAGGCAACCTCGCGTAAAATCGGCGACAATCTATATATGCTACAAATCCTAGAAAACAAAGTAAGATATAATGCTTGTGGAATGATGTTTGCATATTTCCTGGAGATTATAAAACTAAAGAATTAACAAAAACTTTAAGACTCTGTTAGAAAAACAAAACTGGTAAAATTTTCAGAATTTTACACGTAACGCCGTCAGAAGTGACCTGCAGAAATTCTTATGTTAAGTTTCCAGAAAATTTCTGGAAAAACTTTGTCCTACTTCCTGGAAAATCCTGCAAAACATCATTATGACTCGATACAAGCATTTGACTCTAATAAATACGAATATACATGTTCACTTAATATTGTGGAGACTCATGATCAATTTTGTTTCTTAAAAACATATTTGGGGTTTCCCCTTATACTTATCTTTTGCAAAATACCCTTGGATGAAGTTAAGACAAAGCCAAACTACAAAATAAAGTATTTTCACCATTTTATTTTGAAACATGATCTACCAACAATAAAAAATAAAGCATGCATACAGAAACAAATAACAATCAAACAAATAAAAATCACACAAATCATGGGTTGCCTCCCAAGAAGCGCTTTTCTTTATTTACGAGTCTTGTAGCTAGACTCAAGGTCATGGGTTATCACGTGACCTCATCGTTGGTTTCACTCTCTAGGTCATCTCCTATACCAGTTTTGTATTCCGGACCTAGTTGCAAGCATTCTTTGTAGAAACCAAGCATTCTATTCATCACACACTACAAGAAAAGGGGGTTTTTGGGACGAAACGTTTTGGAACGGTCAAAAAATTGTGCCAAATACACGTATTTGGCACTTGTGGGGTTATCGTGATAAAAAAGTAGGTATTTGAGACGGCTATTAAGAAACTGTTCCAAATACGTGTGCATTTGGAACGTTTTCTAATATTAGTGCCAAATACATGTGTATTTGGAACGGTTTGAGTTACCAGTGCCAAATATTTATGTATTTGGCACGGTTTGTACCACAGGTGCCAAATTTGTATATGCATTTGGAACGCTATCTACTGTTGGTGCCAAATACTCATGTATCTGAAACGGTTGGTACAAACGGTACCAAATACCTATATGTATTTGGAACATTATTTAATGATGGTGCCAAATACTAATGTATTTGGATCAGTTTTTATAGGTTGTGAAAAATACGGCTGTATTTGGGGCGATTTTTATAAACTATTTTTAGTTCTTTTGTATTTGGAACATCTTTAAAAAACTCACCCAATTTACATTTTTTTCCCGCACGTGTTTTCTGTGATATGCTTTTATTATCTTGGACATCAAATTAACGCTACTAGAAAAAGGGGCAATAGTAACGGATTTATTGAAGGAAACAAATCCGTCGACAATTACTGACAAGCAATTAACGACGAACAATGTTGCCAACGGAATACTGACAGATTTATGATGGATTACCGACGCAAGAAATTCCGTCAGTCAGGGGCGGACATATGTATACACTTTTTTTTTGGGGGGGGGGGGGGGGGGGTGCCCCCCATGGCTAGCCAAAAAAATTGCGATTTTAGTGTAATTTTATATAATTTTGACCTTTTTTCGAAGTGACCCCCACCCAAAACTCAAATTGTCCCCACCCACGTACTAAAACCCAACATTCAACAACTTAAAACCTTATAAATTCTTCATCTCTAAGTAAAAATACTCGATTTATCCTTCAATCCTAGTTTTTTCTTCCACATTTTTCTTGCTATTGTAAAAATTAATAATAATAATAATAATAATAATAATAATAATAATAATAATAATAATAATAATAATAATAATAATAATAATAATAATAATAATAAATGCCCCCCACAACCTATTTTTCTGGTCCGCCACTGCCATCAGTAATTCGTCACTGAATACCGATGGATTTCTGACGGACAAGCGACTGATAAAGAATTATGTCGATATTTCGTCACAAAAACCGACGAATTAGTGACGGACAAAGATCCATTGGTAATCCATTAGCAGGCTGTCAATAATATTTCGTTAATTAATGACGGATGACCGACGAATTAGCGATGTAGGAATACGTCACAATCACTGACGGATTACCGACGAGATTTTCCTTTTTTTCATACTTTACTGATGAGATTAGTGATGTAGGATACCTCACTAAGCTTTGTGCTTACCATTGTTAGTTCATGTTTTTATGTAGCTGCAAGATGAGACCAAGCAAAATGTTGATATGGGGCATAGAGGGTCAAAGTAAAGTATGAAATAAATTAACTAGCATGGTGCGGTAGTAGGTACCCTGAAATAAATTTTTTAATAAATTATGTATTTTAATTTATTATTTTCTTTTTTGCAAGATGAGACCAACCGCCAGTTATGGCCAACAGTGTAAAAAAATTCTGGTTTAAGTGCGTCTCACTTATATCGGGTAATCGCTGATATTTGAAAATAAAAACTGAAATCGAACCATGATAAGAGTGTTTATCAATTTCTTAGTTATCGTTTTTTGCAGTTTTGGATTGAGTGGGTCGGCTCGGTTTATCGGTTTCACATATTTTTGTAACACCCGTATTCATAAAACTTAGCTTTATATAAATCAAATAGATATTTTATACGATGAAAAAACATTACTCAATAAAATATTTATTATCACAATTATATAATGAAAAATACTGTCATTAGTTAAAGAGTTGAAATACGTCACATGTAATTTTTAAATTCATAAATTTATTGTAAAAAAGAAAATAATAAATTAAAATACATAATTTATTAAAAAATTATTTTCAGGGTACCCACTACCACACCATGCTAGTTAATTTATAATAAGGATAATTCCATATTTACAGAATCTAAACTGTAAATTGTCATATATACCCGAAATATAAGTTTTGAATTTATAATATAAAAACATATCATTAGTAATCATTGAAAATTTCATTTGTCCCGCTCAATTTTTTCCCAAAAATCAAAATCAGACTTCTCCCTCCGTATCTTATCCTCATCCACATCATTTTGATTTTTCAAAATCACATCTTGCGCATCTCAAATGCCGCTGCTCCACCAAACCATCACCATCTGTTGTGCATCTCATATCTACCTCCATCGTAACAGTGACTATAACACTACAACGGGAACTACCTTTTCACCTCCAAACAACCACAATCCCCAATAATCCGCACGGGTATGCTTTCAATTGTTGAAACTTTTTTTCTTGTTTCTTGTTTGGAACTATTATTATATTTTGCTTACTATTTATTTTGTGCGATTTGGGTCTTAATAGCTTTTATAGTTTATGATTTGAGCATGTTTATGTTTGTGTACACAAGGTGTTTGTTGAAATGCTTGAACTTGTATTGATGTTTTCGTCAGGTTAGCTTCTTTCTTTTGTATCAAATATAACTTATATTAGCTCTTTTCTGCAGTTAGGAATGGTGGTTTATAGAAATCAGGTAATCTTGTTAATGGGAGTAATGGTCAGTGTTCAAGATCAAGGTTCTTTCCATAGAGATTAGTAATTGTAAGTTTTTAAGTTATAATGTGCAGTTTGCAGTCCGCATAGAATGTTAGATCCACGTTTTGGGGTATTCAGTATTATCCATTTTATGTTTGTATGGTAGTTGTGGAGTTCTAATGAATTGTTGCCATAAAGTGTATTTCTGATGATAAATGATATCATCTTTTTAGGTAGTCGCTTTCTTATTTCCTGAAAAAAAGTATATATCTTATATTAGTTAAATGAGGCTAAGCTATATAGGGTCAGGTTTAATCGGGTTGAAAAAGTTTATCGGGTGATTTAACCCGAACCCGATAACCAGATATTGTTATAGGTTTGGGTTAAGGATTGAGATATTTATCTTATCGGGTTATCGGGTCAACCCGAAAAGTATTATTTATTTCTTTTTCTTTTTGAAAAGCTAAAAAGAAAAGTATAATTTATATGTTTTCAATATAAGTTTAGAAGCAAATAATATTTATATTTGACGATTCGTAGCGCTACTCCATAATTCATAACTGACTAGCATAGAACATTAGAACTCTTAAATCCTAACAGTAGCGTAATCTTCTTTTTGTTACTGTATTAGTTTCTTCCTTATATATTGTCATTTTACTAACAGTGCAACATCACACTAACAACTTCAGTTCATGCATAATTAGTTTTGTTCTTATATCTTGGATAACTTGATGTATATAACATCATGCATATGTATATTTTTTAGCCTTCAAACTAGGAACTGATAATGTGTTGATTTCTTTGACCTTTAAAGTAACTAATGTTTAATTTTTATAATGGTGTAAATTATTTTTTGCATACATCATTTATCTTCAACGTGTTGCTGAATTTATAAATCAGATTGTATATTTATGTTTAAATCTAAACAGTAATAGTATTATCGGGTCAACCCGAACCCGGTTAAACACGACCCGATATAACCCGAACCCGATAACGCGAACTCTTATAGGGTCGGGTTGCGGGTCATATTTTCAAAAGTCAAAACTTGATTCAACCCGACCTGAATTAATAGATTATCACATTATGTTGAAATTTTGATACTTTTGATATGTTGAATTTGAGGGAGCTGTTTATTTTCAATGTAGTGATGAATTGGCCAGCTACATAAGTTTAGTTGTGGGTTTTTGTACATTTGAATTTGAGGGAGCTGTTTATTTTCAATGTAGTGATGATATGTTGCTTTTGTACATTTGCTTTTTACTCATGAATTGGCTAGGAATTGTTCCAACCGTGGTGCCTAATGCTTGGGTGTGTTGTGATGATTGTCATAAATGGTGACATATATTACAGGATTGGAAGAGGGTTTTAGAAGCACTGCCGGACTTGTATCACTCTCGGACCTCTATCCAACTTTTGACCCATTTTAAAAATTGTATAACCTTTCTATTGCTATTTTGAATATCACACTTTTTTCTTGTTTCATACATATTTCTAATGTTGGAATATTGTATTATGTAGGTTTTATGATGAAGAAATCATCTGGCAAGCTTTATTCGTTTCCGTTAGTAATAAATCGTCTTAGTGGCTTATATAGAGTTCTAGTTATGATTTTTTCTCATTTTAAAGACCATGGTTTACTTACAGGGATGTTGACCGTATTATTTTTTACTTTATGGTATTCAAGTGACCGTGTTTACTTGATTTTATGGATGATTAATAAAAATTGAGTTCAATTTATTTTTTGCTTCTATTGAATTATATTTGCGCATATTTGAGATGGTTAGGTGATATGATGGTGTACTAAAACCTATTTGTAACGGAAAATGGTGCTAATCTACGTTAGCAATGATTACGCAAACCGTGCCAAATAATTAATTGATGAATGCAAAAGCATGCCAAATGTTTCCGGCAAGGCGGATACGATGTGCCAAATATGTTTGGCACAACAAAAAGAAACCGTGCCAAATACGTTAGGCACCGTAGATTAAACCGTCCTAGTTAATATTGGCACGATAAAATAAAAACTGTACCAAATACGCATTCGGCACAACAGATGAATTGGTACTAAATACGCATTTGGCACGGGATATAAAAGTGTGACGAATGCCAATTTGGAACGAAAGATTGTCAGTCGTGCCAAATACCTCACTCATGGCACCACAAAGTTCAACCGTCCCATGAACCGTGCCAAATACTATTTAGCACAGTTTCAACCCGACCCAAATGTATTTGGCACCCTCATATTTAGGACAGAGCCAAAAGCGTGCCAAAGCCGTGCCAAATAGCATTTGGCTCAGCTTTTCGAGTATTTGGCACACTTTTTCACCCTCTCAAATACCAGTTTTTCTTGTAGTGACATACTCTACTCCTCTACGTCTATCCTCATCATTCCTATAGTAAGCCGCTTGTTTGTGTTCCTTTTCTATGTTCGATAGGAGGCGGTATTGCTCAATCTTATAGGGCATTTGGTAGGCAATCTCATCATTCTCTTCCTTGAACCTAACTATCCCTAGAGTCGGATCATAACTCATCTTTGTGGCCTCAACAAATGGTTTTCTGAACACTACTTGACTTAGGCAAGCATCTATCACCGGAAGAGTATCCTCTACTATCATAAAATCGATCTCGTAAGTGAAATTTCTGACAATCACATGCAATCCTTTCACTCTACCTACAAAATTACTTATCAAATTCTTGTTGGGCATCATCCAATAACCAAGTTGTTTCTTCATTACCCAATTATAATAAGTCCTAGTCATGATGTTTATAAGAGACCTAGGATCGATATAAGCTTTCCATACATGCATATGCCCAATGTTGCATGGTATGTTGATGTTAGAGGGGTCTCCCATTTTGATAAGGGGTGAACCAAGGATATATGGTGTCTCGGGATCATTGAATAAATCCATTAGCATATTCCCGTTCTTCCTTGGTGGGAAACTTATCAAAGTATTCCTCTACGTTTTCTACATCCTCTAACTTTTCTCCCTTATTAACCTCAACTTCCTTAATTTCATCCCTAGTCTCGGTTTCTACTCCAACTTCATCCTTGTCACTTTCTTCTATCTCCTTATCAATTGGTTTAACGGTGACAACATTGACAAAGTGGATGTGTTTGGATGATGAGGGGTCCTTAGTTTGGATTCCGCTATTGGCGTCCCTAGTGTCCTTTCTAGGTGTAGTTAACGCTTGGTTGTTGAGGGCTTTCAACAAGTTGTCAATTTTATTGGTTATCTCCGTTTGTTGTTGGTTGAATTCGGTTTCAAACCTAGCTATGCGAGCTTCTTGAGATGCCATAAACTTGGACATCAATCCTTCAAGATTGTTGGTACTACCATAGTTGTTAGAAGGATTGTTGTTGAATGTACGGTTGGAGGGTGGACCGTTTGGTTGGTAACGATTAGGCGGATTGGAAGAATTGTTTTGGTTTTGTTTCTACCTAAGGTTTGGGTGATTTTTCCAAGAAGGGTTGTAGGAATCACCATAAGGGTTTGGCTCGGGTTTGAAAGTGTACCACTTATCTCCTGCTTCGTCGGTACGCAAGGATGCGTAGTCCGCAAAAGCTGTTCCGGGGAGTTCCACGCAATCACGAGTGTCATGGGGACCACTACATAATTCGCATGAAGAAGTGATTTTATTCACTTGGCTTGAAGGCTTAGGAGCTTCATAAGATTTCATGAGAAACTTGACTTGGTCCTCAAGTTCCATGATCCTATGGTCGGGAGTGCTAGAATTGTTCGAAGGCAAAGATATTGCCTCGACCGTTTTGTTCAAATCACGGGGATCATTCCAACTTTCGTTGTCATAGAGAGCAAGATCTTCTATGAGTTCCCATGATTCTTCCTCACTTAAATCACGTAGCTTGCCACCGGCCAATTAGTCAATGGTTCGCCTTGTGGAGAGATCGATATGGTCATAGAAGATTTGGACTTGGAGCTAAAGATCTATGTCATGATGCGGGACTTTTTGGAGTAAGTCCTTGAAACGAGTCCATGCTTCATATAGAGTTTCACCTTGACGTTGTTGGAACATCAAGATATCATTTCTAAGCTTGGTAGTTCTCCCCGGTGGGAAAATTGAGCAAGGAAACGAGTGGTGAGATCATCCCATGAGGTGATAGATCCCGCGGGTAAACGTTCAAGCCATTGACTAGCTTGATCACGTAGAGAGAATTGGAATAGGCGTAATCGGGTCCTCTCTCTAGTTGCAACATCTAGGTCTATGGAATCTACGATTTTAAGGAAGTCCTTGAGATATTGATTTGGATCTTCAGAACGAAGTCCATGGAATGCACATCCGCTTTGCACCAACCGGATGGTGTCGGATCGCAAGGGAGACACATTGGCTCCTTGGGTGAGCTCAATGGTGTTTCGATAGCCTTGGTGGCTAGGTCGGAAGTACTCTCATAGGGTTCGGGGCCTAAGAGGTTGGTTTGCTAGTGGTGGGTTTTGTGGGTGGTCTTGTTGTGGTGGGTTGATGGGTTCAAAGATGTTACCACATTCCATGATGTCGGATGGTAAGAAGTTACGAACAAAGGCACGAAGAAATAAGATAGACTAAAGAGAACCTAAAAATAAGAATAAAATCTTACTAGAAAGGAATCTAGCAAGTAGACCTAATAAAAAGAGATTCTAACCTAGACAATAACTATTCCCCGGGCTGCGGTGCCAAAAACTTGATGCATGGGAATTGCACCAGGCTTTACCTCTCGAGGGATCTCGAGAAGCTTACAACCCCCACCAGGCAGTGTACCTGATCGTTGTAGTATAGTATAGTGACAAGTACCGGGGGATTGATCGTTCAACTCAGGAATAGTGTCGCTAGGATTAGAAAACCCAAGAACTAGGTCTAGAGGTGAGTGATGATTCTTTTTGTATTTTTATATTTTATGAAAAGCAATTAAAAATCTCGGTTTTTAGAGGAGTGGGCGGAATTAGTTGCTAGTCAACTAACCCAATAACTAAAGATGCAATCAAAATAAAATGACAGAAATGAAAATAAACTAAATTACTAATGTGGTGTGAACAATATATGGGAGAATTGTGTTTACTTAGACTTTACTACTCCCTAGATATCTTTTACAGGTTAAATACTTGTTACAGTTGCGTGGATGACGGATTGTATTCCTTAATACCATTCATGGGGTGGCGTACTTACTTCCCCAATTCTATAAGCTCCTACTTCACTCCTATGTCGAGCCGGTTAAGAAGCTCCTAAGATGGGATCATTAGAATTCGCTCATGCATTAAATACAACCATAAAAACCTAGTACACATCGGTTCATGTTTCTTAAGACGTTCAAGCAAGTTACACAATGGAGATCTGCCAGTTTTCTTAAGCCTAACATTGAAATCATTCATCCATTACAATTATAAACAAGCAATCAACCTATAATCAACATCTAGGTTTCATTACATCTAAGCAAACACATAATAGATCTAGCCTAGCATGTTAAAATCAAGACAAGTGTAAGATATATTCAAACAACACATAGACATATTGAATGAATTGGAAGAATACTTATCTCAATTGAACATGAAGGGTTTCAAGGGGTGAAAACCCTTGAAAATACTGTTACAAACGACCTAGGGTTTATAAAGTTCGACCCTAATATTCTCCACACAAGTTTCTCTTTTATGAATGAAAAATAGAAAAGTATATATAGATTTTAGGAGGTGACGGCGTCAAGAGGAAATATCTGACGCCGTCATCCTGCCGCCAATAAAGTTCTCGGACTGCCTAGATCCATAGTTGACGTTGTCATGTATGATTCTGCTCTGGGCCGTCACCAAAATTACTCTTGACGTCCTTGTGCTGACGCCGTCATGTTTTCTCTGGGTCATCATCCATTTTGCTCTTGACGCCGTCATCTACTGTTCCCAGCAAGGAAAATTAAGACTTTGCCGTTTTCTTCACTTTTATGCTCCAAAAACGTCCAAAATGCTTCCTTTTCCAGAATTCACTCCCAAAGTACCTAAAATCACAAATGGAACGATTTAGGGCAATATTTGATCAAATAAATTCAATTCCGGGCTTAAATGACCCCCTAAAAACGGTTCATTTTTCGCCTCATCAACGTTTCTTGAAACTTACTTGATTGACTTCTAGCCTACCTCGATGCGAATCTCATCCTTTAACCTCATTTAATTTTTCATTCTCTTTTTTCTTCTGTTTCAACTCAAAATCCACTCTTTATTTAAGCGTATCGAGTCTTTCACTTTTCTTATGTCTCAATTCCATTCCATACCCATTCCTTAGTCTACTCGTGCATATTGAGTCATTTTCGTGTCTTAAAATTCAATGTGTTATGTTTTAAAACCATCTGAAACTAAAGACTTTTCATTAAGACCAAAACACCAAAAATAGTCCAAAAACTATAACCTCCTGCCGACGGTCCCTTAGCTCTCGGCGGTCCCTATTCGACAAGGGACCATCTGGGCTTTTCATCTTATACATGGTCCTCTTTTGTTCACAGCTAAAGAAAGTTTGTTTCAACTCTTATCTCTAAAAAGGCAACGAATAACATTTTCAAAATTACCATAAAAGTTCAAGGTTTCAAATCCAAGCTTAATAATCACTCCTTAACTCTAATTGTAAGTCATCCTTATCTAATCTCTTCTTATTTCATAATTAGGTATCATTCCATTAGATTTGAGGGGATTATCAATCTTGTTTACTTGTCACTTTCGAATCTCAAACACTACATTGCTAATAATTAACTCATTAGTGCTTACATTAGTAAATAAGATATGGCCTCAAATAAAACTTTAAAAATATGGTAATCCCCGTATAGGAAAATGGATTTAAAACAACTTATTGGTTTCATATTATTTATATACACTAATGATGTCAAATATGAACTCCTATTGATCAATGCTTGTTTTCAAATAATATCAAGACTTAATCAATACTAGATTTTAGCTAATTATGTATTTATTGTTGATAGGTGAAACATGCCTAAACCCATTGGCCTTGACCACCGTAACACAAAACAATACATTCCTCAACTTTCTAACTACTATCCTGAACCCATCAAAGAGGCTTTCAAAAACATTGAATCTAGATATTTCCATGAGGGTCGTCGTGTCTTTGGAGACTATACCGACATAAACTATTTAAACTCAATGTTTAAACTCATTAACCTTTATTGCATCTATAGAGTCGATGAGAAAATCAATCCACAATTTGTTTTAAAATTTTATAGTCTTCTCAACTTAACCACTGATCCTAATGGTGAAATCTATATCAACTTCACCATTCAAAATCAAATGATTTCATACAGTCTTCCCGCGTTCGGTGAAGCTCTTAGCGTTCCCTGTGAAGGGCAATGCACATTCACTCATGAATGGAGCATTGATGCTCTTGCTAGGATCTCTCCTTCATATGGAAAATACTCAACAATTCCTCCATCTCCTGAAGAGATAAGATCCATTTTTCAAAATGACAGATATCAACCTGAATATCGAGTACACCAAGGGGCTCTTATTCCCGTCAGTAATAATCAAATCCTGACCAAGGAAATTGTTGATCACATGAAACCCATGACTGGAATTATTCGCGAGAATGTTTTCTGTCTTGGAGGAAATCGTGATCACGTCCCTGCTTGTCTTAGTCACATTCTCTACTGTGTCGCCCTTACTGTCCCCTATAATCTTGCATACTATATGGCAAAGAAAATGGAGTTTGCTTGTAGCAAACCTACTATGGTCTTACCATATTGTATTCTCTTAACCCACCTTTTCTGTCATGTCATGCATCACTACCCTCTTCTAAACAATGTTGAATATCCTTTGGTTGACCCTGTCATGTTTCCTCTAACCCAAAATCTAGAACGTAGGACTAGGTCTGATTATGGATCAAGAAGGTCTGTAGGACCAGAATTTAGGTCTAGGACAAACTATAGGTCAAGAAGATCGGTAGGTTCAAGTTCCTTCGCTCATAGACCATCATCTAATCCCAACGATGACAATGTTGTGTTCCATGATGAAGGAATTTCTCGTGATAGTACCCCATCTCCAGTCACCTATGTCAACTCTCTACCATCTGGGTATCCACAAGTCTTTCAAGATCTTCCTCCTGAGGATCGGAACCTTGACAACTTTTTTGAATGCCAAACCCAAATAATGAACATGCAACATCAGTTAAGGGATGAAAGTCGAGGTGCTTGGAAGTCAATTGGAAAAGGCTTACGCAAGTTAATTGGGAAGAAAAAGTAGAGACCTATCATAATATATCATTTGTTTGTGGAAAACATCTTTATCATGTATTTGTATAATTGGTATTTTGCTCCTTAACTGTTTGCTAGTGACACTAAGTGGTCATTTCATTACTTTATCATCTGATAACTACTTTATATAATTTGTTGACTTGATATAATTACATGTTATATGCCTACTTGTCAAACTAGCACTTTGGATAGGTTTACAATGATAGATGTGGATATGTATTTCACTAGATTGGTCTGAAGGTGTCATTTTGCTGAAAAGGAAAAACTGAGCTGAAACTTGAGATCTTACTGCCGGCGGTCCCTTATCAAAATGACAGTCCTTTAACAATAAAGGACCGTCCATCACTTAAAGGACCGTCAACTTCTGATCACGGGTTCCTGCACTGTTTCTCATTTCTTGCAAACCTGATCACCTATCGCATGATTTTCATCACCATTCCTTATATTAGCAAAACATTTATATGTACTTATAATCTCCTAATGCATACTTTACCCATTCCATAATCCCTCTTGGTTATTTAAACACCAATGCATCACACTAATCTTCATAACCTACATCCTCATCTTCCTCAATGAAGTCTCCTTCAACATCACTATCCCTACCAAACAAAAGACCTAAATTCAACCTTACACCACCACAAAGAAACCTTATTGACCTCACTTATGATATCCCATCTTCTCAAGCACCAAATGCACCTATTGAAACTCCCTCCATCAAAGGCACTTCTTCATCATCATCAAGACCCAATTCGTCACCATTTACATCATTTATTAAATACTCATCACTCTTATTCACTCAATCCGGTTCGGGTGCTTGCATTCCTTTTGTGAGTAACTCATCTTGTTCCATTAACACATCAAACTCTCCTAGTCCACAAATTGCTTCATCATCACAACTTCCAAACCTCCTTGGAAACTTGTCTCCTCCTCCAAGGATATCACATCCACTACCACCCAACACCTCTCTAACTCTTTCACCAAATGGGCATTTGGAAAACAATCCTACGACTCCACCATCATCTTCAACCCTTAATCATTCCATTCTTTACAACTTTGTAAAAAACCACACCATGGGATGTGCTTGTTGCTATCATAACTTTCATCTCGTTTCTTCCCTTAGAGATGATCTTTACTACATGTTTGGATATCTTGAGTACCTTCTATCCCAACAAAACTCTCAACCAACTCCCATCTCCACCAGGCCACCATCAGCTCCACCTCCACCTTCATCGTCACCATCATCCACTCCACCATCTAACTATATATTCTCAAATATCTAGCTAAAGAATAAACAAGTGGATGTTATGTTTTGGACCAAGCATGCTTTGGGAGATGACTTGTTGTATTAGTAGATGACCTTTGTTGTAGTCTAATGTTGCTTTGGCTATGTACTAATGATGTATGTGCTTCACGAAATGAATGAATGATTATGTTTTGAATTATGATAATTGTTGTGATATTAGTCAAGGTTAAACATGAAAATGGACTAAAATTATCTAACCTTAAAAATGGGAAGTCACTTAAATCACAACATATCTGCCAACCTGGACGCCTACTGCCGGCGGTCCCCAAAATCGATAAGGGACCGTCCTCCTATTTACGGGATCGTCCCCAGTAATGCTCAAAATTAGATTTTATCCTGTGATTTTTTATTTGTTTCCTACACTATTTAATTGATTTACATCCATATCATCTTTCCATACCATCATATATTTATATGCATGCATGTGCTTTGTTCTAACTCTGTTTTGTAGCACATCACCATAACTCGATTCTCCGGTGCCCTCATTAAGGGGGAGCACTTAGCTAGGGGGAGCTTGTATTTCGTTGATCACTCCAACGATTCTCTTTCAAGGATATTCGTGTCTCCTCTCCTCAACAACCACAACACACCTTTTTGATTCTACAAAAAGGGGGAGAAGTAACGGGAAAACTCATTAAAAATTTATCAACGCATAATTTTACCTAAAATGAGTTTATATTTTGTAATTATCAAAAAGGGGGAGATTGTTCATACAAATAATGTCAAAAACGTTATTCGCATTATTCGGTCTTCTCGTGTTTTGATAATCACAAAATATAAATACATGTTACGTAAAGTTATAGTTTATAAGTTTTTTAATCAAGGAAACTCGTTTCTTCTACGTAACTGCTTCAACATCACTTCAGGTATGAACAAACTTTATACCGTCATTAGTTAAGTGATCAAAGAGTTTTATTTTCACCTAAACTTACATTTTTATGTTCGACAAAACTTTTTCACAAAAGTATTTTTGTGTTTTTAAAAAAATGTTTTATTAAGAAAATAAATTCAAATTCAAACTTTATAACAGCTAGTTTTCCCCCCAAATCAGTTCAGCCTGAACCAGATAAGTTTTTACCACGTCATGACAAAATGGGAGTGTTTTGTTTGGACGGTCCCTTAGTGATAAAGGACCGTCTGGTATTTATGGGACCGTCCTTCTCCCACCTATCGTCTATAAATAATGAACTGTTACACTTCAGAAAACAGACTTCTACACACACAAAACTTTCTGGTCTTTGTTCGTTTTAATCTTTGATCACTATAACATGTCGGTATATGTTTATAAGTGATTTCCTCTTTCATTGTGTACAAGAGAAGAACTCTTGACATGTAACACCCTAGGCAAATCCCACATCGGTTGTGGCCTGGAGAGATGCTGGGTTCATAAGATAGCATTCGCCTTACAATGACACAACGCGTTTTGTGGTCTTCTGCGAGTGGGGTTCTTAGGAACTGGCAGTTAAGCATGCTCATGTGAGAGTAGTACTGGCTTGGGTGACCTGCCGGGAAGTCTTCAAATGAGGCCACAAAAACAAAGTCGTGAGCCTGCAGGCAAAGCGGACAATATTGTGGTTTGAGTAAGGCGGGGTGTTACAAGTGGTATCAGAGCCACTCCAGAGTCGTTCGGGATGGTGGGGCAAACCTCATCGAGGACGATGAGTCCCTAAGGGGGGGGGGGGTGATTGTAACACTCTAGGAAAATCCCACATCGGCTGTGGCCTGGAGAGATGTTGGGTTCATAAGATAACACTCGCCTTACAATGACACAACGCGTTTTGTGGTCTTCTGCGAGTGGGGTTCTTTGGAACTGGCAGTTAAGCGTGCTCATGTGAGAGTAGTACTGGCTTGGGTGACCTGCCAGGAAGTCTTCAAATGAGGCCACAAAAACAAAGCCGTGAGCTTGCGGGCAAAGCGGACAATATTGTGGTTTGAGTAAGGTGGGGTGTTACACGACAACTATGAAGATTCAAGATGTTATAGGTGTCCACACACAAACGTAACAAGTGTTACGGTGATAGGTTCTGTAAATAATGTCATTGTTTCCTACTTGTGTGTGAGTCGAGGATGGGGATATTTGTGTGAACTTGGATGGTGATGTAGATCAAAGAAGTCTTGTAACTAGATTAGTTCATGTTTTTGATATTATGAGAGTGATGTCCTAAAGTGTAGGTTAGGACTTGTCGAGTCATTATGTAAAGACTTGGATCGGGTGATGATCCAATTGTGTCAAGTGTGTGAAGGCTTGGTTCGGGTGAAGAACCAAGAGTGTCAAGTGTGTGAAGGCTTGGTCCGGGTGAAGAACCAAGTGTGTCATGTGTGTGAAGGATTGATTCGGGTGAAGAACCAAGTATGTCAAATAAGTGAAGGCTTGGATCGGGTGAAAATTCAAGTTGGACAAGAGTTCTTGTTCATGTGGCCACGTGGGCCTTAGAGTAGATTGGTTCTAGCTACGATTATAACTCGACATTATGCTTAGTGTCGTTAAGCCTTGTGTAAGCATGTGTACGGATTGCTCCGCCTAAAGGAATGTGTTGATATACTGATTGATAACTCTCGAGTGTGGTACTCGGGGAGTGGAGTAGGACGGAGAGTGAGCTTCGTGCCGAACCACTATAAATCGCCGCGTCTCTTGGTTGTATTCTTTCCTTACTCTTTATTTTACTTGTTTATTTGTGCATGCTAGTAACCAAATTGATATCACATAACTAGTAGAATTCAACAAGTTTGTAAATGAAAAATAACCGGACCTAAAACGGCCAAACGCTTTAGAAAATTAAAAAGAAGTGGTGAAACTATTCAACCCCCTATTCTAGTTTCTACAACCTTTATGCGTGCAACCTTTGATAAAGATTTAGAATGGAGGGCTCGAAATTTAGGTTAGCTAGGTTAATTTAAAGATGGAACAGATGAAGAGTTTTGAAGGTACGATGTTGTAGGTATTTTGAGGGATGGTGTTTGATTGCAACATGGTGGTTGATGGTTTTCGCTTTTGGTGGCCGTCGACAAATCTGGTGGTAGTGGATAACGTATGGGAGTGAAGTTGTATGTGTGAGGTTTAGGTTAGGTTTTGAGGGATGATGTTTGATTATGGATTTTGTTTATGAATTTGAAGCATCAATACCCACCATCGAAAAACCAACATAAGTTATGATGGATGAGTTTGAAGCCACCTACACCTGCAGATCTGGTGGTTGCTTCGCCATTGTTGGTCAAACACGCCTTAATGTTTCATGGTTATTTGGGTATAGCAGACCGGTGTTTGAGGTTTGATGATTAAAAAAGATTAGATTCATGAAGGCAACAGGCTTGAGAGATAGTAGGTTGTTTAAATAAATAATGGACATGGTATATGTGTAGCAATTTTGACAAATGACAAATTTTTAATCAGTTTTAAAGAAGTAGTAGAGGTGATTTGAAGATCTTATATTGAGTATAACGATCAATTGGTTGCTCTTGTTCATTATAGTCATTTTTTTTTTTCATATGAAACTGTGACGTTTTAGCTGTTGTGATAATAAGAAGATCTTGTTTAGATGAATATATCCAGATCTTGATTGAACCATAAGAAATATTGTGGTGTTGTTATAGATCCGTGACATATTTTTTTTTATTTTTTTATTTTATTATCTTTTTATTTGTTTTGAGAGAGAAACAATCTGATGCTTGAATGTTTTTTTTAACGGCATCTCACGCTTGAATGTGACAGTCGAGTTTTGGCAAAACACCCAAAATCTGTTGTTGGTAGAGTCTGTAACAGTGACAAAATGTGTGTTTTTCATGATAGAAAAGAAAAATTAAACAAAATAATAATGATAATAAGACAAAGGCCGGAAAAGACCAAATTGCTCTCACGTGAAAGGTACATGAGGCATCTAACTAGCCTTGACTAACGTTTGTTAGTCAAAAGGACCACTAGGGAAGCAAAATGAAAACATTGGGAGGTATGGTGCATTTATTTTGAAACTGAGACTGAACGTGTTATTTTTTGACAACCTTAAGGATGAATGGTTAATTTACTCAAAATTAAAATATGCATGTTCGTATCTTACTATCTTATAATGCATTTTGCTCTTCTAAAAAAAGAAATTCTTAAAATTAAGACTTGCACATTTCATTGCTAAAAGTACAAGTGATTCAACACAATTAGACATTTAATACTATAAATGAAATATAATTAGACATTTACAACTTTAGTAGCTACATGTATACACAACTTTGTCTTTGCCATTAATAGCCATAAAATATTACAATTATACATTAAATAGTATTAAAAACACCCATACACCTAATATTATAATTATTTAAATGTAATATAGAACCCTCTATATAATGCCCAGCTATAAATGCAAACTTTTCCCTCCAAAATCCACATCCAAATCAAATCAGATACAACCATAACCACACAAATCTGAATCCTAGACAAACCATATGCATATCTCTTCAGCTTGCCACGCCGTGACTCCCGCGAGTCGCGGCTTGGCCCCACTCGGTTCCAACAGTCCGAGTCACATCCAAACAAACCCGAATCCAAAACCAATAAAAAAAGCAAGAAATAATAAGAAAAGAAAAGAAGAAATCAATCAAACTATAATCACAACCGAGTCACTGAGTCGACTCGGTGTTTCTTCTGAGTTGACCGAGTCACGACAGAAAAATAAGATCCACACGGTTTTTCATGTTTAAAAACATTTAGTTAAAGGTTTTATCAAAAGAAATTATTATAAATCGGATTTTATTAAAAAGTAAAAATTAGGGCTTGCTAAAAATGGTGTAAAGGGGAAAGAATAAGGCGCGTGGGTTACCAAAACGGAGAGAGAAGTGGCGAGGGGAGGTGCGGCGGTGGTGGTGTACGGACTGTAGTGGCAGTGGTGGCGTGTGGATGGTGTTACACGGTGCTTCGAGAGCTAATAAGCTCCAGAAATGCTAGAAATAGGTTGATCTATCGATTGGGAGGGAAAAAAGTCTCTCCGGAAAAATTATTCCGGCGACGGTGATGCCGGATTCTGCTGGTGCTAGCCGGATATCATGAAGATCCGGTGAGGGAGTTTAGAGAGAGATAGAGAGAGTAGGTGTAATGTGTGTTTTATTATTAGTTGTAAAATGAATTAAAAAAGTGAAATAAAAGGTTTTTATATTAAATGGGGAGGGGTAGATATGTAAATTGAAAAGTGAGGATAGATTGTGTAAGATAGGGGCGAAGGGGCCATATATGTCAATTCGGCTAAACTTTTCACAAAAACGATTCTAGGCTCATTCGACATAGCAAACGGACTCGAAAAATTACGAAACTTTCGCCATTATTTAAGAAAACGTTGTGTATTGAGAAGTCCTACGTGAAGAGTAGAATGCATATGTATATTTGATCTGTGACACTGTTTGGACACGCTACTAGATATTTTACGCCCATAAAATTTATTTTAGAGTACCCGCCGCCGCATCGTGCGGGTACCTACTAGTCATAAGTAATGAAAAAATTGTTAGCAATGTTCCTTTATTATAAATTCCAAATTTTACCAGAGTTCTTAATTAGAAAC